>CM076238.1:56511744-57036159 GCA_038380155.1 Pseudococcus jackbeardsleyi
TCCCCGTTAAAAAGTCGAAAGAATGATTTTTGGAAAACTATGTCTACACGAAATACATGAAATTCAGTATAAAATTTTAAATAAATAATATATTGCGTACTTACTGTTACCATTTGAATTCGTACAATAAATTAATACTAAAAAAGAGAACAATTTCGATTTCATTGTTAACAGGTTAGTTGAATCAAAAACAGCACCTAAAGAACTCGATAAATTGGACAATTAACTAATAATAAAATGAATTGCGATATGAATTGCTTTAAAAAGTACTTGGACTGTTCCCCTCAACATTTGCCGTATCTTGACGATAACATGATTTGATTATTCGCATATGTTGGAATTTTATCGGCTATGTAAAGGAGAGGAGGAAATTTTAGTCCCTCATTGCCGTTTACAATGATTGAATTGTTTTATGTGGGTAATTTGGGAGAATGCGATCTTTTGTCAAGTAGATATCTAATTTTATTTCAATTTTTTGAGTTATTGAATAAAATTGTTCGGATTTTTTTATTGATAATACGAATCAAAATTTGAAGGTTTAAATATTTGATTTGAATAAAAAATTTATATCCAAGGCTTCTTTTACTCGAGAAAACAGCTTTAAAATTCGTTGCTCAACCGAGAAATACTCATATACATATATCTTTTATGAATATGGCCCTTTGCCTATTAGTCCATCTCGGTGCTATGAGAAGAATGAATGACTGCAGGGCTGAGAGTGTGCCAAGTTGGAAGTCAAACTGTTCACTAAAAATGAATTGGGGCAAAATTTGTACCTATGTGAATGCCACTAGTTCATATTGACTTTTTGACTAATTATTATGCATTTCCTCGTCGTTAAAATATTTGTACTGTAGAATTTTAAACTCAAAATTACCAATGCGTGGGAATTTTCACCTTCATTTCAAGTGCACACGATATTGTTTTAGGATACCTAATATCTATTTTGAAAAGTTGTTGCTTAAAATGTTCCTACTTATTGAAAAATTGCCATCGAAAATCTCCTTTTTGGGAATGATACCGTGAATATCTTTACAGAAAATTTTTATTTGGGCAAAAAAAAGGTGAAGTAGGTATGTAATATCCTTTGATTGGAGTTCCACTAAGAAAAAATTTGAGCCTCTTGTTCTTGAAGAGGGCTAACCTGAGAGTTTTCAAAAAAATTCTATGTCCTGTTTTTTCAAAAATATCTTGCGAGTTTTAAAAGTAAAATTACCCACTCTCGAACATTAGAATGAACTAATGTTTATACTTATACCTACCTACTTTTTAAAAAGTCTTTTCGTTAAATTCGTTATTCTACAAAAATTAAGAGATGATTGCGCCAAAAAATCGATCTTATAAAGTGTTGCTCGTTTAATAGCTAATAGCTTCCTTCTTTCCAGCTGCACTTGAAATTTCACAATTTTCAAAATATTTTTTAGGAATATTTTTCATTTTGATAATAAATACTTAAATTAAAATTAGTTCATTTTTAAACCTCAATTGAATTGTTGGAAATTTAATCTAACCTGTTTTGATGAAGTCTGTTTCAAAGGTTTTATTTCATCACCGTATGTTCTCGTGCCGAATTCACTGTATAATTTTATTAAAAAATTAATAACAGTATGTAGATTGCAGTTATCGTTTATTTCAAGATTCACGTTTATTTAATTAAAATTAATAGTAATTAAATATTGTTAGTATTTAACTTGGTAATTACATAATCAAAGTCGAACAACTGGCAAAGTTACACATATACTGACATTTTTAATTAAGTATCTGCTAAAATTTAATTTTGTAGATGTTTATTAATCAATTATGTAGGTAGTATAATCGTTTAGATACATACATTTACATACCATAACATTTAAGATAATATTTCAACAATCATCGACATCCATAAACTACACAAAATTTATTGTAATCGTATGAACAATTTTCCCCTTCGACCTTTATTTGAAAATTCTTGTTAGCATTATCAATTTTTCTACGTTGAAGTTGAAACGTCTTATCGACGCCATTGACTGACACCAGGACAAGAGGAAAAAGACGGATTTAAATCAATTTTTGATTTAATTGTATTTTTCAAATGCATCGTTATGATTGTTGATAAATATTCAGATAAAACAGAATTCAAGAAAAGGTTTTCATTTTCGCATAAATCATCGGAATCGTTTATTTTAATTTCACCCAAATGTACTTTCAGCGAATTTTGATAACACAAGCGATTTGTGGCATATGCTACTGCATTTTCGAGCTGCAAAAAATCAACGGTAAATGACCTGGCGGAAGTACGATTTTGATTGTTTTCAGTCATAAAATATCCCCATTCGAATTTACCTTTCAACTCTCCTGTTTTCAAGTTCGCTGTTAAGTCTTTCATAATTTCATCGCTTTCTGATTTATGTTCATTTTCTGAAACTTTCAACTCGAGGCTTTGGAAATGAGATAAGCCGTCAATTATGATTGGACCGGCGCTGAGGATCGCCCCTTTCCAGACTTTCGAAGTTTTTTCAGTAATTAAGTAATATAAAGGTCGAATGTTGAAAATGAAATTATTTTTCAGAGGTAGGGAAACTTTTTTCTTATTTTTTTCGGTAGTGATTTTATTTGAGCAGAATAATACTAGAGAATGATTTTTGATGGAAGTATTTTGGCTACTTATTTGCTTATTTAGCTCTTGTTCGAAGGTTTCCTTGACTGAATTTTCTAATTCATGCATAATGATGTCCCATTTGCTGTAGATGAGTTTTTTCACTTGTTTTTCAACTTTGATGTTTATCTGTAATTCAGTTCAAAAAGTTATTAGTTTCTATTGAAATAATAAATTGGAGGATAAATCTAAAATTTAATTATTTTATTTCATGGAATTTCTCATCACGTCATCAGTTCAAAAATTGATGATTCTATTTAAGCACCTAATAAATTCGATTATTTCATCAGTCTTGAGACTTCTCATCTGAACTGTAATAATTTATGAATTTTTCAAGCAGATATTCTACCTAATAAATTCATAATCTCGCCGTTTTATGAAATTTTCTATCGATTTTATTAATTTTAAATTTTCAAAAGTAATTTCAAGTTAGCGATTTCTCCAGTTGATCAATTTTTTTCCAAAATTATACGATTAAGTACTCATGTCATTTATTTATGAAAAATCGCATATGCAACGATTTTTCCGTAGAAATAAAGGCATTAAGACATAATAGGTCGGCTTATAGGCTTCTACAACAGCAATGCTCTAAAATCTAAAGAGAAAAATTTTTGTAAAACAAAATTTAAGAATTTGGGACAGTTTAATTTTTCTTTTTCAACACAGAGTACCATTATTTTTCTCGAAGTGATTTTGTTTTACAACTTTATTCAAAAATTGAAAAAAATCATGAAATAATCTTCTATTTTTAAATACACAGCCTTTCTTTGGCCTTTCCACTGCTAATTGGCTTACCTCAGTATTTTCGTATTCAATTTCGGAATTGTCCTCTCCTGAATTCGAATCGCTGAGCGAACTCACGGGGCCTAAAGTTTTGTAAAGTTTGGTCCCTTTCAAAGTTACATCAATTTCTCCTTCAATTGGAGATTTTCTTGATCCATGATTCACTTTCACCAAAGCAGCAATTCTCAAATCGCGAGGTAAAACAATTGAGATCTACCAAAAAATTAATTCACTTGATTATTTTGTTACGTTGAATTTTTCCAATTTTTCTTACCGTTGTGTTTCCTAACAAATTGCAATCAACATCAGTGGCATATCTTCGTTTGTATGGACCACCATTCGAATGCACTATTACCAAATTTTCCAGCACTGCTTTATATCCCGAATCAAGATCAATTTTAATGGGTTTTCGAGGAAATAAAGTTTCTCCCATTAGTTTTATCGGCGAATGAGCATTGATATCCGATGTAAATTCTGTTACCGCTTGAAGTAACTTTTTTTCAATTTTTTCATTTTCGTCGATTCCAGAATCGAGTACGTCTTGGATAGTGAGGCTTTCAAAATAATTGACTTGTGATGGGATTTTTTGAGTGGTTGTCAACGAGTGAAGGTATTCTATTTCTACAGCTTCGATACCTGAGGGAATTTTGTGTTTTAGATATTGTTTCAATACTCGAGAGGTGGTTGAAATTGTTTAAATTAATCAATAAAGAAGTAGGTACTTACCATTTTTGAAGCAGAATAAGAAAATGGACAGGAATACAATGAATTTCATCTCGCTTAAAAATCTCAAATTTTTACAGTTTTATTGACATCAGAAGCAAAAAATGAATAACAAAATATTCACGAGCATTTCGTTCGTGATAAGATAACATACACCTACATACTTACATGCATTGTACATTATCTCCGATTGACACGACGCGAGCACTGCTGATGCCGTGATAATAAAATAAATACCTACCAGGGTTTCAACTTCGGTTCTGCTTATAGAAAACTCCTTTCAGTTAGGCAACTTATGTTACGTCTACTGTGTGAATTTCATTTATGAATATGGGAAAGGAATCGGGAGCGGTAGATAGAATATTATGAAACATTTTTCACTGACATTTCAAAACTATTGAAAACCGGCTTATTATTTTACAATGGAGCAAATTATTATTTTTTTTACGATTCATCGTGATTTTTTTTTAATGAGATGACACTAGGACTAAGCAACGGATTTCGGCTGAAGTCCAACAAGGAATTTTTTTTCATAAATGTAATTTTAATAACCAAAAAAAAAAAAATGTACTTATTCGTATTTCATGCTTTTAGTGTCATGTCAGAGCTGTTCATTCTAAAAAAAAAAATGACGAAAACTAAGGTTGAATATCTTGAAGAATTGTACATATTTCATTTTTTAGATGACTGAAGTGACCTAAAATGAAGTAAAAAGTGATTGAAAAGTCACTAAATAAATTCAAAAGTCAAACATTCTCATTTTATTTGGAATTACAGTTGAATTTTTTAAAAAATTATTTAATATTTGGTAATTATTTCAAGTTTTTGAAATTGAATTTGTGTTTGAAAACATTCAATGTTGTTGTTGTTGTTCAATATTTTGAAAATCACTCATGTTTTGAATGAAAATCGCCAGCTATGAAAAATATCGTTCGAATATTTAGGATATTTTTTCAAGTTTTAAAAATTTTCCTGTTTTAAGAAACCTGTTTTCCTTGTGAAAAATATCCATTTTTTCAAGCAATTGTCCCAATTTTAAAATTTTTTTAATTTTTGAAAGATTATCCATTAATTGTCCTAGTTTTTTCTTCAAGTACCTAGTTGAAAATTTGCATAGGTTGTGGAAAAATAGTCTCAAGTTTTGAAAAACTGACCAATTTTTTTGAAAAATTGAATTTTCATGATGTTAAATTTTTTAAAAACCATATTTCACCCAAGATTCTGTAATATTTAGAAAATTGTTCAAGTTCCAGAAAATTTTTCATTTTTTTTCAAAGTTTTCACTTGTGTTATAAGATTTAGAAACTTCGCCCAAATCCCTAAAAATATGTCAAGTCAACTAGATCTGCCAGTAATTCCGTCAAATTTTCTAAAATTCGCTAAATTAAACAAACAGGTTCTTATTTCAGTTTTTGAAAACGTTTTTCAAAATCTGCCTCATTCTTGGAGTTTTTTTTTTTTTTTTTTTTAATTTCATAAACGTTGTTGAGAAAATACTTCGTCGAATCGATGTACATTTTATTGACAAATTAAATTTATTGATTTTCCGACGAATTTTTGAGCACGGATTTCTGTTGCATTGTCAATTTTTGAGGAGGAGGAGGAGGAGGAGGAGGAGGAGGAGGAGGAGGAGGAGGGGATGGAGAGATTAAGATTCAGCTTTTTACTCCCATCCGCAATAAACATGAGGAATATTGCAACTTGATAACACCATAAATCTTAATTTAATTAAAATCATGTACGATTACGATTGTTCAACTTGAGAAATTGAAAAGGTCTATTCAAATTTATTACTTATTACAAGAACAGTAGATAGAAAATAGATACATGCAAAAACATAAGAAAATATTGCGAATTAAATATGAAGTATAGGTACGCGAACTTTTCATTACCTATCTGATATTTTATTTTATTCTAACAATTCACGACGGAAAAATTGTTTTGCAGCTTTTCAGTCAACGAATTTTTCAACGAATCTTTCAACGTGGTCTTTAAATATTCGGAAAGCACAAAGTTTACGAATTCCTTTTCATTCTCACAAACACTAGATTCCGACGATTTTATTTGAACATCACCCAAGTACACATCTATGTTAATATTATTTCGCTCTGACTCAGATCGATGAGAGTACTCATACGAGTAATAAGAGCTGCTATGTGAATATTGATAAATGTTTTTCTGAACCTCAAAAATAACCGAATCTACATAAAAAGAAAACGTTCTTCGCTTAAAATTATAACTCCAGTCCAATTTACCCTTCAAAGCATTTGTCTTTATACGAACTGTTATTTGTTTCTTTTCGGGATCATCATATCTAGGTGTCGTGGTATAATAATAGCTATTACTTCCTATGCTAGATAATATCTCAGTCCCCGATACAATCATTTCAGTGCTGTTGAAATGAGATAATCCCTGAATGACAATGGGCCCTACACTTAATTTCGCTCCTTTCCAAGTTTCCAGCGATACGTTGGAAATTACGTAAAGATTATTTAAATCGCTTTTTAAAAAGAGAAAACTAATTGGTTTGGGAGTCTTTTCCATGTTGGTAAATTTCGAACAGCTTTGACCAACCGAAATCCGATTTTTAGTCAATTCTGCGGTCAATTCGTTTACAAAGAATTGCTCCAAAGATGACTCTATTTCGTTGAGAAATACTCCCAGATTGTTGTAAACGGCTTTTTGATATTTTGTGTCCATATCAAGGAATACCTGCAATGTAAAATTAATATCAATGAGAATTTAAAATTATCTGTGCCTCAGATTATTGTCAAAAATAGCATAGGTATTTTGGATACTGACCTCTGTTTTGAAGTAAGAAAATTTTTGAATTATTTCTTCTTCATAATTCAAGTTATCGTTTTGAAAAGTAAACTGCTTCAAAATAGAATTATTTTTTAAAATTATTGTAAGGGATCCTTCACTTATTGAATTTGAGGCGAATCCATTTGGTAAATTCACTATTTCATTGACCTTAATTCTTGCAGTAATTCTAATATTGTTCGGTAATGTCACTTCGACCTGAAAAACAAAAAATAATTAATATTTTTATGTTTGTGTAGAAGATCGAAAACTGCAATGAATTTAAATTCTATGCACGTTTTCATTGCAAAGGGATAATTAACGTAATGATTACCTATAAAATTATGCTTAGTTCAATTACCCCGCATTCCTTTACCTTAGCTTTTTTCGACGAATCACATCCAATTAAAGTTGAATATAATTTCTTTTTATTGCCCGATGACGTATCAGATTCTTCTCTGATAAAAAAATTATAAAACGAAGCATTTCCTATTCCTATATCCAAGTTTATTGTATTTTTCGCAAATACGAATTCGTTCAACGAAAGATCTACTTGTTTGTTGATATTACACTGCGATGAAAACTCGGTAATCGCATTGATGATTTTTTTCTCGATTTTGTCGCTCGCATCTATGTCCGACAATAAAATATCTTGTATGGAAATATCGTCCAGATTTTCTGATGGAGTGGAGATTGTCGTAGAAGTTGTGCCTTGTTTGCTAGAGTCGACCACGATTTCTATTTCGCCATCATTTTCAGTAGAAAAAATTATTTCGTTGGTAGTATAAGTTGTTTTCGCGAGATGAGTCGTCGTACGAAACGTCGGCGTCGTACTCGTAGGGTGAGCAACACAATCTATATGGGTACAATACAAATGCACTGATTTTAAAAAATAGATTGGTTTAAAATTTCAATAATATTAAGATGAATTTTCCAACATTTTCAATCGTGTTTTTGGAATTTTAAATTGTCTTACAACACTCCTTGTACTTACTTCACATTTTTTTTTACAAATACCAAAAATTATTGTTTTAGAATTGCTATGGAATAAATTATGAGCATGAAAAAAAAAAATGAAAAAAGTGTGATTGACATTGTAATTAACCATTGTTTAAAACATAAAAAACAAAGAATTTGTTATAAAAATGATAAATTATTAATATTTTATAAGGGATGATTTTTTTAAATTTTCAATTTTTTTACTGCAGGTTTGACTTTATGTTCGACATGACAATACCTAATTGCACGTGTAAATTTTTATGAAAATTATACCTATAAGTACTTGATGACATTTTGTCAGGTACCTATCTATAAAAAACACTGAAAAATTGTGATATGATGCGAGATTACTTTTCAGTTGAATGAAATTAAGTAATTTTGAAAATCATTTTTCAAGTCTAAATCAGTCAAATTTTTGTGAAATTCTGTCTTTATGAATCAGTAAATTAATTTTCACTCAAAATTATAGTGTTTTCTTACTGTTCTTTTGATCCTAAATTATTACTATTTCTCAGTCAATTCCAATTTTTATCAGAAAAGATCTTTAATTTTTACTGAAATATCAACGAATTTTTTTTTTTGTTCGAAAAGGCAGAGACTTACAAAATTTGCTTGATTTAGATTGAGAGAATAAAATGATTCATTTTCTGCTATTTTTATCATCAAGTATTCCAGCGTTGTATATGAAATGCATATTTATGATTCGTTGAAAAAAGGCAAGTAAATTCAGTTTTTATGAAAAGTATAGTTTGAAAAAAATAAGGAACTTAGATTTTATTTAGGAAAATTTAATATGGTATTCGAGAAAACAAATTGGCGGAGGTTTGAGAAAGCGTGGTTTCCGGGAAAGTTGACACATGGAAAAGTGTTTAGAAATCTACGAAAAAGATGCATTTTTTGAGAAACCATTCTACATGAAATTTCTGCACATAGGTATCTCAAAGGAAGTAGGAGCAAGAGTCAGCAGTTTACCATTTTTTTACGTTCTTTGGATTTTTGCCTCAAATACGTTTGAAAAATTTCATCAGCAGGTAATCGAATCGTCTTGAATTTTTAAGCAAATTTTCTGGGCTCAATAGAGTTTTTATTTTGATACCACTTTTAAACTTCTATCTCGCGTTTTGAAGTTGTAAAATTGCTACAATTTGAATGAAAAATTGCCATTATATGAGAAAAGGAAACGTAGTTTCAAAGGCATCAGTAAAAATTGAAAATATTGACGGTGGAGGTGATTTGAAAATTGCATTCAGGCTTGAAAAATGAAGTATAAACTTTTACTTCTCTTTTCGTTTCTTTTTTTTATCCTTTCTCTAATTAGTTATCACACGTTTTTTTCAACGTTTTCAAAAAAAATTTAAAAACGATAAATACTGGAACAATTTAAAAAAAAATAAAATCAAGGTCAAAATTAATCACGATGGAGTTATTTATTCGTCTAAATTTTTTTTTTAAAACTTGAGAGAACACAAAGAAATTAGTTTTTTTGTTGTTTCTTACTTGAAATGATGGTAAAGCGGAAAAAAGCAAAGAACGTTATTTTTCGTGTAATAGTAACTCTTCCTCATCATTTTGATCTTCATTTCAAAAACATGTTGATTCAATTTTTCATTGATAACTTGCGTTGTTTGAAAACGATATAAAAAATGACTATTTTATTACTAGTTATAAATAATGCTTGTACTACTTACTTCTGACACAATAAAATAAGACAATAATCAGAAACCGAACGTTCTTCATTTTTCAGTCGCGAAAAAGTCGGTTCTAGCTAAACATGGATCATAAACGAGACGAATTGATAATCAACTTCCTATATAGGGAATGACAAATACCTAGGTCTAGCTATTGTAAATCGCGATTAAAAATATTGTTCAACAAATTGCCTTTGTAAATTACTAACTAGGATTTAATCATCAAGGTACTTTGAACTTACTTACAATGCAAACTTATAATTGTGTATTTAAGATAATGAAAAATTATCGCCTATGCGTTCTGGGTTATTTGTTATTATTTGAAAATTATAGGTATGATTTTTTTTCTTAATTAAGTAGAAAGTAGAAACGATTTAATTGTTGTTTCCTTTTGTTTTTGCGAGATGCCAAAATAAAACTCCATTTTTATGATCGTTTTCCCCTCGTTATTGTTTTACATGCCCTGTTTCAGTTGCAAAAACATATCGAAACTATCAAAAGATTATAGATAGACGACTTGGTACGAAATTATTGACTTCGTTTCAAATATTTCTTCATGGAAATCTAATTTAAAAATTGATATCAATATTTTATAGCATATTATTGACCGTTTACTGCTATCGAAACTGGTTGGAATGCCCGGTCGTGTATTTTTTTCATTGCTAATATCGTCGCGAAAAATGATAAGTAGCGGATGTAAGTAATAAGTATACACGTGTACTTATTCTAAATATAGCGAAGCGTACTTACGATCGATGGGCTTTATTTTCTCTAAAAATTTAAAAATGAAAAATCTGTAGTCTTATGAAGAAAAAATTGTTTTTTTTTGTATGCTTAAGTAAACTTACTTTTTGATGATGATAGCACCCTAAATGCCCAATTTTCCGCAATTTTGCATTTTCTCAATATCTACTCTATATTTTGAATTTTCTCAAAAAGGCTCTGGCCGGGTGAGGGGGAATTTTGCAATGTCGCCATGTGGTGTCTATTGATGTAAAAAAGTTCTGGGGTAAATTTTGACCCTCTCCCCCTCTCATTTTCAGAGCTATGGGGATTTTGTTGCATTATTTTCAAGAATTTTTAATTCCAACGGAAACAGAATAATTTTTTTCCTTTGGGATAAAGTTATGTCTCGTAAAGCTGTATTTGGTATAATTTTTTTTAAAAATTTTGGTGCAGTCCTTCATGAAGTTTTAGTCATTTGATTTGAAATTTTCAATATTGTAAAAAATATCACATGTCGGTATAAGCGAAAAGCGACTATTTTTTGAAAATACCTTCAAAACGTGTGTTTTTTAAACGTAGATTCATACCCGTATTCAGTTTTGGTGATTGGGTGGGGGGGGGTGGTCAAAATTTTCTCCAGATTTTTTTATGTCAAGAGACGTCATCTGAGGACATTTTAGTTCAAAAATCGGGGTTGGAGCCGAATTTACTACTTAATTTCTCCAATTTAGAATTAATACCTACCATTTAACATCAACTACATAAATAAGCATAGAAAAAAAAATCATGCCATGTACATAAAAGATTCGTTGTTATCTTCCAGCGAGGGAAAAATATTTACCTACCCTCAAGACCATTTTCTCATAAGTATTCGCGTTTTAAATTAATACTGCTGATATTGATCATTTATTTCAATTTTTTCAACTCTAAAAGTTTTTCCGAGTTCTCAAATTTTTACAAATTATTCTATTTCCAAATTTCAAGTTCTTTTCTTCACATTTTTTTGTACTGTCAAGAAGTTTTCTTAAAAATATTTCAAAGATTTTCCTTTAATTTTTTTTAATGGACTGAGAAAATGATTTAGGATTTTTTTTTTTGAAATATCCTCATTTTTTAACATTTTAATTTCTAGATCATTTTGTTATTTTTGTCAGTAAATTAAAACAACAAGTCGTGCTTATTCTGAGAACCTTCTTATTCGTGAGTTTTTCTTGATTAAAATGATAAAAATTTTCATTCGGACATAAGTTTTTATTAAAAATGATTGTGTAATTATTTACCAATAAGATTATTTAAATATTTACTATAAATTGAGAAAAATGTTTCGAATTGAAGTACATATAGATTATAATAATTTACGATTTATTGATTATAGTTATAGGTCTGTATAAAAATATGACAAGTTTGCAAACTGAGATTACGTGAGAATTTCTCATCATCTGCATCCTCAATTTCGATTTTCCTCAACAATTGAAGAGGGAAGGATTGTTTTGAAGCTTTTCAACTAAGGGATTCTTCAACGAGTCTTTCAACACGGTCTTTAAATATTCAGAAAGTACATAATTTACGAATTCTTTTTCATTTTCAAAAACACTAAATTTCGACGATTTGATTCGAATATCACCCAAATACATTTCAGTGTCGATTCTATTCTGCTCGAATCTGCTGTATTTGTGGCCTAAAGTTTCGTTGTAATTTGGATACTGATAGCTTTTGGTCTTTTTGACCTCGAACGTGATGAAATCTACGAAAAAAGGAAACGATCTTGGTTTCGAATTATAACTCCAGTCCAGTTTGCCTTTTAAACCATTTGTTTTGATGCGAACCGTAACTTCTTTCTGCTCTGGATCATCAGGGCGCGGTGTACTGGTAGAATAGTCATCACTTCCAACACCAGTGGATAGCTCAGTACCTGAAACAATGAGCTCGGTGCTGTTGAAATGAGATAAACCTTGAATAACAATAGGCCCAGCACTTAGATCGACTCCTTTCCAGGTTTCTAGCGATATATTCGGTATTACGTATAAATTACTGAAATCGCTTTTTAAAAAGAATGAATTTAATTTTTTGGTATTTTTTTCCATGTTGATAAATTCTGAGCAGTCTTTCCCAACCGAGATACCGTTTTTGGTTAATTCTTTAGTTAATTCGTCGACGAGAAAATGCTCCAAAGGCGATTCCAATTCGTTAAGAAATACTCCCAAATTGTTGTAGATGATTTTCTGGTATTTTGTGTCTAGGTCCAGTGATACCTGAGGGAAAAAATAAATGTTGAAATTTTTTACTCGCTTTTATGAAAAGGTGTGATACACTTACCTCAGTTTTGAAGTATGAGATTTTACGTGTTACATCGTCTTCATATTTCGAGCCATTGCTTTGAATAGCAAACCGTTTCAAAATTGAATTGTTTTTGAAAAGTATAGTTATTGATCCTTCATTTATTGGATCCGATGTTATTCCATTAAAAGATTTCACTTTTACATTTGCTGTAACTCTAATGTTATTGGGCAGTGTTACTTCAACCTAAAGCATGGAAAATGTATTAGCATAATTATAATCAACCCTTGTATTTTTTTTTTCAAATCACAATTGGAAAAATCAAAGTTAAGAACCAGGATCGATATTCTGAATTTTAATAATAATAAAAATAATAAAAAATACTTAATTTCCATCTACTTAGTATTTAATGCTCACCTTAGCTTTTCTTGACGAATCGCATCCAATTATAGTTGAATACCATTTCCTTTTATTGCTCGCCGTATCCGATTCTTCTTTGATAACGAAATTATAAAAAGATGCGTTTCCTGTTCCAAAATCCAAGTTGATGGTATTTTTTGGAAATACGAATTTACTCAATGAAAGTTCTATTTTGTTGTAAACATTACAATTCGATAAAAACTCGATAATTGTGCCGATGATTTTTTTCTTGATTTTATCACTGGCGTCTATGTCCGATGATAGAATATCTTGTATGGAAATATCGTCTAAGTCATCTTGAGCTGAGACGATCGTCGAACTCGTTGGCGGTTCAGGAGTTGTGGCATGTTCTATTGAGACAGGAACCACTTCATTTTCATTTGTGACCGTGTTTCCATTCTGAGATGCACAATCTACAGATACATTAAAAAATTACGATAAATTGTTAATTTTAACCCTAAATAGACCACCAGTGCCAAAAACGGCACTACAATGCATTTTTCGAAAAAAAAGCATTGTAGTGCCGTTTTTGGCACCAGGTGGTTTTTTTTTGGTGGTCTACCTAGGGTTAAAAATACCTTAGATTATAGTCTCATTTTTTTTTTTAAAAAAAAAAAAACTTCAGTTCAGGATTTCTTTGAAATTGGAGACATCCTTTTTGAGACATTAGAAGGCACTGGAATCCACAAAATTTCCATGGATTTTGGGCTTCTGATTTCAAATTTGACATTAGTTTTTCAATAAAATCAAATAGGTATTTAGACATTTTTGAAATTAGTGAGTTGATATATGAATCTAGCTTATAAAATACAACAAAAAAAATCAAACCCAAACTTACCTTTCATACAATATATGAAGAGAAAAAATAAAAACGGAATAATTTTCATTTTTCTAACCGCGCGAATGAATTGCTGTAGAAATGAAGTGTTGAATCGAGATCGATCTAAATCCAACTGAATAACGAATACCTGATTTTTAGCGATTTGTTCATTATGGTCAACACGTTTCTAAATTTCTTTATTAGGTAGGTGCTATATTTAAAATCTAAAATGTAGACTTAAAAGCGAAAAATATTCATGATAACGAAAAATTATTCCTTATTTGTTTTCATATCAACGATTATCACGAGTATTTCCTAATTTGAAAAAAGTGGTTGATTTTCTTGGCTAGAAAACTGATAAAAGCAGTTTGGAGGAAAAGCACGTAATAAAATCACCTGGCTGTATTAATTATTGCTGATAGAGGTGCAGTCGAGACGAGACTTTTCGTCGAGACACGCGTTTCATTTCGTTTTTGTCATTTCACCATTATTCCATTCTGAAGTACTAAGAGCACCACGACGTTTATGAAAGTGTATGGGTTTTCAAAATCATCAGCCTTTACGACATTAAAATCGTCAGATTCGATAACGTGAGGTGAATCTGCATTGAATAACATGTTTGGGGAATTTTTATAAAGTACCTAATCGAACTTCTCTCTTAATTTGAATCAGTCAAAAGTGACTGATGAAGTCGACAGAATCATGTTACTATAAAATTCAGCGAAAAATTTACTAATTCAATCAGTGAATTTTTATTTTTGAATCCGTAAAGATAAAATTTCACCGATTGAATCAGTAGTTAATTACCGATTCAATCGTAAAAATTACTGATTCAACCAGTAAATTAAAATTTTCACCAATTCATTTTAGTAGTTTAGCAAAAATTACGGATTTAAAAATCAAAATTTTACGTATTGAATCGGTAATTTTTCACTGATTGACAGTCAAATTTTACGCAGCCAAAATCTCATGAAGGAGCGCACCTTCTAAATTTTTTGAATAAAATTTAAGAGTGGCAAGAAAGCCCTTAAAAATAACGAGAATTTCACCTATGCAGCAATAAGAAAACTAGAAAGTAAAAAATTGATGACTTTACTTCAAAAAAACAAGATTTTTAAATTTTTTTCTTCTTTTCTTTAATTTTTTAATGAAAGAATAAGAAAGAAATTCTTTTTTGGGAAGTTTCAAAGTAAGAAAATTTGCATGAAAATGGCCAATAAATTTCAAAAAATGGCAAAAATTTTAATTTGTCAGATTTTCAGGCATCATGAAAACCAAAAAATTACCTTGAATGTTGAAAATGTTCTAAAAAATTAGCAGGATAAGGTGAACATTTGGATGAATAACGAGGTAATACTTCATTAAAGTCAAAGAGGCTGAGATTTGTGTAGATTTAGAGTTATTGCACATGAAATTGTATTAAAATTAGACGTGGAGGATCCTCCATTTTTTGTGATTTTGCACAAATGATGTCAAATGGTGTTGAACGAAAATTTCAATTTTTTTGACTGAAATTGAGCACTTTTTAAAGTCTTCCAAAATGGTGGAGTCGAAAGTTGAAATGGTCTAACAACAGTATTATTTTTTCATTTGATATTTTTTCCTGTGTGTATAACTCTCCTGAAATCATTATTGGGGGAGTAAGGGGGTTACCCTATTTCTAGAAAGTTGGGACTAGTTTATTGTCAATTGAAAGAGTCAGAAATTCATTTGAAAAATATTACAAGTCTGCAATAAGTTGAATTGTAAAAAATTCAGTTATGTAAAACATTTTGAAGAAATAAGGTGCATTTTTTGAAATTTGTATTACTTATGATTCAAATATTTTCCTCCATTGACATTTTGATTAATGTTTGGAATGGTGAAAAAATTTCCCAACCACAAATGAAAAAAAAAATATATATCCTATAAAACCTTGCCTATTTGCCCCAAAAAATTCTGGTAAAATTTTTTGATTTCTTCTATGAATAATTTTTACTCTATTAATATTTTTATTTTATTTTGTTACAGAAGAAATCATTCTACCGCCGAAGTTCATATATCAGCCGACAGCCGGAAGTATTGTCAACGAAGGAGTCACAAAAATTTTAAAATGCGAAGCCGAAGGTAATTAGCCCAATTATTTCAGCTCGTGTTTTACAAATAGTTAATAATGAAAACTATTCGCAAATTTTGCGGTATTTTTCATTTAATTAGAGCTTATTTCTGAATAATTTTACAACCCACGAAAGAATTATTATTCAAGGACTAAGTTAAATTTACAAGATATACTATTATATACCTACGTAAATTAAAAAAGACAGCGTGAACGAGCCGAGAATTCCCAAACCAACTCAAGTTCCCTATATTTTCATCTTTCCACGTATACATTCTTACTATTGCAGATTTACAATCTATCGTAAATCTACCTATTTAAATATTGGTTACATATTGTTGAAAATATTGTTAACGGAAGACCTTTGCGAATCGTCAATTCTGTTCGACAAAGAAGTTTTCAAAGATTCTGTAATTGCGGATTTCAAATATTCGGAGAGAACAAATTCTGCAAATTTTATTTCATTTAATTCAGAATTTGATGACGACAGTTTAATTTTCGTTTTACCAATATTCACATTCATATTACTGTACCAACTGCCATAATTGGGCCTGAATACAATATCACTTTCGAACGAAATATTATCAATGGAAAAATAGAAAACAGACGAAGAATTCTCGCCATTTTCGTTATTCAAATCATAATTCCACTGAAATTTCCCTCTCAGATTTCCTGTTTTAATCTGCGAAGATAATTTTTTTCTGTTACCATAATTATAATCATATTCTCTAGAAATAGATAACGCGATGCTGTTGAAACTAAATCCATCGATTACAATTGGTCCTGCACTTAGAGATATTCCTTTCCAAGTTTCGAGTTTCGTTTCCGGTATAACGTATAAATTATTGATGAAATTATTAAAATGCGGCAAATTGATTTTTTTCATATTGGGATCGCCGAATCGAATTTTCGAGCAATCGGATTGTAAATTTAATTGATTTTCGTCGATCTTAACTTCTAATTGTTGAGCGAAATATTCTTTCAATGACGATTGTATTTCTTCAAAGAAATCTTCCAGTTTTTTGTAAATTAAAATTTGGGGCCCTTCGAAATGTATATCGATCTGTAAATGAATACACGATTAATGATGAGTTGACGCAAATAAGTTATGCAGAAAATTAAAATTCTATACAAACATTTGAATTTTTGAACGAAATTTTGAAAAATATGTTCCCATTATTTAATTCGGTACGATTTTTATAATCGATTCGTTTCGATATTGCGCCGTTCTTCATGAAAATGGTAATTGATCCTTCGTTGGTGGCTTCAATTAATGGATGTGTGATTGAAAAATTGGATGTAATTTTTATTTCCGTCGGTAATCCTACTCCAATCTGAAAAATGTTTGCCAGAGTATAACTTGAAGTGTTCCTCAAAATCCATGCTGACTGCTTACAATAATAATTTAAGACTTACTGTAGCTGTTGATGAAGAATCACAGCTCACAGAAACGGAAAATAGACTGCTTTCATAATTGGAGTACGTTTGTGATACGCTGACGTTACGAAAGATAATGTATCCTTCATTTATTTCATATTTGACCATCTTTTTAGGGTATGAATAATCCTTTGTGGTCAACTGTATAGGTTTTCCGTAGTTTTTGAAATATGTCGGAAAATCCTTGATTTCGCTGATGATTTTTTTCTGGATTTTTTCATTTCCATCGATTCCGGCGAGTAATAAATCCTGAATGGAAACATTTTCTAGGGAATCTTGCTCAGAAGCGGGGGTGGTGGCTATTTTTTCCGTTGTAGTTTTCTGCTGGGCAATACTAGGCCCGTTTGATGTAGGTATTGCTGGTTCAAAGTGAATTTCATGCTGTCAAACATTCGTAATGTTAGGTATAGGTAGTTGAGTACTTCGTACTTCGTTTATTTTTACGGGGTGTCAGTAGCAGGAATTTTTCTAATTAGAGGGGATTTAAAACTAATTAGAAAAATGTTATGGCAGTTTTTCTTTTATTTTCTGATGAAAGAGGGAAAATTTATACGTTTGCAACAATATATTACTTTCACAACAATAATGCCGAATAAAATCGAGGTACTAATTGGAAACTCATGCCAACTCGAACAGACCAGAGACCAGTCTCAAAAGACAAGATTGCCTTTTTAGTTCGAAAAATTACAAAAATTGTGATTTTTTTGTTCCAAAATTTCATAGGTAATTAGGTATGCAATTTTGAGTTTTGAAAAATTCAATGAAATTGTGTTACAATTAATTCAAAAATAATCTCCTTTTCTAGGGTCCCTTGCAAACTAGTAATTATTTCAGAGTTGTCCTATTTGTTTTTTTAGCTAGAGACGCGTATAAATATTCGTTTCTATTCTGCAAATATTTTATATACCATCGCATCGGATTTTGAATAAAAATTTACAAATCTACATTTTTTTTTTTTCAATTCTCAAAAATTTTAAAATCTTGATTTTTTTTACTTAATATTAATTTTTTTTAAATTGTATTTTTGAAAAGTGGATCAATTACACAGGTCGACAAAAAAAAAGTTCTGTTTTTGGGTTCTCAATTTCTCATGCCAAAATTCTGTTTCTAGACATCAAAATACATCACCTTGCGGAACCCTGGCTTCCAAAGTTTGCTTGGGTGGGGGGGGGGCAAAAAAACTGACTTTTCGAGGGCAATAAGCCCGAGCATTACAAAACAAATTGAAAAAATTTTTTTGGACTTATCTTATAGAAAATTTTACGGCGAATCGAATGCCGCAAACCGCAGACCTCCATCTCTTTTAGAAAAAAAGTTACAGCTCATTCTTTCCAAAATTATGTGAAAAAAATCACATTTTTGTGCCTTTCTCATGAAAAAATGAAATGCGATTTTTTCAATGAATTTTGGAAAGAATGAGCTGTAACTTTTTTTCTAAAAGAGATAGAGGTCCGCGGTTTGCGGCATTCGATTCGCCGTGAAAATTTCTAAAACTCTCATCATGGTCATTATGGACTTAAAGCCCTTACTTTTTTCTCAAATTTCACTTTTTTGCGAAAAATACCCCAAAAAATACGATTTTTTCACAAAATTTTGGAAAGAATGAGCTGTAATTTTTTTTTCTAAAAGAGATGTAAGTCTGCGGTTTGCGGCATTGTATTCGCCGTAAAATTTTCTATAAGTTTAGTCCAATAAAATTTTTTTCAAATTTTTTTGTAATGTTCAGGCTTATTGCCCTCGAAAAATCAGTTTTTGCCCCCCCCCCAAGCAAACTTTGGTCAAAAAAAATATATTTTTTCGTAAAGTGGACCCAAATTTCACAATGAGGACCCAGAAACAAAAATCGTGTCGACCGGTGTTAATAACTGACTTCGATCATGAGATTTTGGAAAATTAAAGTTATTGCATTTTTAATGGCTTAAGGATTTTTGTAAAATTCGCAAACAGTTCAGAAAAATTTGTAGACATGCAATTGATTTATTGCTTTCCTATATGTAAGCTTATTTATTTCTGATATACCAATTATTGATGATCCCAAATTAAAAGAAGACATTTTATTCGCACATTGTACAAAAACAATGAAAAGCAAATCCTTTGAAAATTAAAATTACACATTATTATTAATGGGGACTAAGTATAGTTAGCTTAGAAATTTTTTTTCGCGAATAGGGGTCAACCAATCGATTAGGTAGCTAGGTACTTATAAGTGATTACCTTTGGTGGTGTAATGTATGTAACATCGCCTTTAGTTTCCCCTGAAAAATTAAAATGAATTAGATTTTGCTTTATTAGATTATAATCTGGTTTCAAAAATTTTACAAATTCTGAATATTGCCCGCAAAATTTTACATTTTTTCTTGTTTGATTATAAAAAAAATTACTTAGGTGCTCGTATTAAATCAAAATTCCGAACATTTGAAAAATTATTTTCAAAAAATATTGAGTAAGGTACTTACCGAAATTAAAGCAAAACAATATCAAACAGAACGCAGGCAAGAAATCCATGTTGGAAGTTCTCTCACGAATCCCGAATCACAAAATAGTACAGATATTAGTCAACATGAGAATTTAAACCAATATTTTTAGCAATTAGTTAATTGACTTTTGCTTACGGTATTGTAATTACTAGGTATTTTTCATATTTTGAACCATTCAATGTTATCGAAATTGGTTGAAACAAGGCGAGATTGTATAGTTTAATTCTTGTTAATTTTATCGTTTTGTACTTACTTGTGTGATAACCTGAATAACAATCGATTGATATAATAAACAATTCTTCTAGAAGTGCTTACCTACCTATTGAATTTTTTCCTACATTAATCTGTCTGAGAAATATCTACATCAAAATTAATTGTGGTATTTTTGATTTTAAAATGAATATTCCTAGTTCTAGATGACGTCAATCTATAAAAAAGTGATCAAATATTGTCAGACCATTGACATAATAAAATAGATATTGTTTGGATTATTGTAATGAGATTTTATTAGAATTTTGTGAATGAAACGTAGACATTTTCTTCAAAGTTATGTTGAATTTATTTAATCGAAATTGATAAAAATTGAGGGAAAGAAAAGGTTGAAATATGGATATCTAATATTTCAAGAAAAAGCCATCGGAACTGAACAAATTTAAATAGGTAGGTAGGTAGGTAGGTATGTAGTAGGTATCTGATATTTTTCATTAAAATATCATTACTAAAACGTATAGATAATTCAAAACTTGCAAAACTTTTGACTTTTTTACATGAAAATAGGTACCTAACGCCAACAATATAGGTACCTACCTAGTTTTGTTCATCAATAACCGAGTGTACGTACTACGTAGTCTGTCTCTGAACTAATAGGTACGTATTTTTCAAGTTTTCTCCATTAGTCTGAACTGAAAAAAACATCTCCATCCTTTTTCAAATTTTGTGTAAAATTCTGAGGTTTTACGCAAGTGCAGAATCAATGAGGAATCTCAACTCAAAAATTAATTTTTTTGACCTCTAAGGATGGTTTCTAATTTCTATGTCCAGGCTGATATGCTTACTATCTTTAAAAATTTACTTATCTAAATTTTGCTCCGTAAATTGGTTGGTATACCTAATTGGTTTTGGTATTTCCTACTTCTGACAATTTTTGGATTTTTTTTTTACTACTTAACCAAATCTATAACCATGAGCTAAATTTAGGCTTGGTGAATTGCAGAGGAGAGAAAGTGCGTGAATGGCAAAGATCATGGTAATTTTTGGCTAGGAAATTCGACTAATTGAAAACAATTTTATGAACCATTTTTTTTTTTTTTTTTTACGTCCTTTTTAAATTACTTATTCAGCTATCCTAGACAGTGAGAGAAAATTTTGTAAAAATTATCCAAGTGCACCGAATACCTACCTATCTACAATTCTACATAATACCGGCACTTATATTTGATAAGTATCGAAGCATTTTCCCCAGAATTTATAGATAAGGTTTAATTTACTTAGGTACCTAATTAGATACTCTTGAAACTTCAAAAAATTATCAAGTATAAACTAATACAATTTATTTATTTATAATTTTCATATACTCGTATTTACGCTTGAAATATTAATGATTTTACCCATTATCGGCGAATAATATGGTTGTATAGATAATTAAAACTAATATTATGTTGCAGTCTTCGTTAAAATTATCTTATGAATCATGTGTACGACGTATGTACATTAAAATGAAGTGGAAAAAATCCCAGATTTGGAAAAAATTGATGATTTTATTTCAAGTGGAAAAGTTTTTAGAATTTGTAAGCTTTTGAAACATAACATGGGTGAAGCTATAAGTCCTCAAAATGAAGTTTTTTTGAAAAATAATCTTACCATTTTTAGATTGAAAAATTGCAGATCGCGAATTTGAACGCTCCTTGAATTTTATCACTCTCAGCTTTTTCAAATTGAACTCAATTTTTTTTTATCATCAATAAAACTTTTTTGAAAAAATCATGACAGAGCTGCCAACTGAATATGATCTCATAAATTTTGGTAAAATTTCAGTTGGTAGCATTGTTTTAAAAAATCAAAAATAAGACTAAAAAATTGGCCTATTTTCAAAATTTGAATAATGGTGATTTTTTGATGAAAATCACTGTCATGGAAGTGGAACTTTCCATTAAGATGTTTTTAAAAAATGTAAACTTCAAATCGTCTTGTTCTATTGGACTATTGAGTAGTACTCAAAGTATTGAGTAGGTATTTTGAAAAATTATGATGTAGGTACAGGTACTTTGTAAAGTGTAGATATCGTTCTAAAAATTAAATTAGAATGAAATTTCGAACTCGAATTTCAGGGGAAACTGATTTTTATTCTGGTTATTGGAATTTTTGAATTTTTTTGATTTCAAATAAATGTTACAGAGATTTAAAGGGAGTGAATTCTGCTGTAAGTAACAGAGGTTTTCGAGTTGAGTATAGGTACACATAGTTTAGAATTAACCGAGCTTCACTAAGATATGTTTTTTTTTTTTTTTCAGAATCGCCGTCGAAAATGGACCACCCCGAAGTAATGAAACGATGTGCGCATTTTGTAAGTAGATTCCTAATTAAGTATTCCATGAATAAGTATTTATCTCATTTCCTCAGAAATATTATTTTTAACCATTACGTAAAACAAAATTTATTCATATCCGACCACTTCGAATGAACTCGTATGAAATTAAATTCACAAAATTAAAAAAAATACTCTCCTTTTGATTAAAAATTTGAGTCAATGTAGTGATCAAGGATTTTTGATTCATGAACCTTTAATCATATCAATTGAGGTAATTTTGAAAGAAAAAGTAAAAGATTGAATTTTGTTTATTAGAAATTCTTTTAATTAGTAAGTATATTAAAATAAAATAAAATTACATGGTTATGACGATTCAGCTTAAGGTAACATACCAGTTTTGGATCACTTTTTCTTAAATTCATGCCCTGACGTTATTTATGAACCAATTTTGGTGATTTTTTTTAAAAATAAACGTTGACCTCTCTTCTACAAACTAGCGCGGTTGAATTTCGAAAAAAACGATTTCAAGCAGGCTTGAAGGGACCCAGAAAAATACGCCTTTTTAGGGGGTTCTACCAATTACGGATCATCAAATAAAATTTAAGTTATGCAATTTTTTTCACTCTGACTGTATTTTTAACATTACAAAGATGGCCTTCAAAGATTTTCATCAAAAAATTGTTAAAAAACCGAAGTTGAAAAACTACCAATTGTGGATCGATCCGTAATTGGTAGGAAAATTTTTGATCCGCAATTGAAAATTGAAAATTTTTCTACCAATTATGGATCAAACCAATTACGGATCACTTTCACTTTGGAATTTCATTGCGCGGATTTAATAATGTTAATCACCCAATATATAAAAACACGACGAAAATCTCGGAACAGACAATTTTGGTGAAGAAATCTAACTTTTTTGGTGCCAATTTACGTTTTCTTCGATGCTTGGCAAATGACACTCAAAATTCGCAAAACGGGTTGATCACGCGAAAAATGTGTCGATAGTACTTCCCTGAACATGAAATAATCAGCAACCGCATCAAAAACTAAATATCAATAACTCTAATTACACTTTTTAACAATCGCTATTGCAAAAAATACGAAATTTCAACTAAAAATGTGACTCACTTTTTTCAAATGAATCTACAAGCGGTTTGATAACACGAAAAATGCAAAGTTTACATATTTTCTGAAAGGTAAGACTTCAGACTACACGATTATGTTGGTATCAATCCTTGGTGACCATTTCGGAACGACGTAGAGCGCCTCAAAAAAATGATCCGTAATTGGTAGCCTGATCCAAAACTGGTATGTTACCTTATACAATGAAGGGAAAAAATCCATTGAATAATAAAAAAAAACAGAGAAAATATGAGAATAATGAGAGCATTTTGCCAATATTCAAACCAGAAGCAAAGAAGCTTGTGTCAAAAATAAAATTTTAAAATTTTTTTAGACGGAATACGTCGGATTACCTGCTTAGGTATTGAATAATAATTTCTGAATACTCGAAAATTGGATTAAAAAATCAATAATTTACTCAGGTTTTTTGTTATTTTTTGAGGTGGGGGGGGGTCTGCTTTTTCTTCTATCTAGTAGGCCTTCTGGTTCATCAACTGAGATTTATATTGTTGCAATAAAAAAAAAAAATCACGCCAATCATTTTCAAAAGAAAGACAATATTAGGAGGGGTTTTAATATTTCGTTTGAGCTTAATTTGTTCATCAGTAACCACTACCCTCTGCCAAATTATTCATATCCCATTCTTCCATTTGTGGAATATTAGTTTCTGGATCTTCTAATTGCTGGTTTCTATTTTGATAAATAATGTTAAAGTGATCTCTAATCGATGCGATTATAACCGATTTAAGTTGATTAGCGAATATATTGTGAAGTAGTTCCTTGCTGCAAAGGCAGTATGAACTCGTTGAATCGATTTGAATTTCTCCCAAATCAATGAACAATAAGCCACTCCCGGTAAATTTCAATTTAAAGCCATTCAAATGAAACGTAATAAAATCTTTCTTCAATAAATTGTTATCGTAATTCCATACTAATTGACCCTTCAATGTATTGGTTTCAATTTGCGCCTCCGTCGTGGCACAATGATATGTCCATCCGTTTTCAAGTCTATTCGCATCCTTTGTGACGGTCATTTTCATTTCTGTGATATTCGATAAACCTTCGATTGTGATCGATTTAGTCAAAATGCCAAACGTTCTCAATGTTTCGATTTCTTTGCTTATGAGGTATATGTCTCGTGTGTTTCGGTTTTGCTGAAAACCAAGTTCCTTTGAAAATGTTGACTCACTCGGTGGGAAGTAATTCCTAGATCTGTCAATTTGTTGCTCGAATTGTTTCATCCAAATTTCTCTCATTTGATGTTTTATGTTATCAATTAGACTTTCTATCGCTTCATAAATTATCAACCTTAATTGCGAATTCGAATCTGTGTCTATACAAATCTATAACAATTGGAGATACAAATAATAATTCTAATGTGAGTATAAATTTCCATGGTACCAATGTTTTAATACGTACCTTTGTTGAATTAAATGTAATCTGAGGCATTTCATTGTTTTCCTCTATCAAACCAGTTGGGGCGATCGCAAGAGGTTCTGAAAAAACTATTTCCTTTAGTTTTAAGCTGATCGAATTATTATAGTGAATGATATCTTCTGATATGGATGGACTCCATACGTCAACATCGGCGTCAATTTGAAAGTTGCAAGGTAAGCTTACGGTGAGCTGGAAATTTGAAAATCGGAGACTTAATTTCGTGAAATTCATAAAAGTTGACAGTGTTTTTTGATATTTAGCACTTACCTCTGTGTTCCCGGATAAAATTTTGAGTGAAGTTGTGTAAAAATTAGCGTAATTGTTTATTACTTCCGATATTTTCAAATTTTTTAAAAAGGACCCTGAAATTTCTTATAGGTATTGTAATATTTCCATCAAAATGTTCAAATTGACTCGGTGTGAATGTAAATGAATCCATTCCGGGGTGGTATGAATTAAGTATCAACAAGTTCTGAACGAGGTGTTCGATTTGTGAATTTTCACTCTGCAATCCTGAAGTAACATTTAAAAGATGAGAAGAATTATTAGTGATAATTATCGCTTAATGACTTGAAATTTGAATTTATAAAATACACTTCGAGGTGAGATCATTAAAATAAGACATCTTTCAAGAGTAGTCATTTAAAATGTTTTTAATTACCTAGTAGAAAATAATTTTTGGGGCGTTTTACGAGAGTAATGTTTAAATAATTTGTTCGAAAAAACTTCTTCTTTTTTTTGAAATAATTTTTGAAAAATAAGTAGCCCTAGGTCAATGTTTTGAAATTTTTCTCGATTTTTTAAAATTCACTCCAGCTTTAATTTAAGAAAAATTCGTTAGGTAGTTTTAAAAACATTATTTTTTGAAAGAAAATCGCAAATTTTTCTAAATTATTGAAAAATTGATTAGAGACGAATTTCGCTAGTTTTTTTGGAGTCTATAAAATTTTTAAATTTTCCAAAATATTCATAAAAGTACCTTGATTGGTGAATCACTCTTGTTGGCAAGTCATTGATCGATTTTTACATCACCATGTGAATTTAGGTATCCCAAAGGTAAAAAAAAAGTACTAATAAGATTTGAATTACCAAAATTTATCCTGGAAGGGAGTACAAGAATAATTCTGAATTACTAAAATTCTGCCCTGGTGAGGGGCAGGTATTAAAAATATTTTAATGAACTGTATAAAATCCGCCCTAGAGTACTGTTAAATAGTGCGTAAAAAATCAAACAATAAAGAATTTTTTCAAGTTCGAAACGTGAACTAACGGTTTAATGAAAATGACCATTAGCGAAGTTGAAGAATTTCATTTTAAAATAAAAGAGCCGCAGCTTTTTCAGAATCATTTTTTAAAAAAATAATAACATTTCTCTCAAGATGAACAAACATCGATGTGATGATCAAGGTGGGAGAAGAGAAAGGAACAATTGGCGACCCGATGATAACGGAATGTCTTAAGATTGTTGTAAAAATTTTTTGGAACTACTGGGATTTGAACTCGTCGATTTAAAAAAATGGATGACAATTTTCCTGAGAGTAATCTATTAGAAAAGGAAAAATTGTTCTTGAATCAATTGAAGGCCATTCGGGGATCGGAAACAAAGGAATCGAGGAGAGGGGAGAAAAAGGAAGCATTGCTTCAGATAGGTAGTTTAATTAGGTACCGAATTATTTGTTCATGCTCGAGAACTCGAGCAAAACGAGGTCCAAGTTTTGGATTATATGGATTTTCAATGCCAAAAAAGCATTTTTTTTCATTTTTTACTACTTTGGAAATCTCTGGAAAAATAATACGATGTAGGCAAGTAATTAAAAAAAAATGAAGAAAAATTTTAGATATTGAGAAAAAGTTTTGAAAATGAGTTTAAAAAAAATTATAGAAATTGAAGATGGAAAAATTTTTGATACTCAAAATTTTCCTACTCTGAATTTTTTTCTGTAACTCGAATCCAATAATTTAATAATTTTTTCCAATTTTTGTTCAATTTTAAATTGGAAAAAAAATCAGCTCCATCTTTTCCCATTTTTTTCCAACATACGTACAAGTTGATACCGTTGAAAAAATTTTAATACTAATAGAATTTTTGAAGTAGGTACAGAAACTGGAAATATTTAAAATTGAAAAATTTGCACTCGGAATAAATTTGGTCGAAATCCTTGGAGTTAGCCCGTAAATTTTTGGAACTACCTCTTAGAATAATCTCTGTGAGAACTGGCTTCTTTTTGGTTACTTAATCAGTTTGAAATGTTTCGAAAAATACGATTTTTTAAAAAGAAATTTTCCTTTTGAGTTGAAAAATAATAAAAACTATTCTTTGAAACGAATTTGAAAAAAAAAAAACATTCCAATTGAAAATTTTGTAATTTTTTGGCCTTCCAACAAGTAAAATTCATCCTCGAAAAATTAATAGAATTTTTGAAAGAAAAATTACAACATAAACATACATATGCGTAGATAACTTTTTAAAAAAATAAGTACCTAAGTTATGTACCTAATTTAAAATTTGAAAAAAAAAACTTACCAATTGAATAATAAAATAACACATTGAAAACGATATACGCAAAAATCATTCTAAAATGTTTCATTTTGTTGAGATTTATACCCAATGTATCTAAAGTATTTTTTTATTTAAAAAAAAAACACAACGAAAATGCACGTTTATTCCGAGCAATGAGAGAATTAAATTAAATTTTTATCAAGCGCTTATCCGGACCGTTCAGATCATTTCCGTCAGCGAGTATTCAAACTTTTTTTTACGTTTTATCAGTGTCTGAAAGAAGGAAACTGCGTGAGGAGTAATGAAGTAACAGTTTCAGATTTTGTCATCTTTTGATTTCGGAATGACCGAATTTGTACACTTCAAATTCAATCATTTAGAATACCTACAAAAAACGACAAAATCCGAAGCTGTGATTTCATCACCCTCCAGTTTCCCCTCTTTCCTCCTCTTTGAGATACTGATAAGGCCTAAGGCGTAAAAAAATGAGTTAAATGCTCACTGACCGAAATGATTCCGAACGATCAGGATTGGATTAGCTCGATATCAAAATGAATCATAAAACTACTTCAGAAGTTCAAATACGAATAATATTTATATGTAACTTGGCACCGATGATACATTCAATTCTGGTCTTCCTCCAAAAAAAAAACCACAAATTTTTTCAATTGTTTTAATCTTTATAATTCTGTATTCTTGTTTTGTTTCGATACACAATAGTAGGCACCTATTTAATATAAAAAGGAACGAATTCTAAAGATTTTAGCATTTCCACTGTTTTTCTTTCTTACTCGCGCATGTTTTTCGACTTGGACTCGTAAAGTCTGACTTTGACTCAGGGCCCGGTGCACGTGCACTGGTTGCATCCCTGCCCCTTAACGTCACTGATTGCACTATGGAACTGTGAATTACTCATAAAAAAATAATTAGGTAATAAAACCGAAGTGAAAAGTACCTAATCCTATCGCAATTAACTTCGATTAGATTTGATTTTGCATTCATTCGTTAAATCATATTCACACTCGCTAAAATTTCATCCCTAATTCATCTCGGTGATCCGGTTAAACAATCAAATTTGCCAACTTTTGGCATTACCTGCGCCGTCAAAGTTTCATTTAGCCATTGATTCATCAAAAATTCCAAATGATCGGAAAGGATCGCGTTGACGAATATTTTCTCGTCTTCGCTTTTATTAAGATCTGATGTAAAAATGGTTATTTTTCCTAAATTAATTTCGATAGTTGTTTGAACGTTGTTGAACCCCGGATTCTGGTCCAATAAGGGCTTCATATCGCATTTGATTTCAAAATAATCAATGGTGAATGAATAATTTAACGGGGGACTGTTGACCATAGTGTAGTTATAGCTCCATTTCATTTTACCAGTCAAGGAATTCGTTATCATTCGAAGTGATAATTCGTTACGACAAGGTATATTGTTGAAATCTTGAAAAGAAACGTCTGTTATGTGGAAATCGATTTGGTTGAAATTTGTGAGACCTTCGATTACTGCAGGACCTGTGGCAAGATTCACTCGATTCCACGAATCGTAATCTGTATCGGGAATGATGTACCATTCGGTCGAGTTGGTTTTTTTAAATTTCCCTTTTATACAATCTTTTGTTACGTTCATGATTTTTTGTCCTTTTAAATTAAGCTGAGTTGCGAAATATTTCTCCATCGAGTGAGTTATTTCTGTGCTGATGTTTTGCAAATGATTATGAATGAGTTTTTGGTATCTGGGGTTTACTTCCACCTCGTGCTGGGGGAAGAAAAATAAGAATTGATGCATAGGTATTACTTAGTGGTTTGAGAAATTTTCGAGAAGTTATTGAAATAATTAAAGATAACGTACTTTTGACTTGTGAGTAGAAATTTGAGCAGAATGGACTCGAAATGTATTGGTGGTATTTTTTTCCAACTCAATCTGCCCCATCAGTTCGCCATTTTTCAAAATTACTGTTACTGATCCTTGATGATGGTTTTGGATTGGTGATGAAAGTTTCACACTCAAATCACATTTTACGCTGATGTCAGGTAAATCGACGAGTATCTGAAGTAAACATTCGATTTTTTGAAAATTATTTTAATGCTAGAAAAATTAAAAGTTGAGAAAGAAGAGATTATTGATGAAGAGAACTAGATTGGCAAAGCAATATACAATAGGAAAATTCAATTTTACCTACTTTTCTGATAAAATGCTTCTTTCAATATTAATTTCGTTTTTAGGATTTTTGAAAAAGAATGTTTCAAAATTTCAGGTGCCCAAGACGATTTTTCTATTTTTAACGAAATTGAAATAAAAAAAAGACTCAGACTAAGAGTAAGAGTTGTGAAATACTATGGAAACATATTTTTCAAATCTATGTTATGAATTAAGTACAGATTTTCCCCAAAATTTTACGACTCTACTCTTTCTTTTTGGAAGTTTTTTTTTCAGTTGTGAGAATGAGATTCAACACCTTGGGAAACAGTTTTCAGAATGCTTCCTGAATTTATCACAATTTTGGTTTTCATGTCTTCTTTATTCCATTTTTGAAGCTCGGTCTTGGTTTTTGATAAATGGAGCTCAGAATGGCAATCAGCACTCTGAAAAAACATTTCGGTACCATCGTATGTAGAATTTTTTTAAATTTGAGATTCCACATTCCCAATCCGGTGACTCCATTTTTTTTTTCAGATCGAATTGTTTTCAGATTAAGAATAATTTCCTCATAAAAACATAAATTATTGCGATATCTGTGTTGAATTTTTCAAAATTTTTGGTTCCATGTACTTACATATGTACTTGGCCAATTTTAGAGTTTAGTTTTTGTCTTGACAATAGATGAACATCAGAATGAAAATCAATTTCCTGATTTTGAAAGTGTGGTGATGCACTTTTTTTCATGTGTCTATCACTGCCCAGCAACGTTTTTTTTTTCAAGTAGTCTATTTTTATTTTCAATTTTTTTAAACGTTCAAAATTTTCTCTAATTTTTTTTTCAAATTCTAAACTTCTTTAAGTTAAATTTTTTCTTCATATTTTTTCATATTAAATTTTTTCCAACTTTATTTTAAACACTCAAATTTTTTTTTATTCTTGAATTTTTAAAAAAATTTTAATCATACAATTTTCAAAATTTGAATTCAATGAAACTTATTGTGAATTTTTCCAACTCGAAAAATTTATCGTCAAAACCGTAATTCGAACTCACGTTTTCCACTTTTTTTGGTGTTCATTGGAACTGAAAAATCAAAATTTTAGTTATTTTCTGGGATTGTTCCTCTAGCTAATAGACAGTAGATGTTTTTCAAAATTTTCTTAAATGTTAGAATTTTGTCTCAACATTTTTTCAAACTCGAATATTTCCCTCAGCATGTTTTTTGTTTACCTCCTATTTTTTTGTACTCGACTATGAAATTTTTTAAAAATTTTATTCGGCTCCAAAAATTCTTCAAGTTTTTAATGGTTGAATGAAGATTTTTTCACCCGTGACGTCATTGGATTTGTTTTCGCAGAAAAAATTGAAAAAAAATTTGGGTTGGACAAATCATGAAAAAAATTATCTTTTTAAGGTTTTGAGACGGTTATCAAATTGAGGATAAACCTCTGAGATAATAACCAGAATAGCTATTTTCAAAATTTCAGGTCCTTTCCTTCTACTCAGAAAACTTAATTTCGATCATAAGGTAAAACGAAAATTAAAGAGCGAGAACAAGCACCTTTGAAACCCCATATTTTCTTTACTAATATTTTTCAAGAAAAAATTACTCCCTCCTTTGTGAAGCAATATTTTTCGAGAATACGTACTCAAAAAAAATTCAAATTTTAATGAAAGTATAGGTACCTTACCTACCTTCATATACCTTGAATCACACACTAAAGGACGCACATTTTTTTCTCGATTGGTATTTTTGAATATTTGAATTTTATTGTGACTATAAATTTTGCATTAAACCCACTCATCCAAACCATCATACTTTTTTTTAGAAATTTTGAGCGCCCCCCCCCCCTGTAAAAACACTAAATTGAAATTTTGAATAATTTTCAAAAATATTGAGGAGTCACTTGATGTTTTAAAATTTTTACGCAAGACGATTTCTATGGAATAGGTAGGCATTTAGGAAAAAATCTTTGATGAAGATCTAATTTTTCATAGAACAAATAACTTCAATAGGCACTGATTATTTTGAGCTAAAAATCAAAAATAATAAAACAACAAATTCAAGCAGTGATGTCAGGATATTTTTTTGATTTTTGGGAGGGTATAAAAGTGATTGAGGCGACATTATAATACGAGAAGAAAGAAAAAAAGTGAGTTTTTCTCGTATATGTAATCGCACTTCAAGTTCAAATAGTTTTTACGCTTGTGTGATTTCGTTCATACCTGAGCGAAGCAAGGGTGAAATTTTGAAAAGAATAGATTTTTTGTGCCCCAAGAATGTATTTTTTTCACGTAAATATTTTACCCCATGGAGAGGGTTCGAACCCCCTGAACACCCCCCCCCCCCTGTAAGCTATAAAGTAAGTTGGAATTAAAAAAATATATTCTAAGATGAACTTCAGCTTCTCGAAATTTTGAATTGAACGTTACTGATCAATTTTAATAATTTTGCTTAGTCTGAGTCATATTTCATTTTTATAGATTTTTTGGGGTCTTCTCTCAAATTTTTAATTGACCCTCTACTCTGGCCCAATCTTAACACCTAAAACACCTTACGATTCAAATTAATCAAACAGTAAACTATTCCTTCAACTTTCATTTGAGGGATCGAGGGAAAGATTGAGAAGACAATACTCACGGTCGTGTTTCCTGTCGAATTACATTGTATAAGAGTAGAAAACTTAGGATCGGTCGGATCATTGTTGTATTGACTGGTCACCTTGAAATTATCAAACAGAATTTTCCCCTTTTCTCCTCCATCGTTGAGATCAAATTCGATGGAGACTTTATCAAACAAGTAATCCGTCGTGGTGAAACTGATAGCTTCGTAAGAGCTGTAGTTTGAAGAATATCTTAGTATCATGTTTACAATATTTTCTTCTATTTTTTCATTCGCGTTGATTCCCGAAAGCATAATGTCTTCGATGGACATGCCATCCACTTGATTGACTGCGTTAGGGGGAGGCTGAGGTGGAGGATCAGGCTGAGCAGGTGGATCAGGTTGAGCAGGTGGGGGTTTCTGTGCAGTTGCTGTATCTGGTGACTGATTTTTAACTTCGACTAAAAAAACAAAAGCGTGTAATTTTTTTTTACTAATGTGCGATTTGTGGATGATAGAATCCAGTTTACTTACCAATTATTTTGAAAAATAATGCACAATTGAAAAAAATAATCGATTTCATTTTGAGGCTATTCGTGATAATTTATGCGAGTATTTTTAAAATGGAAAAAAATGTCGCGAAATTTTACACAACTGAAAAATTTGTTATTGATGAACATGGCTATAGGTGCTTGACTGATTGTCGAATGGCTTTTTCATTCATCATTAACGAAGTAAAAGATATTCTCATTGGAAGATGGTGAAGAAATGTTATGCAGAATAATAATGCTATTTCATCTGTGCATGCAAAACTATTGCACGTAAAATTTCTACATTTTTATTCACCTCGATCAATGTAATTATTGGCAATGAAACGCGATTTACAAAATATTCAGTAGGTAGACTAGGTAACTTATGTAAGTAAATTTATGCCTATTTCATTTACATAATTGTAACTCTGGGACACTAAATTTTCAGCACCAATATTCCAATATTTTTTGAAAGCGAAATGAAAAAATTATCAAAAAGAGATTGTTACTGATAAAAGAAAAGGAAGTGAATGAATCTCGTGGAACAATAATCTTTGGTGGCAAGTGCAATTGTTATGGCTGTAATGCATGAGTCAGCTTTTATCTGAAATAGTTCAATGAGAATTATCGCTTTGAACGAATTGATATTCGTGTACTTATTTTTAATTTTATATGTGTTTTTATGGTCTACGTACATTACATGTATTATCGAAAAATACAAGTATGAATAAAATTGATAATATGGAAAGTGTAAGATAGTGAAATGAAAATTCACACCGTTTGGTTGATTATTTTGATAGAAAAACTTTAACCTCGATGAATCATGAATTTAATTTTAAGAGTTACAGCATTTCAATAATCTGTTTCCTTTTTTTAATGAAAATTGAAAATTCTTGACAACTGGAATTTTTCCTCTTGTTTTTTTGCCGCATTTACAAAAATTAAGGTTATCATTTTTTTTTTTAAATGAAGAATTGAAAAATTCTCTCCAATAGAATCATCTATAGGTACATAAGTATCGGTTTTGTTCATCCAGATTTATGCTTTTGATTTGTGGAAAGTTTAAAAAAAAAAAAATTCACCACGATCAGAAATATTTTTATTTGCTTTTATTTTTGGCATATTTTTTTCTTTTGTTTCAGGTCTACTTATCGTGAATGAAAAAAGCTGAAGATCACTCGGTCTACGGTCTTTAATTTACATTGAAGAAAATCTGGATTACCAACTTTTTACGAAAGTTCGTTTTGAATTTGTAGTTTGTAGTAAGTAAGTATTTGATTTTAAAAAGTTTGAGTGTTGTATTTTATTTTTCTCTTTTTTGTTTTACATTTTTTCTAATAAGTGTCATTTTCGAACTGTTCACTTAATTTCAGTGACGATGTGTCTCATGAAGTCTGCGAAGTGTCAAGACTCTACGAAATAGCATCATTATTTTTTTCGAAATTGTTCTCTCCTTGCAGAAGGAAATTTCAAATTGAAGAAATTAAAATATGGCAAAAAAAAGTAGGTACGTACTTTTTCCCAATACAAATCAATTAATAAAATACCAATTTATTTATATTTTTTCAATTGAAATTTTGTTTTACTTTTTTGTAGGAAAGTTTTTGTTGCTTCATTTTTATTTGTTACCGCTTTTGTTTTTAAAGTTTTAAATGAATTTAAAAAACTGAAAAATTGAAAAAAATATACCTGCCAACAGTACGATGTAGGCAACCAAATATACTTCGACATCAAATGGCCATTTTAATAAATGTTTATACATATGAATGTTACCTACATGTATTACGAATGAGCGACTATAATTTTTTACAATTTCCAGCGAAATACCTATACGCCCTTAGGAAGTAATTGAACCATTAAACATTGGTAGTTCAAAAATAGTTTTCGTAGTTCGTACCTCTACTCAAATTTTGAAATTCTTCAAAACCTATTTTCAACTACCCCGTCTTTATTACTCACTGTAAAAACGTGAACTATGTAATATCATTACTTAGGTACATTAGAAAAATTTACTGGCAGGAAATTCAATTTTACAGTTTTTATAATTTTTTCCCTCCGTTTTCTATAATTACCCATATAATTTAATTCATCATTGTAAAGTGTAAACTGTAAAGTTTTTGCGATTTTTAAAATGTTTATAATTTTAGTTCAGCCCCCAAGTCCTTGGTATTGGCATTGGCGTCGTCGTCACAGTTCACCCGGGCTCGTAATTTAAAAAATGAAAAAAATGAGTGTATTAAACTTCATAAATTTTTTAATTTTTTTCGAATCGGATAGACGATAGAAAATATTATTTAAAAAATTTACGGATCGTTTTTATTAAAAATACATGTTTTACTTTTTTTTTTTAATGTCTCAGCGTTCGTGACTTTGTGATAATTGAATAAATGTAAAAAATAAAATAAAAACTTTTTAAAAAAATGATGAATTAAATTAATTAAATAATGATTAAAATTAAAAATTGAAAAAATGGAGTGAACCAATCAGAAACTTAGAAAAAAGTCGCAATATCTTGTGATTTGACAACACCGCATGAGTCATAATGTGGTTATTTTCAGGATTTTTCTTTGTTTGTTTGTAACTGTAATGTTTGTTCACTTTTCACTTTTCTCCTGTTCCAAGTTCTAAGTTGATAAAGTTGATACTTGATAGCAACAGCAAGCTATTCTTTTCGAATTTTCATTATTTCATTTCATTGATGTGACTGAAGAATGAAGATTGATTTCAAGATTTCATTTCACCTTCATGATGTCTTCACGTAAGTGACTAACTGTAGTAACTAACGAACCGTCTTATGTCTCGTGTTTGTTCTTTTCAGTTTTCTCGATAGAATGAATTGTCAAGTTCGGGAGTCTTTGACTGCTTCGAATTCGAATTCATTTCGTTTCTTAAGTAATGATCATCTTTTGAATTTGTCGTTGTTAGAGAAAGTACGTTCCCTTCTTTCGTTTGTGTCCTACGTAGGTAGAATAGTAGAGATGTGTGTCAAAGTCAATATCGTGAACTTGATCGGAAAAGCAAATTACCTATGTGAGTGAAGTAATAACGAAACGCGTAGAAACAAATAAATAGTAATTCGAATCAAAAGCTGCGGTACATAGGCATCTATAGCTTCAGCTTCCATTCGATTTTTAGTAAGGAGAAAATGTAGTTCTTTCGAAGGGATTTGTTCGCATTTGAAAAGAAAACTGAAACATCAGAGATGGTAGGTGTTTTAACGAGTTTTTTTTTCATTGTCTCTGTAATTCGTTCATTATTGTACTTCGTGATCTCGTGTGTTGGAATGAACCAAATCAATGTTCATTTTAATCATAGTCAAATTTGTGAATAATGTTTATTTAACGCTATGCTATCGTTTAGGTACTTTTTTAGTTTTTTGTCTTGCGTTGGAAAACTTTACTTATTCTTGTTGAGTGTACCTATAGTCTGTAATTTCTGTTCGGTTTAGGTGATGGACACTGGACAGTATCGAAGTGAGTTGAATTCACGAATCATTAGATGAAGAATTGAAGATTGTTACATCGAGAAATCGAGATGGTTCACAAGTATCACAACTATCAAGTACCTATGCGAGCTGTACGTTGAGCTGATGTATGTAATGTATATGAGGAATAGAAAAATTCCGTCGTGTTTGCTTCGAGTAAGTGTTTCAGTTTCATCTTTAATTATTTCACCTGTTACCTAATTATGGTTGTACATAGTCGGCTTTACGCCAGTTTTTTTTAAAACAACTATAAAACAACAACTTATCGTTGTAAGAATGTTATACGTAAAGTTGATCATTTTAGAAGAAAAATCTGTCAAATTCTAACGTGAATCTAATCCATAATCCGTAGCAAATATGTACGTTTTAAATGTTTCAATTATTGCTCAATTTCTTTCATTGTCGGAAATGAAATTCGTATTGAAGATTAGAGATTACAGATTAGGTATATCGTTAACAAACAAAAAACGATAGAGATTAAAGAATAATTATAATATTATTCAATTTCAAAAATTTTTAAAAACTATAATTTCTCGTTATGTGCCAAAAATTTGGACCAAGTGTGACATAGAAGGCTTAAAACTTGAATCGCTTGAATTTTATCCTAGCATTCCTAGCATAACGAAGTGGTGATTGAGAGGGGTGGAATCATTCGTCGCCTCGTGGACTCGTCCGGTTTTGTCAAACAATGACTCAATGAGCGGCTCGGACGCTCCGAGTCCTACCATCGTACCATCCTTCATTTTCTATTGTCCTCGCTCGATGCAGGAATCGCAATTTCGCAAGTTTCAGTTTGCTTCCAGTTTTTTTTTCTTTATCGTTTTCGTTTTGCCGTGTGGCGTGTTTCATTGTGTAATTATGGAATGATGAACGTGAGTCAATGCGACGCCATGTTTAAATGTTCTTGAATTACTCGTTCGAGTTATTTCGTGAATTCGTGCGGAATAGTTTTCAAATGATGGATAGATGGAAGCTTAGTGGTGTAGTAGTTTTCTCATTTCTCGTCTTGGTTCGAATTCGATTTTAAATTTTTAATTAATTCGCGTTTATTATGATATGTGTTCCTTCGTTTCTCGTAATACCAGCAACAGCAAAGGTAGTGTATTGTATTATTTTGTGTCATAAATCTCTCAAGTTTGATTGAAATACTTTTCTATATAATTCGTTTCTTTGTTCGTGATTCAGTGTTATTCGTATTTTATTAGAAAATTAATTCGAAATGAGTCTGGATTTCGACAATTTTAGTTCAACATTTTGAATTTTTTAATTCGAAATTTTTCGTATCGTGTTGAATGTATGGTATTGTGCTGTTAGCGTAGATGGTTGGGATAATAGTTTCAGTTTTCATTTTCGCTCGATTTTTTTTTGGAAGCTCGACTTATTCGGTTCTTGGTTAGACAATCGTCATTGTGTCTTTGGTATTGCGAGTTTTGATCATGGAATGTGGAAACAATGTTCACGAGTTCGACGCCATTTTCTACATCATTATTATTTTTGTGTTAGTTTGTTCAGTATTATTCATGTTTCGAAACTGTTGTAATTTTGAGATGTGATGGCATTTTGTGAGTTAAACAATGTTGAGAAATCGCAGCCGAGTGAAATTTTCCGATTAATCGACTAGACGACTACCATGACAGTAGCCTCTGAAATGTTCGTTCTGGTAATTTTTTAAACTGTTTTTTCGTTCGCAAATTCGAGGATTTTCTTTATTGTTTGGTTTCAAGTTCGTGATTCTATTTTATGACCTTAATCTTTCGTTTTTTTCTTTTTTCGCATACTGTAACTATTTTTTTAAATTGATATGGGTATTGCTAATTGACAAAATTGATCTACCTTCTACCTATCTTGCAGGATTTTCTCCTCATATGATTACTTCTGTGATTAACTGTTTGCTATTATTAAATACATATAACGTGTTTTAATATTGAAAAACTTGCGAGTGATATTAATGTGTGTTGTATATTTATTAGGTTTTCAGAGAAGTGTAACCGTACAATCTTTGCTAACATGAAAAGCTTTCAAATTCAACCGGAACATGGCGCTCGACATCTCCAAATATATCCTTATTCTGCTCAAGGTAAGAATTCGTACCTGTGTTTTGAATATTTTTTAATTGGCTCGTGAAACATTTATTTTTCACGTCGCGTCGTGTTGATTGTTGACTCAATGGCGAGAAGAAGTTTCCAATTTCAATGTCTGAAATATCCTTAGTAGTACGGGAGCCAAATCCTGTATCGTTTCAAAAATGCAAAAGTATGCATCCGGTCTGCTATAAAATTTTTGAGATATACGATCGAAAGGGGACCCCTCCCCGACTCCAAAACTGCCATCACATTTTTGAGATCGAATTGCAAACCCTTTCCAGGGGTTCTCAAAGTTGTGAAAATGTCATCCGTGCCTCGCACCCTATTATAGCCTCTAAATATTTACGAAAAAATGTTAGCGGGGTGTTTGACCGCTCAAATTGCTTGTAATTGACCACTCTTCAAATTAAAACTAGTATCGGCCCCCACCTAGGAGTTTACGTCCAGTCAGGGGTTCCCAAAGTTGAAATTTTGATAATTCAACCAATTAACGTGAAAATTCAAACAATTTTTTTCGAGCATGTACAGTGCCCTCCAAATTAATGTGGACAAACTGCTTTTCCACTTACGCAGTCGTGAATTAAAACGCTCGTAGCTCCGGTTAAAATGGACATTTCGGGCTCGTTTTGGTCTCATTCGATGCGTTAGACTTTCGGCTACAAAATGAGACCGGAACGAGCCCGGAACGTCCATTTGGACCGGAGCTACGAGCGTTTATGTTATTAAAAACGTGAAAATGAGGAGTTTTACGAAAACCCCTGTAGTTTTGAACGAAAATAAAATCGAGCGGTCGTTTTTATCTAGTTTTGTAGTAGACAGTCTGACGAATCGAATGAGACCAATACGAGCCCAAACCGTTCATTTGTATCAGTTTGGCACTCGTCGCAAGTAGCGGTAAAATAGTGCAATTAATGTGGACATGCCATTTTTTTGGCGCATTATGACGTTATAACTTTAAAACCGTCGTAACTTCGGTAAAAATGAACGATTTCGGCTCGTATTGGTCTCATTCGATTCATTGGACTGTCTGCTATAAAATAAGACCAGAACGAGCTAAAATCGTTCATTTTTACCGAAGTTACGAGGGTTTTAATGTTACAACTTCATAATGCGCCAAAAAAACGGCATGTCCACATTAATTGCACTATTTTACCGCAACTTGCGACGAGTGCCAAACTGATACAAATGAACGGTTTGGGCTCGTATTGGTCTCATTCGATTCGTCAGACTGTCTACTACAAAACTAGATAAAAACGACCGCTCGATTTTATTTTCGTTCAAAACTACAGGGGTTTTCGTAAAACTCCTCATTTTCACGTTTTTAATAACATAAACGCTCGTAGCTCCGGTCCAAATGGACGTTCCGGGCTCGTTCCGGTCTCATTTTGTAGCCGAAAGTCTAACGCATCGAATGAGACCAAAACGAGCCCGAAATGTCCATTTTAACCGGAGCTACGAGCGTTTTAATTCACGACTGCGTAAGTGGAAAAACAGCTTGTCCACATTAATTTGGAGGGCACTGTAATTATGTAATTAAAAAATGGTTCGTATGAAAAAGTAGCGGAATTTCATGCAGATTCCAAATATGTATTTGGTTTTGACGTAGCTTTGATAGAAGCCGAGTTATCTTACAGTGAACTTCAGAAAATGAGGTCGCGCGAGACTCGTGAACAGTGGCAGATTTCAAGTACATGAACGGAAAATGGTAGTAGAGGGGTGAAATTATGTATGATGAACAAGGACATCATAAGAAATTTTTTGGGCCAGGGAGGCCATCGCCAAACGTCATAAAAGGGGAGGGGGACATTTAAAAAGAGGTTCCACCCCCCAATTTTCAAAGTTGGCCGATCGGCTTTCTTTTGGTGTCATTTCCATATGATTGAATACCGCTGAGTTCAAAAATGTCATTACTTTCGAAATTCGAGCGGGAGAAGCCCTCAAATTTGAGATTTTTCAACCCTTGTTTTCACTTTTTCCTTCAAAACTGCCTAAAAATCACGCTGTTTAGGAAATGAAAACTTCTCCAACTACTTTTTTGACTACTTAAAAAAGAACAGATTCATTAATGACCACCTGAAAACAGTGGCGTCGTCAAGGAGGGGCAACAGAGGGAGCCTGCCCCTCTCTCTCTGGAAAAAATGTTGGTCCTTGCTTGGTCTCCAGAAAATTTCGGCTGTATTTAAAAATTATACAATGTCCAAATTTCCCAAGTTTTTCATCTTTTTCAAATCCACACTTTCGGAAAATTTAAGACAAGTTCAGGAACAGTTGAAAATTCCAGCTTACTCAACTATTCCATCTTTTTATCTTTTTGCAACTTTGGGATGGGACTTGATAAATTTACACGACTTTTCAAAAAGATCTAGGTAATTATGAGAATATTTTGAGATGGAAAAAAATTTTCTTTCTTAATTCGACTAGAATTTTCAGGCAGTGGCGCGGCGTCGCGTCGCTAGAATCGAAAATTGGAGGGGCACAAAAAAGACCGTGTGTTGGAATAACTTTTTTTTGTTTTTTCGAATTATGGGGGGGGGGGGCTAACTTTTTTCAGTGGAAAAAAATACACAAATCCATCAGAAAATATTTTCCATCCCAAAATATTCTCATAATTACCTAGATCTTCTTGAAAAGTCGTGTAAATTTATCAAGTCCCATCCCAAAGTTGCAAAAAGATAAAAAGATGGAATAGTTGAGTAAGCTGGAATTTTCAACTGTTCCTGAACTTGTCTTAAATTTTCCGAAAGTGTGGATTTGAAAAAGATGAAAAACTTGGGAAATTTGGACATTGTATAATTTTTAAATACAGCCGAAATTTTCTGGAGACCAAGCAAGGACCAACATTTTTTCCAGAGGGAGAGGGGCAGGCTCCCTCTGTTGCCCCTCCTTGACGACGCCACTGTTTTCAGGTGGTCATTAATGAATCTGTTCTTTTTTAAGTAGTCAAAAAAGTAGTTGGAGAAGTTTTCATTTCCTAAACAGCGTGATTTTTAGGCAGTTTTGAAGGAAAAAGTGAAAACAAGGGTTGAAAAAACTCAAATTTGAGGGCTTCTCCCGCTCGAATTTCGAAAGTAATGACATTTTTGAACTCAGCGGTATTCAATCATATGGAAATGACACCAAAAGAAAGCCGATCGGCCAACTTTGAAAATTGGGGGGTGGAACCTCTTTTTAAATGTCCCCCTCCCCTTTTATGACGTTTGGCGATGGCCTCCCTGGCCCAAAAAATTTCTTATGATGTCCTTGTTCATCATACATAATTTCACCCCTCTACTACCATTTTCCGTTCATGTACTTGAAATCTGCCACTGTTCACGAGTCTCGCGCGACCTCATTTTCTGAAGTTCACTGTAAGATAACTCGGCTTCTATCAAAGCTACGTCAAAACCAAATACATATTTGGAATCTGCATGAAATTCCGCTACTTTTTCATACGAACCACTTTTAATTACATAATTACATGCTCGAAAAAAATTGTTTGAATTTTCACGTTAATTGGTTGAATTATCAAAATTTCAACTTTGGGAACCCCTGACTGGACGTAAACCCCTAGGTGGGGGCCGATACTAGTTTTAATTTGAAGAATGGTCAATTACAAGCAATTTGAGCGGTCAAACACCCCGCTAACATTTTTTCGTAAATATTTAGAGGCTATAATAGGATGCGAGGCACGGATGACATTTTCACAACTTTGAGAACCCCTGCAAAGGGTTTGCAATTCGATCTCAAAAATGTGATGGCAGTTTTGGAGTCGGGAAGAGGTCCCCTTTCGATCGTATTACTCAAAAATTTTATAGCAGACCGGATGCATACTTTTGAGTTTTTCAGCCTTGGCTCCCGTACTATAGGTACTCTTTCAGAAATGGAACAAGATTATTAATTTTGTTGATTTGATTTGTTCAAATTTTCATACGAGTATATTTCTGTCCCACCCGAATCTGCACTGTGAAATTTTTATCGACTTCGTCTGAGTTGAACTTTTTTAGGAATTATCACAGATGAAAATTTCCCTTTTCCAAAAAAAAGTAGCTTTGGTTCATCAAATTGAATTCAAAAGCGATTATGTATTTTTAAGTCTCATTTTTTACCTAATACTTTATGCTGACTCACAATGTATTTTTTTATTTTCAGATTTCTTGTTCTTTCGCTTATCCCTCGAAGTTTGCAGTCAATCGTTTACAAGTTTCATGATATCATTATTTGTACTGTTTGATATTTTTTCTTCGGACCCGAAATTTCCAAAAGTGAGTAAATCATAATATTTCTCAATCTGTAGTGTTGTTTTACTTTTGGAAATCCAATTTTCATAACCTACGGTGTTGTCAAATTCTGCTTTATGATTTTTAATTTTATTTTTAGAAAAATGATGGTGAATTTGTTTTGATATACCTAGACGATGTCTCTGTTTCATTTTCGCTTCGTTCAGGTTTCGTTGATTTTTTTCCCGATTTCACGACAACGATCAAATTTAAGAATTTTTGGGAAAGAAAATCGTATTTGTGAAAAAGAATTAATTCATGTGACAATTTTCGGCTGTCCTACTTATTTTCCCTGTATAAAATGAATTTAGGACAGTAAAGAATTACGTATAGAAGAGAAAAGGGTCAATATTTTAATTTATTCATAGAAGAATGATTATTCAGTATTTTTTATCTGCATGTATAAAGTTGATAATTTTTCCTCTGTAAGACGTGATTACCAAAATTTAATATTTTTTTTGTAATTTTTAAGTTCGATACTGTATGTTTTGAACGTAATATCAATAAACTAGAAATTATTTCTCTGTAATACCCAGCCGAGGTCGGGAAATTTTGAAATTTTTTACTCGAAATATCGAAATAATTTTGATTCATGGGTTAGCAGTCCTTTTCGTATTAAACTTGGGAAATATTTTGTTGAAGAAATAGTTAAGATTCCCAATGATCAAAATTCTTCAAAACGACATGCAGTTGAAAATCATTCTTCTGCACAGTTTCGAGTTGTGAATTCATCACACAAAAAAACTACTTCCTCCTCCATGCTTCGTAAATATCATATGGAAAATTTCATTGTCTGAAAAACCTTTAAAAAATTAGTTTCGGAAAGTTAGAGCAGATCATTTCTGAAAAAAAAATTTCAGTTGGAATTTTTTTCAATTTAATGTACTTTGGTATTTTTCTATTGAAATGGTGATTAATTTGGTTCTTACGTACTTTTTTATTCTCTACAGCCGAACATGACGAAGAATCATCCAGGAATCAGATAAACTTATCACGAAAACGACAGCGAAGACCTGTTTTTCTTTCAATGAAATGGATGGAAGAATCGTGTGCAATTCAACTCATCCGAGCTGAAATATGATCAACATTGCAGTAGACTACAAATTCATCGCTGAGAAATCAACAAAATATTTGCCCGAAGGTAAAATTGCCACAAATTTCGTAATTGTGTGCCTTAATATAATCGTAAGTTGTGATGATTTTTTCCGAAATCACTGCTGAAGAGTACAAAGATCGAAAAACTGTACGAATTTATCATTCACAATTTCGTTAGAAGCTGCTGATGCTATCTTATTCACTTCAGCACAATTTTGAGTTAGGAATTTCTCAATAACCTGTTTGCGAATTGGTTTTTAATTTTTGAAAGTTTACATTCGGTGGTGCTCGTAATGTTAGAATTTTTTTTATCACAGTCCTAGACGGGTTTTTTGTTCATTTTGTTCGATTTTTCCACGGGTATCAATTTTGTGATCTGTAGTGTTAGATTTTGTGACCAATTGTAGAATTTTTTCCATAGGATATTGTGCATTATCTCTGCGTTTTTGTTATTGTTTTTCTCCTAGTGTTTTTAGGGAAAAGAATGAGAAAAAGTTGGACAATGTGGGACGGGATGAAAAATCGTTGATTTATTTAGTATTGTGAATCATATCTCATTCCGACATCAATTCGTGATTTTTTTTTTGCAGTGATACAGATGGATGAAATGGGAGCGAATTTCAATGTGTAGGTGTACATCTACATACTATGTTAGGAAATCCTCACCGAAGCAGTTGACGAAATTTGCTGCTAAGAGTTTGCTTGGAGATGAAATTACGACGGATTGAGTCTGGTTCGTGTATTTAATTTTTGTTTAGATTTATTCGAAACTGCTCGCAATTGATTGCTGACGAATTGAATATTGGTACGCTTGAAGGCGAGGTAATCTAAAGGGTTACGTAAGGAGGGGGAAGAAACAAGTCTACTGCGTATTCTGGGCAAAGAGAGATCAGAAAACATTACACGAGCAATGTGATTGGAAAATACGAGAAAATTTTCGACTATGTTTTGAATTTGGAAATTTTAAAACAAATTTTATCGTTGGGTTTTCACTTTCTACAGCTGGTATTGAGCAGAAGCGTGATCGAATGCAGATCGTATTTTCATAGAGCCGAAGAAAATTTTATTCGCTGTTTTCGTCGACGTCGCCTTGTTTTTTCTACATCCATATCGCGATATTTATTATGTATTTATATTTACCTAATGTATTTTATATTATCTAGTTTACCTAGTATTATTTTTTATTTGGTTGGTGGTACTTTTACGTTTAGGTTCTGATTTCCAATTTTTTTTATTTCAATTTCAAGGGTTGATTTTCTCCCCCTCTGTGGTGTCCTGGGCGGGATTAGGAAAACGACTTTGGCGGATGTGGGGGTAGAGGGTCGGTGGATTAGTTAGAGAACGCCAGTGTCGAAAGACTTGGTGAAACCTTCGGATTCTGTTGGATGTCTGATGTGATCGTGCTCGGTTATCCGGGATTTCGGCGTTCAGCTCCAAACATGGATCGGAGGTGGCTGTGGTCTCTTGATCTTTAGGCGCCAGCCCTGCCTTATTGATCACAAGAGAGTCAGCGAGTATTCTTCCATGGTAGGCTTGGTACTATGGAAAGAAGCGTCTGCTGCGGGTTGAAATTTTGTTCGCGCCGGTGTCGGTATCTGTGTGAACCTGGAAACCTCACGACACCGGAAGAGACTCGGAGTTTTGTACGATGCCTGGTGCGATAGTACCGAGAACACTGAGAATATTGCAGTTTTTTTCTTGGCTCGGGTAACGCTACATGTCAGGGTCGTACCTAGCGAAGGGTATCGAGGATTTGATCAATTTCGTACCATTTTAATCGTCACCAAGCACGGTAGTAAATCGCAGATGAAAGTTGGTGGATTAGCGATCGAGTGGGCCCATGAGTGCATGTGTGTGTATATGTGAGAGGGGTAGTTAAGAGTCGAGTCTTGTAGTGTCCCGGTGCCTTTTGTCGAATTTATAAAAGTAGGATTTTCAGGGTAGGAACACCCCAGTTGGACTCCGTTGAGCTTCTTCTGGGGGTGCCATTTTCGGAAAGAATTCAGAATTCTGTCCGGCAGGGCTTCGGTCGGTGGTGTTACTTGAGCTTACCGGTACGGGAATTCTCCGCAATAGAGATAAGCTGCTAACCTCGTCGTTTGCACTCAGGCCATCTAGTGATGACGGTCCCACCACCTTTGGCACACGATCCTTCCCGCCTAGCCGGGAGTCTGTTAGACGTCAGCAGCGCGACTGGCTTTGTTGCGATCGCTTTATTTTTAATTTTTTTAGTGGCAATGTCCAGGTTGCTGATGAGGGTGTCGGCCTTATCCTTGCGGATGTAGGCCGGCATCTCTGTGGACGGGAATGGCTAAATACCTTGCCACAAGGAGAAGGCCAGCCTGTGTATGAGGTCCCAATGTCGCGTTCTGGTAGGTAAGGAATTTTTGGCGCTGCCTTTGCGACATCCTGCGATTTAATATTCGTGTTTGATTGACGTTAAAATTACGATTTTGATCGGCTTTTCATTTCAACAAACAATGGCGTTTGTTACGAGTGTAAAATTACCGGTGGTGAGTGTGAGTGAATTTTAAACGCCCTTGTTTCGTTGTAATGAAGATGCGTCGTCTTGTCCCCTCTCATTAGCGTCTTATTATTTTCGTTGCGTTTTTTGAGCCATTTCTAAATTTAAAAACGTGATAAAATTTTTGGGTGTGCTAAAAGCCATATTTTTTTGAAGTTTCAATGTTTTTCTTGAAATTGGGAACTGGGTGATTTTATAAGTTGACGAAAAGTATTTAGGCTGAAATTTTGGTATTTTTTGGTAGAAATTTGGTAATTTATAGGGTTATTTTTCGATAATGTATTATTTTTATTAATCTTACGTAATTGTTTTTAAATGTATGTATTGTTTAATTTCTAAGATTGTAATAACCGATCACGGTTTTTTCCAATGTCGAGCGGCCGGCATTGGTTTTTTTAACCCAGATCGGTTACCTAGATATTAGTTTGTTGTTTATTCTTTTTTATTGCCGTTGTGTCGAAAAATACATATGAAGTTTGGTTTTTGAATTTTTTCTGTCGCTGTTGAATGGTTTTAGACGAGCAATTGTACAGATTGTGCTTTCTGATGTGCTAATAATTTTAGAAGTCGATGAAAATGTTGAAAATACATCGTGCACTTGAGAAATTAGATCCACGATTTTGAATAATTACGTAGAAAATGCATAATTATTTCATTGTGCAACAAAAATGCCTTCCATTTCAGGAGATAAATCACTGAATAGCAATCTGGCCAACAGCTAAGAGAATATGTGCAAATGCTCTACGTTTTATTTTTCCGCAGATCGTCACCGTATGAAAAACACTGCATCCGATGAGGTCCAGCATCGACGACGCGACGTCACAATGTATCCATATTTCGTCTCGTACCTCCTTATAGGTATACCTTTCCCTGATAGAGAAGCAAATCAGTAATCTTTGTCGTTAAAGTGAAAAAGTATGAAAACTACGAGACAATAACTCGACATTGATGAAATCGGCAATTATTAATGATTAAAAACATGAATACGTAATTGTTGAAGTAATATAATCAGTTTCGAGAGAGAAACGTAAAAATTAACGCTACTAATGGGAAAAAACGGAAAAATTGTTCAATTTTTGAAAAAACGATTGAAGAAATGAAGCTAAAAAACTGATTTAAAAATGAATTGCACCTTCGAAAAATACGATATGCAACTTGAATAACACCAGTAAAAAATGATTCAAAAGAAATGGAAAAAAAAATGTCCAAGTTACGCTATCTGTAAGAAAAACCACGAAGTTTTGTTCTGTATTTAAAAAATTGATCGAAAAAAAAATCGAACGAAAGTTAGATATACACGTGGCGCTATCTCTCGGAATAATGAAAGAACTAAACGAAAAAATAGCCATCTCGACGTTTTTTTGTAAACACCAGATGCGACAATCAACCGAAAAATCAACTACCCCACTTACGACACTCAACCGAAAAATTGGTGATTTTTTCGGTCGAGTGTCGTAAGTGGGGTAGTTGATTTTTCGGTTGATTGTCGCATCTGGTGTTTACAAAAAAACGTCGAGATGGCTATTTTTTCGTTTAGTTCTTTCATTATTCCGAGAGATAGCGCCACGTGTATATCTAACTTTCGTTCGATTTTTTTTTCGATCAATTTTTTAAATACAGAACAAAACTTCGTGGTTTTTCTTACAGATAGCGTAACTTGGACATTTTTTTTTCATTTCTTTTGAATCATTTTTTACTGGTGTTATTCAAGTTGCCTATCACATGGATTTGAAGGGGCATTCTTCGTGAATTAAAATTTTTACGTAATTGATCATTTCGATCGATTTTTTTGTTAAATTAATCAAATTTGATCATTTTAAACACCAAAATACGTTTTCACACGATTTATCGACTCGTTAAGTCAATAAATAATCCTATCAATACGTAAGTAAATGAAATAAACAGTCATTGAAACTCCACACGAGTGCTGATCGAGACAAAATCACACACCGTATGTAATAAAAGCGAAATAATTTATTTCCATTGAAGCTGGTAATATAAAAAAAATTTGTAACATATATGAACAGAGATAATACCTACATATACGTATTAATCGCACATCGATAACAAAAAAATTTATATTACACATGAAAATCGTGTCCTAAACATTAAGACCGCTGTTATATTGCGTTCACGTACAACGAAAATATCGAACGATTTAAAACCCAGTTCTCACTACCCTTCGAGCAATTTGAGAACGATGAAAGTACACATCTCATACGCGACGTCGAAAACAAAAATGAAAAACAGACGACAGAGAATACATAAAAAAATATAAGAACAAAAAACATAAAAGTATCATAGGAACTGAATATAATTAAATCGTGTATATAAACTCACACACCCTTTGGATTACTCGTAATTAATTTTTCTTCAACAAAATAACAGCGATTTGCAAGCTCAATATGGCGTTCTTTGAAAAAACATACGTAACCCCGGCAGTTGGAAAAGAGCTTTAAAAATAAATCACCTTTACGTTGAACACATCTCATCAAAGATTTTCAAAAACGCGATGTTTATGGCACAAAAACACATCATCCACCCGGTATAAAAAAAAAAGAGGGGAAAATACGAAGAACAGAATTAGAAGAGAAAAGAAGAAATAAAAACGTTATAAATAAAAAAATAAACAATATTGTTCAACAAAACTTAAAGATATAAAAAAAAAAAGAAGGTTATAATCTAATACTTCATGTATAACATTCGAGAGAGAGGTAGACCGACACGATATTATAATAAAAACGTCGCATAACTCGTACAACACCCTACAACGCAAAGACTAGTCCGAAAATATAAAAAATTACACCTATAGCTCAACCACTACCACGAGTCATGCTATTCCACCAACTCCGCAGTCAACGAAATACAAATATACATAAAAAAATTCGAATCAAAACAAAGCATAGGTATAAAAAAATACGCGTAAAAAACAAACAAATCGATTCTTAAAATACAAACAACAAGTTAAAAAAAAAGCGCGATAACGTTTACACAAATCGTTGCATGTAAAATTCTATACACAGCTAAAAAGTCTCGTTAACTGGATTAAAATTATATACATGTAATATGTATTTCCATCATTAAAGGTAAAATTTTTCAATTCTTGCCCACCCCACAATAAATAAAATGCATTCTTAAGCGATATACTCACATTGAAAACGATCACTTTGTATACATTATAAAATTAATAACGCGTAACAGCCCAACAATTATAATCTTACCAAGTAAGAAACAATAAAATTATCACTGGCAACGATACAAAAATAATATAACAATACATCGACATTGAAATATGGTTCATTTCACTCTTATCCAAATCCAATTTACAAATTTTTACCCCGAGTTTCACTTCGTATGCGACCAGTCTTTGGAAAAAAAATACAGTGATGCTACACGAATTTCAACTTGAGATCGAAATCATTAATTTTAGTCAATTTAAAATAAAATCGGGTTTGAAAATTATACGTTAAAAGGTTAACGAAAGACACATTGATTTTTTTTTTCAAAAAAATTTTTAATAAATAATTTAAAATTAACACGTTTGGGTCACGCTGCTAAAATCCTACTAGAGGAATATTTCATAATAAAAGATGAGTATTGACTGAAAATAATAAGATAATTGCAAATATTTTCAAAAAAATTGACTACATCAATCGCAAATTCTACGACAAAATTCAACAAAAAAAAACACTCCATGAGAAATGATTCGATAAAATTGCGAATAAAAACACTCGAAATGATTTTTAAGCAGTCCAATACCTCGTTTCCTGTTTTCCCCTGATTTTTCAGCAATTTTTTAAAATATTTTTCTTGCAGTGAGATTTTCTCACTGATTTATTACTATGTATCCTGAATTTTTGACTCGTTTTCCAGTGATTTTCGATAATTTTCATTAATCTATAACTGAAAAAGAAATAAGTTCGTAAGAATTGTAATTCGGAGCCAAAAATATAAAAAAGTCATCCAAGTAAGAAACTTTAAATTTTTTTTCGTCCAATAATGCTAAATTTGATTTGTTTCTCGGAAGTAAAAAAAGTAAATACTTAACATTGATTTGGAAAATAAAGATTCAGAACCAAAGCGAAGGTAAAGCTAACACGACTATACTTTCTCTTCTCCAACCAATAAAATCACATTTTCAGTCAGAAAATTTGTAAAAAATTGTGCCCAATTAATTTAAAAATCCAAAAATTCAGGACCTATCAACAGAATATTCTCATTGTATTTTCCGTACGACTAGAAAAACGTCGAGAAGGCCACAATGATCCAAAGAAGGAAAAGCTTATCGCAGGGTAAAATAATCTGGATTACAAAAATGTTGATCCTTCGTCAACCCTACAGAAACATCTCAAAATCGAGTAAAATCTGCACTAAAATTGATCAATTATCAAATTAGTATTTGCGATTGATCCTAGTCAACCCTTCTTGTGACCCAAACATTCTGAACCAAAAAAAGAGCAAAAACCCACCACACAGACATATAAAATATTACACCGGCATACAGCTACACCTAACACGCGAAACACATTCACTCTCAGACATTTGCGACGATTCCTTATCACAACCGGATATAACGGCGATGTAATTTTAAACCTAAAAATACACGTCAATACACCCGACGACGGTATCATGAAACACATACGGATAAGGGAGAACACAACGGTTACAACAAGACAAAAAAATAAATAAATATGTGAGAAATAAAAAAAAAATAACAACGACAACGACGTCCTAGTCGTCGTAGGTACACTAGCTGATCCACTTACTCGTACGGATGGAAGTCGCGAAGTAAAACCGAATCATTCTTGAAACAGGAGTAAATCGGCGAGAGTTAGATTCTGACAACTGTACTTGTTGTCAGAATTTGTTTGTCATTTGGAGCTGTTCACGTTCACTTTGACGTAATTACTCTCCTCCGGAATACCGGTGTTGAAACGATCTTCGTAGATGGGATGGGCCAGCGTCGTCGTCAGCACGTCGTTGTGCTCTTCCAGCGAATTCTGAGAGTAGTGCAGCACTAGGGATTTCAGCGAATCGTAGATGTTGTACGGTTCGGCGAATCCGTATCCTCGCGCTGTTTGGTAGATGATACAGTGATTGACTGTTCCGTTACAGCTGCAATGAGACGAAAAACAAACGAAATTAAATTCTGATACAAATTTGATAATTGAGAAAAAAAAATCGACGAATTTTAAATACTTTGAATAGGTAATTTTAACCAGTTTTCTTTTAAATTTTTAAATTATCTCAAATTATTTTGGTGAATGAACAAAAATTTTTTGAGAAAAAGTTCAAAAAATGATTACGGTTGATGAATTCAAAGTTCGAATTTTTGCTTATCATAATAGTAGGAAAAGAATAAATTCGAGAAAACAAACTTTCAATAAAAAAAACGAAACATCAATTTCGACTAATTTCGCTCATTGCATAGGTTTTTTTTCTATTTCTCGAACAAAAAAAATGGGAAAATGGTTGAAAATTTTTCCTGCAGATGAATTTTCAAGTTTGAATTTTGTGAATGGACAGATAGACCTCGAATAAAAACCAAAAGGAGGGGGAAAAATTTGAGCATTTGCTCATCCAGAAAACAAAAAAAATATCGACCTTTCGAAAAGAAATCGATTTTAAAAAATGAGAAATATCAAAGTCACTTTTTGATTGGTTCAACGATGGAGCATCAAAAAATGTCATTTAGTTGGAATCTTCGACCTCATAACTCATAAAAAAGATGAAAAAATTACGAAAAAACCAGTTTTTAAATGGACTAAATTTTTTTGACTGCGTTGCATCCATTTTTATCCCCCCTCCATTCGACAGTGTAACGAAATTTTTGTGAAAAAAAAACTTCATCGCCTCTTTTGATGAATTTTTTAAATTTTCAAACCACGAAAAACTCTGGGAAATTCAATAATTTTTTTTTTGAAAAAATTAAAAAATTAATCTATATTGAAATTTTAAAATTTTTGAACCATTCCTCATTGGAGATAGAAAGTGACAAATTTTGAGCAAAGGTATAATATGGCCTCGTACTTCGGAGGGGGTGGGGAAAATGATTGAAATTTTTTCAGGATGGTTTAACATCAATACCAACATTCTGAGAGATTTCTGTCTCAATCAGTTCAGAAGCTCAGAAAATTCTCATTTCTTTTACTTCTTGAAATAATGAAATTAATGCAATTAAACGACCAAAATTTTGAAAAGGAATGGACGGAGGTTTAAAAATTGTATAAAAATTGTTTGAAGATTTTTCATAAATCAAGGGGATCTCATTTGGAAGGAAAAGGGAGCTAGATTGAAAATCGGAACGGAAGCTAAATCCATCTCCTTATCCTTTTCAAAAATTTTATTATCTATTTTTCAGAGAGAATTCAAGTTTTCATTAAATTAAATCAATCAAAACATAATACTCGACTTTGGTCCATTTTCAAGACTTTTCACAATCTCTACAAACGATTATTGGAGAAAATTAACAAATATAGCAGGTAGCAGACACTTACGATATAGACAAAGCGTATTGGCCAGTGCGACTCGGTCTGATTAAAAAAGTCCCCACTGGAGTCCCGCTCAACAACTTCTCAGCGTCCGCTCTGGTGCATTTATTGAGGAACCACGTCGCCTCATTCGTATGTGGTCGGTCGGCGTCTATATTTAAATTATGCAACGTAAGCGTATTGCCCGCCAGCATTTGATGAATTCTTTGTAATTTGACGCCATGTGACAAAAGCCACCTGTTCAGAAAAAAAAAATTGACAAATTTTTCTCAAATTTAACATCCACCATCTAGGTAGATACAAAATGAATACAATACTTACGAAGCTGCTCGTTCTTTTTGCTTAAACAATGATATCACTTCCGGTTTTAAGGTGATTAATTCACGTTCGAGGGTCCGCGTAAAGGCCACTTGTTCTCGTAACGTGTCCTCCAGTTGTTCGCGATTCTCCTCCATGTTTCGTAAACGTTGCCGCAGCATTAAAACATTGCTTAACATACTGAAAACAAAATAATAAACCGGTTCGAATCAGAATTTAGAAAAATCAAAAGTACAAAGTCGAATGTCCTCTTTTTATTCTTATATCCACACATAAATTTACTCTTATCATCCAGATATGTATTCTTCCCCCAAGAGGGCATTTTGGTTCAATAAATAAGAAAATAAAGATATAAACAGAGATAGACGTAAAAAAAATGATGGCGATTCGTCGCAGATTATTTTACAATATCTTCGAACGTCTTGAACTTTGAAATCGTTGATATAAAAATTAATTTCCAATTTATTCCGATATGATTTTCAAAACTTCAAAGCATTTATTATCAGTTCATTAGATTGATGGTTGTTGTTGATTTCGCATATGAAATATTCCATAAATTTTCCTCATTGCATAAATCACTACTTTCTACAATTTTCTCCAGAGAAATTTCAAACCACCTTGAAAAAATGGCCCAAATTCAAATTTGAAAAATAAAATACGAAAATTTTTTCTATTTTTCAAAAATGAAAACAAAACAAGGCACTATTTTCTTGAATTCTTTCTAAAAAAAATAAAAACTCTTCCCTACCAAAAAAGTTTTCCATTCAACTTGAAAAAAAAAAACCATGAAAATATTCTTCGTATTTTTCATAAACAAAAAAACGCTCAAATTTTATACTCAAAAACAGTAGCTACATTTTATTTTGCAAAATACTTGAATAATTTTTCATTTTGTTCACAGCTTTATTAAATTTCAATGGTTCATTTAATATATAAACCAATCAAGCTTTATTGACTCACAATTTTTCCAATTGTTTGTTGCAAAAAAAAATGCCTAGTGATATAGCCAAGAATTTTTCATGTGGGGGGGGGGGGGGGTGGTGGTGGTCAGAATTTCAACTTTTTTTTTGAGGAATTATACGTCCAGCCCTCACTCCTTTCGCGTAAAATTTCCTTCAATTATTAGAACATGAAATTCGAAATTTCAATCATTTTTTAAATATTAATTTCAGAAGAATGCGATTGCACAGAATATTTTAGGAAAAATCTCCCAAGAAAATGCAGCTTTGAAACATACATTTTCTAGGCCAATTATTTTTACATTAAAAAAAAATTAAAAATGGAAAAATAATCAAGCAGTGACGCCGGAAGGTTTTTTGGGGAGGGCAAAAAAAGTTTATGGAGATTTGGAATATCAACAGAATGAGGGGAAAAAAGGTATTGGAGCGAAATTTTCCAAAAAAATAGCAGCTTCATTACCTTTTTTGAGCCAAGAAGTAACAAAAAAAACACGATTTTTTCTCATCGATTTTAAAAACCTGCCCCTTTCTTCCCTTCACCATCAATTTTTTTTCAATTCATCAAAAAAATTTTATATTTCACAAAAAATTCATTTTTCCGTTCACACAAAATAAAACAAAAAACGTAAATTAATTATAAATTAATAAAATAAATTTTTCAAAAAAATTGAATTTTTTTATTAAATAAAGGTGCGCGCGTACGAATTTTTGGAAATTCATTTGATTTTTTTCAAAAAAAAGTGACCTAGAGATGAAAAAAGTAAAACGCACTTTGAGGCAAGGATAAAAAAAGCAAAGACTTCATAGTTGGGGGTGGGGGAGGGGTTCAAATCTCCATTTTCCTTGGTTACGCCTCTGCTAAAAAAATTCGATGAAAGAAACAAACCTGATAAATTTTTTCAATTTTGATTTCGAAACCAAATCATCAAGTTACAATTTTTTAAAATTCTTCTCAGGAAATCAAAATTCCTCCTCCCAAAAATATATCCATTCAACTCTTTCAAAAAAATAATACTCAAATTTATTACTAAAAAAATTCGATTCAATAAAAAAAATGGAGAATTTTCAATTTTTTTAAAAATAATAAGCTGAAATAAAACCCTCTTCAAAAAACAGAAAAATATGCCAATATGATTAAAAAACATTTACTCAATAAAAAATGCTTCATATTTACAACCTTTGAAAAAATATCTCAAAAAAATGTTCGCCGTAAACCCAAAATCGAACTCGAACGAAAAACAGTGCTCACTGATCGATCATATTCATCCACAAATAAGATCAGAAAAGACTGAATCTCGAAAAAAAAAAAAATTAAAAAAATTACATCGAACATTCAACACCTTAAACGAACGAATCATCGACTTAAATTTTGATTACACCCTTTGATCATCATTTCCAACATCTTAAATTTAGAAAAGCAGGCGATCTTTGGTAAATTAATTGAGGAACAGCAGAACGAGACACATCAATCTAGAATTTTGACAAAAGACTCATCAGATGGTGGATCTGTCGCAGAAATCTTCGTCGATTTAGCTGAAGTCGTCATTGTCGAGGTCACTTTGACTGAAGTCACTTCCACCGAAGATTTCTGTCGATCGATAATTTTCAAAGTCACCGGTGAATCATTCGACGATCTATTGATAAAAATCTGTTGTCCAGATACATTCGACGATTTGGCTAATTTCACACTCTGGTCATATTTTACCTTCAGATCATAAGCTTTGTTCAACGTAATCGTGATATTCTTCCAGATACCGACAATTTTCGCATGCACTTTGGACTGGGGATCAGTATGCGGAAATTTCAACGATTTTATTTCCCTTAATTTAACCACATCAGCCGCCAACTTCTTGACTTTGGCTAATTCTTCGGTCGTATACCTAGACCACTTCATATCCATATCGCAATACGTTTTAAACACGTTGACAACTTTATACAGAGCTTTCTGGTAAAGCTTCGATCTAGGCCCTTGCCAATTCCTACCTCCGAGAATCTTCTCCCAATCCGGATGACCGCCTCCTTTCCTAGTCTCCTCATAAAATACATCCTTTCTGCCACGAATCTCTGACAACACTGCCCAAAAATAATACTCGGTCGAGTTCTCCACCAATCCTCGACGTACAATCCGATGCGAAGGTTGTTTACTCGACTCACATAATTTCATCGATTTCGGTAGGAATTGGCCGAACGACATATTGACTCCGTCATTACCACTGGACACGTAATATAACATATCACCGCCGCAATTTTCACCCGACCACAACTCGACGCAATTACCTTCGGTATTTAATAAGCCCGATGATTGGGGCCAGTATTGCTCCACGTCTAAACATTCGTCAAGAGTCAAGAATATCCTCTGGTCGGCAACGGCTCGTAAATTCGATGACAGGAATCTGATCTCGTATAAATTTTCCGAACTGCTGAAAGACGCCCAATTCACCGTCAACGCGAATACCTCGAGGAGTATATGGCCTGAAAATCGAATCGGCCATGTTGGAAGCATATTTTTTCCCGACGAACCGATCAGCACCACATCTTTTGATTGCAATGAAATTCAAAACTGATACGAATATTCTAGCCTAGTTTTTTTCTTTTTCTATCGAGATACGTATCTGTTTGTTGAGCATCATTTCATTTCATTAAGATAAGCGGAATAGAAATTGAAATGACGAAAGGTCGTGAAATCAAACTCGTGTCTTTTCGTCAAATTTTTCCCCTTTCATTCGAGAGTTTTGATTATCTATGCTTTGCTCGTTTAAATATCGATTATAATTTTCATTTCGAGGGCTTGATCAATCGATCTAATGCACTTGTTGATAAAAATCGTAAGGATGATGAGATTAAAAATTTTTTAAAAAGGACGAAATTTGTTAATCCTGAATGAGTGAAAACGTGACTTGAAATGGCTCATAATTCTGAACTATAATATGCGCAGTGAAAATTTTCAACTCAGACTTTTTTCATTTTTACAAATTTGAAACAATTATTCATTATTTTTATAAAATCAAGAAAAAAATATTAGAAAATTTTCTTCAAAAGATTGGGGGAGGGGGGGGGGGTCAAAACAATAAAAACGTTTTGAAGCAATAAAATATCCCACAATTTTGACGCAATTTTTTCAATAAACCAATAAATGTGACCCTGCCGGAAAGAAGGGATTTCGTAAAAAAAAAATCAAAGTCTTAATTTTTATGTATTTAGTCCAAATTTAGTGTCATTTGGACCAAAACCGTGAAAAATGAGACATCAATTTTTTTTACATAAGGTTCCTTCTTTCCGGCGAGGTCACAAATGATGGTGAATTCGCCCAAAAGACACTGAAATTTCGAGTTTCAGGTATAACTGAATGAGATACCTGAAAAAGCACAATTTTTACTACCAAAAAAAAACCTTATTTTTAGATTTTTTGCCATGAATTTTCAACCCGTAGAATTTTTTCCCAAATCTCCATTTTTTCGAATTTTTCGGAGTGGGGGTGTTCCTTTTACGGATCACACCATTCAAAAACGTCTTGAGCTGCATTTTCCAAAAAAAAATCCAATGAATGTTTTGTGGTTTGATCCACAATCGGGTCCTGATTCCTGATCCACTTTTGGAACTTCTCTGTAAAACAAAATACTGAAAATTTTGCATTTGAAAATCAAACTTTGGAAAACAATGCCAAAATAGCAATGAGTTTTATTAACTTTTACCAAATGTCTGACAAAAGTATCAAAAAAGAAAATTTTACTAATAAGAAAAATATTTCCCAAAATATTAATTTCCATACACCTTCTGAAATTTCATTACTTTGATTATACCTCCACCTCCCTCCTCGACTATCCATGTTTTTAAAAAAGAGTAAATTTATAACCAAAAATGAAAGGAAACTTTGTGGAAGAATCAAAAAAATTACATTATTTTTATACCCCTTCTCATAGAAGCAAGAAGAAACCTCAAAATAATGTTCATTCTATTCACTACTTTCACGAATTTCAGTCCACAAAATTATGACTATTTTACAATTTTCACTGATGAAAATTTTACAATTTTTTCCAACTCATGAAAATTTATCAATATTTTACTTATGAATGAAATTACATAATTGGCCACTTTTTATCAATTTTACAATTTTTACAACTTCAAATTCGAATAATCTTGACTAATTTATCAAATTTTTAAAAAAATGCATACGAATTGAATATTTATGAAAATTTTCACTAAAAAATTCAAATTCTTCAATTGTTTGGGAATTCTAAAATCGAGGCAGCAATTCCTATTCTTGTTCCTCGCCCTTCTCCCCTATACACCATTTCCAAATGAAATTAAAACTTGGATATTTTTCACCAAACAATTTACCCATTTTTTCAAAGAAAAAGAATTGATATTTTTCGAAGAATTTTTCAAAAAATTGATATTTTTGCCTTAGTCATTTAGATGACTAAGTAGATACTGGAAAGTTTTTCTCGTCAGTTTACAAAAAATCAAATTCATTTCAAATACTTAGTCCCTGTAATTATTTTTGTCATAAATTCTTCTTCAACAATTTTTTGCTTGATCTTAAATTTGTAGTTCATTCCATGATTTCAATTCTTTTTTTTGAAGCACCATTTTCAAATTCAGCAAAAATGTTCAAAAGTGCCAATTTTGAACATTGAAACAATGGTTTCTACGTTCGAAATTTTTTTCAGAGCAAAATAATAAATATTCTAGATTTTTTTCAATTAGATATGGATTGATGGGCGGAGAGGGAGAAATTTAATTTCAAAAGAACGACAGAAAAACATTAACAGTTATCATACTGTGTTGTGTTTAGAAATCCTCACCTAACTCTATATCACTTTCCTTATCTCTAAATACCACACGTCAGAAATTCATAACTCGAATTTTTCATACCAGCTTAAATCCCATCTCAGTGGCGCTTCCTATACCAAAATTCTCCACCTACCAATCTCTGCAATCTTATCAAACCTCGATACCGATGAAAATATTTCAAACGTCCAAACATCTCAAACACCAAAAAAAAAATCACCAAACACGATGCATCGTCAAACCTCCATCATACTCTACGGTAAGCTGCTAACAGTATTTTCCATATGCTTGATAATTTTACCATATACCAACCAAGACGAAGCTTTCGATCAGCTATCACACTGCCATGCATCATCCGAACCCCGCAACCTATTTTTATCCGGCAACGAAGACAAACATCGTCGATTCCGTCGAGACATGAGTGACAACACAAGCGACGAATTCGTATTTTGGAAACTATACAGTCGACTCCACGGCGTCCAGAAAAAATTCTACGAAGAGGTAGCCAGACGAGACAAACTTGTATATTGGAAGCGAATCTTTCGAGGGTCGAATTGGAAAGGTCCGCTGCATCTGCAGTACTTCGAAATTCTACGCAGGGTCAACACTTGGTTCAACGAATACGAAAACGTCACCAGTAGCAGGCTTCCTTTCGAGATCGATGACTTGGAAATCCTTCACGATAAAGCTAAATCGGTCGTTGCAATAAGGCAACGTCATCTACCTAATCATGCGGCCAGCACGGAGGAAGAATTTAGACACAGGAGGGTCGTTGTGTTATGGAATGAAATCGTAAGGACTATCAAAAAAGTACTCGATAGGCAGAAAGCTCTTATACAGGGTATCGTTCTAGAATGATTGTCGTTCGTTTTATCGATAGATGTTTCGTTTTCATTTTTTTTTCATCTCGATATAAGTTTAAGTACATAAGCGATTTATACACTCGTTCGATTTAAATTTATGGTCACCTTGAAATATAAGAATTTTTTATCGTCTCAATTTCAACGGGTTTCTTCATTTCTAGGTTTCGGAAAATGATTACAATTTTCTTTCATCAATTTGGGCACATTTTTTCAAGACATCGATTCCTTCTTTTTTAGAGAAAAAATTGAAGGAATTTTCGCTTAGGTTCACCGAACAGAATTATTTTTGAAAAATTCGGAGAGCTTTCCCCTCGATTCATTCATCAAAATTTCACAAAAAAATGAAAAAAATTAACTAGTTGTTTCTCAAGTACAAAACTTCCCATCCAAAATTTTAGCCCCTTACCCCGTCTTCTTCATGAGTTATCATCACATATCTATCAAAAATTCAATCGTTGGAAGGAGGAGAGAATGCACAAAAAATCTGAAATTTTCAATGATTTCGGATACCATGTGGATTCATTTGAGAGAATTTTTCGAAATTTCGGATTCACATTTCTACTTTCACTTTTTGAAATTTTCAAAAAATATCCAAAAAAATTTAAAGTAGGAAATGGAGAATTTTTACAATTTGGTCATGTTCCTGAGGCACCTAAAAAACTATTTTTCAATTCGAGCATTATGAAAAAAATTCACAACCAAACAAAATTTTTTTTCCTTTTTTCATCATTTTTTTCATTTATTAGGAATCCCTCAGAATTGAAATTTTCAAAATAAAATGAATAGTTGATACCAGAAAAAAATGAAAATTGCCCTTGAATCGGATTTGAAACAATGAACAGCCATTTTTACTCTTCAATTGTATTAAAGCATTTGATAAAATGACTCAATTATCATTTTTCCACCAAATTCAAAATCTACACCTTTAAAAAAGCATTTTAAAAATTTTCAAACAGAAAAAAATTGAGTCAAAGACTGCTTTAACCATTTCATCGAGAAAGACTAAAAATCAATTCAGTCATCAAAATATCCAATTTGCCAATCACCATCACCATCCATCTATTCTTTTTTTTTTGAAAATTTTTCCCAAATTACTCACCTTTTGACTTCATGAGGCTGAGCTTCCTTTTGCATTTTATCCTGCAACTTGATCTGATCCCGGAACATGTTGATGGTTTCATTGAACGCATCCAATGCGCACCTTTTCATCTGTATGTCGGCTCCGGAAGCCAGATACGAGGCAGAGAGATCATCGTATGTTTTGGTCTTCAGCATTAGTAATTTATACAGGTCGACAAAACGTTCCCACACGTCGTCTATGTTTGCTTTATCCGGAATCTCTTCATCCTGCAACACAATCCCAAATTATAATCCACATCCGAAAAAATTCACGAACAGCATAAAAACCACGGGCCTATCTTAAAAAACCTACTAAATCATTCATCTAGATGAGAAAAACACGTCGAAACACTAGAAAACGATCCACGAACTATTATTGTTTTCAATTTCATTACGTACTCGATATTCCATTAACGGTAGGTAATACTGCGAGAATTACGATTTCAGCAGAAAATTTTATTGTTTACGTCGAATAGAAAATAAATTCGTATAGATATCGATAAATAAGTACATATTTGAAAACAATAACACCATCGTGATAGGAGGGGAAATCAGATCAAGAACACCACATAACCGTAGTTTCTGCTAAACCTTCGGTCATTAAAATCGATGATCTTACAATCAAAATTCGCGAAAAAAAAGGTATAACGCACATTGTCTCATAAAATAATTAACAATGTAACTCACTTGCTGATGACGTGAAACCGGATAAATCAGTTTGACATCGAGAGTCGAATTGTACTGCGCCAGCGACACGTTACGATAGAAATTAATCAACTCGACGACCGAATTGAAATTAAATGGTTCGGAAAAACCGAATTTTCCATTCCGGCAGAATATTTTTATTAATTTATTCGCTCCGCTTTTTCTTAACGTCAGTGTGTACTCGCCACTTTTATTCGAAGCATTACGTACGAGAAACGTTCCATCGGGTGCGTCCATTAATTTCTCGTTAACTTCTTCCCTGTGTAAACAAACCAACGACGTAAGTACATGATGCTGATGGGTTACTCATAGAAAGGTATCCAATTACCTGGTAATATTACCCCAATACCAATCCGCATCTTGTAAGGAGAGCGGATCCGAGCTAGGTTTATCTTCTAGTTCGGCTAATAACTGCGCCGAAGAAGACATCATCGTGTTTAAATGTGAAAGTTTACGAATACGTTGAGTTTCAGCTGTAAAACGTGGTAAATTCTCTTTCCATTCACCATACTGCAGTAGCATACTTACAATACGGAAATGTGATTCGGTATTGTACACCACTTGACTACGTATAACAAAAAAAAAATTCATTAATACACGTTACGAAGATTTTTTAAGGCAACCGATGAGTAATTTACATGATTCGTTCCCAAGGTGGTCTGATAATCAAATGCGAAATAACTTGTATTAAAATTCTCGGAAATTCGGTATATCCGCGTGAATACTGCAATTGACATATACGACATAGATGTCCCATTATATAACTAATCGTCGCCTTATGCTGGTCCGGCAACTGTTGCACCATTTGGTACAGCAATAAGCCACTTTCCGCATCATTGGTAATTCCTAGAAAGATATCAGACGTTAATTCGCACTGCACTTTGAACCATGATTCAAAATGTTATCGAAATACTCACTAGAGGCATCTAGGAAGCGATCGTACCACTGAATAGGAATTAATGAATCGGGTAACTCGCGCAAGTACTTTTTAAAGTACCCAGCAACACAGCCAATATCGAAACCCGAGAAATCGTAATCGTCTCCTAAACAAACACGTCGTTTCAGTAACACGAATCACGTACGATTCATCGAAAATACATCTAACTCACCGGTACTAATGGTAGAACACAATTCTCTTAAGCTTTCATGAGAAGGTGTAGCACGGTAAACGTTATATAAATCTAATTCTGGAGAATTACGACCTCTGGTTTCTAATTCTTCGGTACAGCGAATAATAACCGTAGGAGCAGCTTGTTCTTTGACATTAAATAGCGAACAAACACCGACTCCGAGTTCTGTAACAATCAATCGTAATAGTGGTTTAGGGATCGGAACGAATTTCTACGAGGTATGAAAAACACTAAATCTAACACGTATGTTAATCTTCCATCATAATTCTATTAAAATATACTAAAACGTACTTCACAAGTTCATTAGATACGTTAATTAAACTAAATAATACGAATTTTCTGAGGAATTTTTGAGTAAAAAACCGAACGGAAATGTACATCGAAACAATATGTAGGACTAATCGACATCGAATACTTACAGATTCAGCTACGAAATTACACACTGTGATGTAAAATGATGGTAATTTAATTAGCAATTATGCATTTTCGAGCTCTAAAATGCAAAATTACTCGACAATTATCTTTCTTTCGTATTAAACTTGATTAAAGATATTAAATTCATTGGCTCTATGTCAACAAAATACGCCATTGCAAAAAAAATTACCTGCAAGATTGCCAACATCTTGGTGCGGGAAAAAAAAGTAGTTATTTGGATGAAACGTCATCATCGCAAGGACGTAAACAATGTAACTGGATAACGCTCCTTTCGTAAGTAGGTTACAAAGGTAGGTATTGTTTTTTTTACCGAAATTACCTTAGACCAGAAATTACGCGTCATTTAATGTAAATACGAATTTAATTTAAATTTTCGAATAATTATTTTCAATTTAGAAAACCGTGGTTTTACGTTCATTAATTAAAATGCACTTTTAAATTATTTTCACCATTTCAACCTCGACCAACGTAATAATTTTAATTGGTAAATTTATTAATTTAATCGCACGAGTCACGAAAATTATCAATTTTTTGTCGCAATTTGGAAAAATTAAACAGACTTTTATTATCGATTTACTTTCCGCTTGAAAGTTGAAACTGAGACGAAAAGAAAAATTTATCATAATCTAAATATAAGTATTTTCGTACATTTTTCTTTCGACCAACACGTCGTTTTGTATTATCTATGCTAATAATTTTTTCATTTTCAACCGATAACATATTTCGAATAAGTCAAACAGAAGGTCGTCGAGATTCCGAATTAATATTTTTTAATTAACTCGTAGCCGTTTTTTTGGCGGTACATTGGCGAGAAAAATATCTCATTAAATCCTTTCCACGAGGTATTTCAACCGCAATTACTACGTTTCCTTGGTCTTTGAATTCATCAGCGAGAAAGTTTTCCATCATCAAAGAAAACTCAGCAAGTTTGAGGCAGTTTGGAAAACAACCGTTTTACCCTCGCAAACCCCTAAATGTCTAACTATCTTAATAACGAGTCTATTTTTGCGATGATGAGTAAATAAAAAGCACGTTGGCTGAACTTACGATTTTTTAAATCTATCCTATCTTTAAAATTATCGATTGTTTCTTCCGGGAAAGGTTTGCAATTTATCAATCCGGATCCTTTGCATTCGGTGTGAGCTAATAATCCGCATTCTGAAATTAAAACATGAGAAGTTCATTAGTGAAGGAAAATTTACCTTAAGTTTTGAGGAAAATGGTTATTCGTATATCCTTTCATACTATTTCAACCTTAAGGAGGTCTTGGTATGAAACTATGAATTAAGGTTAAAATTACTTCAAAATTGGCTTCTAAGGGTCAAAAAATAAATTTTTAAAAATAGAGAGGGAGTTGACAATTTCCCTTTGTAAAATTCAACCCAGCTTTTTTTTCTTATTTACCCAACTACACGTAGATTTTAATACGATAAAACTTTCGCATATAAACTCTATTAAATCAAAATTTACGTTGAAAATTTTAACCAACCCGAGAATATGGTAAATTTCGTCGAGAGTACATTTCAGATTACTTCATCGTTTCGCATATAACGCTCATTACTTTCAACTGTTACGTAGGTATAATTGTGTTTCGTAACTTTTGCAAATGCTTTTTCACAACATACGACTCCGCTCAACTTTATAATAAAACTTATATACGCTGAAATTAGCGTACCTTGAAATTTGAATTTCTCTTTTAGAAAACTACTTAAGAGTACACTTTCAAGGTACCCGTACATTCGGTGGCATTAACGAGAAAGCATATATTTTAGATGCTTTCCGATGACATTTATTATTTAAGGTAAACGTTAAACGTATTATCTTTCTCACCTTTGCAAAGAAATCCTTGGTAGAATGGTCCTCGTTTGAATTTGTCGCACGACGTGCATTTTTCCAACAAAGGAGAATTATATTTCACCATTTTATGGCTACCAAAATTTACATCTTTGATATCTGCTATATTATGGCATTCCATAATTCTACTTCCACGGAAAGCGTAACTCACTAAATCGTCTATACAAGAAAGCATTATATTCTGATGTTTCGAATCGTGAATTCCAATATCCTGAAAACATAGAATAATAACAATTTATAAGTAACCGGTCCTCCGCCTAATACCAACGTGTACTTTTAATAATGCTACAGTACGTTGAAATTAAATTATCGAATAAATTATCTACCTAAAAGGAAGGGGGTCTTTCACTTTAGAACATCTTGCCAAATACCTTGTTTTATTTAATACACTCGAGAATGAATACGAACCATCCTCCAAATCTCACATTCCAAGCTCAACTTTTTTCAACTAAATTTTTTCAATTTCTTTGATTTTAAACTTTTTTCAACGCTGTATTCAATTACACTTTTTTCCCTTTATTTATTAGGGTCAGACTACGAGATCCATTACCCCAGCTTAAAAATTACCGCAAGATTTTCATTTTTTTCATAGTTGAAAAAAATAGAAAAAAATTTCTGTCATCGGAAACAATTTTTGAGTTGGAAGAAATTTCTAAAATATGAATAAGCTTAAAAAATTTCAACTGCAATTTTTTTCATACTTGAATTTCTTCAAGACTTTTCCAACTTCGACTTTATCAATTTTATTTCAACTTGATTTTCAAAATTTCTTTTACTTCTAAAATTAGCATGATGATCTTTTTTAAAAAATCAAAATTTTCAACTTTATATTTTCATATTTTTTCAAATTAAATTTTCAGAAACTTAAACTGAATCCCCCCCCCCCCCCAAAAAAAAAAAAAAAATTGAAAAGGCAGGAATAAATTTATTGCAGAAAAAAATTTGAAGTGAATGAACATCTGTATTTCAAATCAAAACTGTAAAAAAATGAAAGCATCACCGAGTGTTCAAAAAATTCAAGCCTCCCCTTCCTCAAAATTTGACTTTCAAAAATCGTAGGCTGGCAAAATGTAAATTTCAATACACATATGATGAAACCAATCGAATGAAGAGAATTGTGTTTCAAATAAAAGTTCAAAATATGAAACTAGTTCGTTCGTTTTTACTTTTTAAAATGAAAATTACAATGTTAAATTTGCCAATCTACGATTTTCAAACACAAAAATTCCAGAGTGAGTCAGATGAGAATTTTTTGAAATTCAAAAAAAATTGATGATTTTTCATTCAAAAATGAAATTTTTTCATTTCGCATTTTCTGATTTGTTCATTTTTTTCACCTTTTTCTTGAAATTTTGACTAAATTCTCTACGTTTTCACCACTTTTGCTATACAATTTTTTAAAATCTCTACATTTTCATCACTTTCTCTTGCTTTATTACCGATTAGACATGCATTTTGAAAATAATTTCCAATAATTTTGGAATTTCCCCTCAAATTTTTTTCATCCTTGAATTAAAATTTTTTTCAATATTTCAATGTTTCTCAAAATCTTGATTGAAAAAAAAAATTAAAAGTTGAATTGCAAATTTAAAAAAATAGAATTGAAAAAATAATTATAAAAATGTACCAATTTTCTAATTTTTAATCAGTAAAAAATCACTTTAAAAAAATCAAAATTTCAGCTCAGAAAAATCAATGAAATGTTTTGATTTTTAGCAGATTTTTCACCGAATTTCATACTTTTCCAGCAATTTTTTTCACTGTTTGCTTTAAGTGAATTTTTTCAATAATTTACCACTGAGCTGTAATTCTGACTATTTTCCAAAAATTTTCGATGATTTTCAGTGATTTATGAATGAGAAAGTAGAGTTGAAAAAGTTCAAACTAGAAAATTAGAATGACAATAAATTCAAGAAAATGTGAATCACAAAAACTCATCGATGAAAAAATTTCAAAACTAGGAACAGTTTTTGAAAAAAAAAATATATATATTGAACTTAAATCGTCAGAATCCCATTTACCGATAAATTATTTAAAAATAAAAATTACACAAAGCACAATCAACCATCCTCTAATAGACTTCCGTCTGCTAGAATTATACAATCCAATTATCATTTTTTTTTTCATCGATAATCTGCAAACTCATAATTTTCGCGAAAAATCAACAGCTGTGAATAATGTAACGAGGTACTTCGGTATCTGAATTTGGTGAAGCGGAATTAATAATATCGCCTTTAACGGCGAGCCGATCCAATTAATATTTACCAACTTTTACACAAAGTAAATTACTATTTTATTCGTATAAGGTTCATCTAATTTTCGAAAATTTCATGCATCGTAAACAACTTAGTTATAATAAACTTAGCAACTGGCAGTTTTTGTCTGCAAAATGTATGACAGCTTTGCTTTAATAACTATTTCCAGGGTTATCTCTTTTCGGGGGCGAAACTTTGTTACTAAAGTACTAAACCGGCGGCTGGCGTGGTAAATACACTCACGTATAATATATACACCCGTCTTATGTTGCAATATTAACGCTGAATATAGCGATTAAAATTAAATCGTCGTCGCTCCAACGATTAAATTAGAACGACTTCCAACTTCTTGTTTACATTTTAAATAGGCGAAAACTTTGCGTATTCATTTACACCAGTAAAATTATTATAAATTGACCCGTTACCGTATTTCCCCCACGTACCGACGAAATGGACCAACGGATGAAAAAATACCGAGAAACAGATCGACGATGAAGGAAGTACGGAGACCGAAGGGGTTATTCACCAACCGTGAATAACTTCCGAGTTTTTAGAATTATTTCGCCTTCATTCGAGTATCTTTCTACGCGAAAAATTTCTTCTCGTTTTTTATCATGTATTTTGTATGCAGTAAATGGATATTGGCAATAGTATATCGGCTAAATGGTGGGGAAACGAGTCTAGTAAATTTTACAAAATGCCGATTGCATGGTGACTTTCGACTTACACTGACCTATTTATCTTTTTGCCCCTGCGCTCCCAGTCTGTGTGATGTCTTCGATATTCGACGTTAAAAATTTTTCCCTTCCCCTACGATCGCAGACGTTTACTAAAATATGTATTCGTATTTTATTTTATTTTCTCTACGAAAGTACTACGTGTGTCCGGTGATGTTATTTTTGATATATTTTTTTGTATAAAAGAATTGTGTCTAGGTCCATTTTTTCCTTCCTGTTATTGTTTTGGTTCGGATTTTGGGGGGAAATCGATTTCTCATTTTAGTAGACTAGTTGAAGAATAATTGCTTTTGAATTTTATTTTCAGTAAAATCCACTCTTCCTATCTGCGCAGACAGGGAAAATTGAAATCAAAAGTTTGCAGTAATTTCATCTCTCTCCCCCCCTCTTCCAACAACTAAAAGTTTGGTAAAAGTTGAAAGAATGAATGAAAATTCACTGAGTGTCAATTTTCAAGCCTTTGCAACGATATTTTGGCAAAATTATTGTTTGGAATTTTAAAACAAAATCGACAAAAAATTCAAAAACTGGGAAAAAATTAGAAGTTTATAAAAACTTTTCCATTTGCACAAAATTAGGTTATAAAAGCATTGCGATGGTGAAAGTAGTTTTGAAATCTAATTTATCTTAAGAAATAAATGATACTTGAGAAATTCCATAAAATTTATCATTTAAAAACTATAAAGACATTTATTTCGAGGGAAAATTTAAAATAGGTTCGTACTCTCAAATTGTGAATAGGTAATTACATTGACTTTTCTTGTAGTTTTGTTGAATCAAGGTATAGAAAAATGTTATGATACGAACCTTTTGGGGAAAATTAAGTACAATAGTTTTAAAAATCAGTTTTGAATTTTGCAATATTTCAAAATTTACATACCCCTCTTCCCTTCCTCCTCATTCCTCTCTTCTTCAATCTATACATCCGTATTAATATTAAAACAGTAATTTTGAAGGCACACCCGAAGGGAGGGCTGTCAAGGGGCTTGAGCCCTCCCCCCGCTCAAAAAAATTTTCATCGCAAAAGTATTTAAAAATGTGCATTTCTTTTTTGTTTTCCAAACATTTTATTTTTCAAAAAATGCCATAAAAATTGAAAATACTAACGACAAAAAAATTGAAATTTCTTGAAAAATCGTATGATTTCAGAAACTCATTTAATATACTCGTATTCCTCAAGAAAGCTTAAAATTTTGAAAAAAATGTTCAAAATGTCACAAAAATAATGTCTCAAAATCGAGGAAAATGATCAGGATGACAAAAAAATAAAAAAATTTTCCAGTGGTTTAAAAATATTGTAAATTTACAAAGGGGTCAAAATCAATGAAAATTAGTTCTAACGTCATAAAAACCTCAAGAAAAAGCTAATTAAGTACACCAAAGAATAGAACAAAATTTCATAAAAATCCGCAATTTTATGGAAAATTCAAAAAATTGTTCAAATTTCATTTAAAAAAATTAATTAAAACCGCACAACAAATCTAAAAAAAACTGCAAAATGAGTCTAGGTGAATATCGAATTATAAAAAATAATCCCATAATTTCGTAAAACTGAATGAGCGCATCTGGCAAGTACTTCATTAAAACATCGAGAAAATTTCCAATAATAACAAAAAATACTATAAAGAATGTATTAAAATAAGAAAAACAATTCAAAATTCAAAACAAACTTTTGAAACATTGATAAAAAATGATTGAAAATTTGTAATAATCCGAAATTTTTCAAACAAAAATATTGAAATACTAATGAAAATCCTAAAAATGTTCCATAAATGACTGAAAAATTCGCCAAAAATTTTATTGTATTGCCATAAAAGTTCCTCAAAAATCAGTCAAAAAGATCAAAAAATTGCAAGCCATAAATTATCCTATTCTTATATAATTCGTAAAAAATTGAAATGAAAATCATTAATTAAAATTAAGAAGTGGTTTAAAAAGACGTGAAATATTAAAAGGTTGGTCTAAAATTCCGTAAAAATCAATAATCGAAATAAAAAAATATATAATCTTTTAAAATAAAAAAGAAAAAATTGAAAAACCACAAAAATTCTCATAAAATAATGAAAAGGCCAAAAAAACAGTTCAAGACATTTTTCAAGAAGACGAAACATTCATAAAAATGGCTTGCAATGTCATTACGCAATAAAATGAGTTAAAATATTTTTAAAAAAATAGTTCCTAAAAATACGAAAAATTAATTTACAAATTTTGTGTACCTAATTGATCAGAAATATTCCAGAACAGATTGAAATTTCGAGAAAATCGCCAAAAATTCCATAAAATCAATAAAAAAATACCGTAAAAGTTAATTAAAAAGTCTTGAAATGATCTTTGATTTAGTTAAAACAATTTACAAATCCAATCTTTTTCATAAAATGTTTACAACTTGAACGAAATTTGGTCACAATTTTCAAAAAAATTTCTGAAAATCTTCTTTACAATTTAATCACATTCAACAGCATAGTAAAGTTTAGATAATTTCCGAATTTTTTTTAACCATTAAAAAAATGTCCCATTTTAATTTTTCATAAATTTTCAAAATTAGGCATTTTCACTGATTTTTAAATCACTTTTCACCTTTCTTCAAATTCGTTCTCCTATAGCTATTGATTTATCTCATTTTAAGAATCTATTTAACAAACTGATTTACCAACTAATTATTTTCTCTATTCTACAAAATGTTATCAATATAGAAAAAACATCTCATTTAAAAAAAAATTGAATCATCGAAATTCAAAAAAAAATCTAATCCAAATCAAAAACAAATGAAAAAAATCGATCAACCAATTCCAAAAAATTAAATCAATGAGCCAATGGTAGAAAATCGAACAGCTGGGAAATTTGAAAATTTGGCAAACAAAATTCGATCACCCCTATTAAAAAATCGATTACGATTTCCTATCATCGAAATCTCAAAAAACACAGCTACGAAGAAAAACATCTTGGTGCAAAAGCTTCCATTCTTTTTCAAACTTCACCAGCTTCGTCGACCAAAATAAACCCATCAAAATGCCAACCTCGCGTCTAGTCCACCGACCCAATACATAATTATAATTCAACTTACAACAAATCGTAGAATATTAATGATCGATACGAGGACAGGAGAGGACATTTGTACATCCATCCAGTCACTCCTACACCACAGTACGTGAAAAAAAACCACACACACATACAACAGGTCACCGCGCTCGGTAGCGGTCTAGCGGTACCTTCTTAATTCTAGGGTGTGACCACATTAAGGTCGCAACTCGAACCTAAAAAACGAGCTGTTGAGATACACACACAATATAAAAACTCAAGCTGCAAAATATCAGACACCCGAGCAAATTATTCAATCGGTCCAATTAATTCGTACGTAATATAAAATAAATAAAATAACCATCAGAGTAATCTCCGCGAAACAAGATACCGCGCCGAGACCACATCGCTCGAAAATGATTAGCACGTGACAAGAACTCGAGACTTACATGCTAATCAACGTTAATCGCTGCTGTACGCAAGAGAAAAAATTTAAAAAAAGGAAAAAAATTCATTATACATAGTCCAAGTATCTCATCGTTTAAAAACCCCTCGCTTAGGTCAAAAAGCCAACGACACCGTATTTTCTCAAAATCTACACATCTTATCTTTCGTGAAAATCGTCCATTTAAGTATGTACATTTTATATAAGATAAATATTGACTCATGTTTAATAACTCGAGCTTTCCCGAGCATATACCACCTATATTCGTATCTTTACCGATACAATATTAATTTTCGCTACTCGTATCTTTCAAGAACCCATTTAAACGTACACAACTCCACCTTCGGTGTGCTACGTATCCGCATATTACTTACACCACGAGTACCCAGCATGCGGAATACACGCGAATCTCACGTTCGAAGCTCGAATTACTTCGGTACTGGCGAAACAGAGGAAATATTTTCTTTCGAAAAAATAAATTCGTCCTTTTTTGACTTTCCTTAACGATATGGAAATTTATACGGCGACCTTTTCCCGTACACATCGGTGGCCATAAAATACGAGCTATACAAGCACACCAGCCAGCAGCATAGCGACACATACACCAGAGTATCATGTTTGCATTGCATACATATTCGACGTATAATAATATACGTAGGTGAGTAATCTATTAATATTATACGCCACGATACAACAATGTATGTATCACGTGAAGAACACGTGTTCTGGCTCCAAGTTCCAGCGCCAAATAAACTAGTTTAACGACTCGTATGTAGATGTACCTCGAGTGTGGAAGCAAAGCAATGCATTTTGACTTCGGCAGTGAAAAAAAATCACACGTTTGGGAAAGGTTTTCGAACAAATTATTGGTCGATTTATCTTTCAAGGTCTGCGAAAAAAATGAATGGAATATCATTTACATTAGAAAAACTCAAGTGAAGGAATAAAATTTTGAGGCCGGGTTTGAAAATTTGATTTTTTTTTTGCCAATTTTAAAAAAAATGATCTCACTGTGGAGGAATAACAAGGAAAATACATGCTTCCCATTTTTGATGGTAAAGTATGAAATTTTTAGACTTCTTATTCAGAATCGGGGTTTTTCACCCCCCCCCCCCCTCCCCACTTCTCCCTGATTAATCATAATAAAAAAAGAAACAGTCATTCTCAAATTTAAAATCCCGATCCCGATGCTGAATCTTTCAACTACGATATCGCAATGTAAAATAAATTGCCTATTTCATTCTTCCAAAGGGACTTGATTATTTCAACCATCTGAAATATTTCATCTCCCAAATGAACCTGATCTTTTTACTCTCTTGCAATAATTACTGAGAACTTTAATTTGAAATATTTGAAAATCTCAACTAGTAACGTCGCCTCTTGTATTGATTTTTCCCACTGATTTCTCAACTCGAGGGCGCAAATTTGGCATTTTGTGGAATCTGAAAATTAAAGCCCCTAATTTTTAAAAATTCTGTTTAATTGGAATTGTTCAAAAATGTTGTTTGATTTGAAATTCTGGCTTGATTTTTCCGAAATTCAAATTAGACAAAAATCTCTGCCTCATCTATCGCGATTTTTGAAAATTTTGCAGAATTGAAGCATGGAATTGGAAAAGGGCCCAACTCCAAATCCCAAAATACACCTCGGTCAGATTAAAAATGCTCTAACAAGAAATTTTGTGTTTGGGACGAGCACTCAACTTTGAACACCATTAAGTAAGCATCATGCAATAGATGGAGTTTCAATGGAAAAAAAAAATTTACAAAAGTGTCCAAAAACTTGAAATTAGACCCTTTTCTAATTCGTCTATGCTTCAATTTTAAATTGGGCTTTTCAAAAGGTTTCAAAAAAATGAGAAAATTTAGAAATTTTTCATACTTTTATCGAATTTTTAACTTGCGAAGGTAATTTTGTCAAATTAAGCTTTCCTTGAATTTTGCCAAATTGCAACTTCACAAATTTTGCCCAATTTTAAATTAAAAAGGCCTAGAATTTGGTTGGATTCAAAATTTAATACTGCTCAAAATTTATTTTAGACAAATCACCGCACTGCAATGTTCTAAAAGGGTTTTCTGAATTTGAAATGAAAAGATTTTCAGAATTAGGTAAGTATATCAAACTCGGAAGTTTTAAAAAATTTAGGTAAATTAAAAATCCAAAATTCTTCAAAACATAAATTTGACAAATTGGGAAATTTTCAACTGAATTAGAATTTTCAGATTTCCCAACTCAATTTGAAATCATAAATTTCGAAGATTTTAACAAAATTGAAATTTTTCAAAATTTAAATTCAAAGAATTTTGAAAATTTTTAGCTTAATGGGAATTTTTTAGAAAACGTCAGATAAAATTTTTCAAAAATTTGTCTGTAGAATTTCGAAATGAAAAATACGACCAAAATAAACAAACTTTTTCCTTCCCTCTTCACCAAAATTCAAAACATTACAATTCAAGTTGAAACTTTCGATTAGAGTGAAAAATTGCAATTTTTTGCAGTAAAATTGAAATTTATTAAGAGAAAAATTGATGAACACTATACGTGTTATTTCGAATGGATAAATACTAATCTCAAATGAGAAAACTTATCCGGAAATTTTGCGACTGATTAAATCACAATCTTTCCGACTCAAACCGTAGTTACGTATTTCACGAAAAACCATATGTTCAGACTCGAAATTTCAGCCGAAAATGGGTTATTCAAGTAGAAAAAATGTAACCAAATAAGAGTGCAACTTTTGAATTTTGGAGTTGCAGTTTCTCAAATTAAGACTGAAAACTTCTCTTACTGATCGATTTTGAATTCATTTTTAACAAAAATGTTGTATATTTTCCCATTCTCCAATCTATAGCATTGAAAAGGAAAGTCTTTTAGATACATTTCCAAAATGCCACTTCAACCTGAAATTAAATGGATATTTTATTTTGAACTTGAATGCATTTGAACTTGAAAATTTGATTTTTGAGCCAGTGGTATCGCTTAATGTGAATTTTTTTTTTAGAAACCTTAGCTTCTCATATCTTGCGGCTTCTTTGAAGTCTCCCTCCCCATTTTCCGATTATTGAAGAGATCTACAGAAGGAAAAAGGCTAAAACCACAGTTTTTTTTCTTTTTTTAAAAACAAATGAAATGAGATTTCTACAAAAAAAAGAAAACGAAAGAAAAAATTATGGAAAGTAAGGTTAATATATTTTTCCTTCAATTTTTCAACATAAAAAAAAATGCAAGCCACAGCTCCAGAGAGGGCAGAGATCCAGTACAAATACAAAGTACAGTCCCAATTACTCGTACTTCCCAATTTTTTTCCAACGAACTAAAAAACTCAATCAGCGAAAAATTCGTACTTTCATCCTTTTTTCATCTAATTCTCCAAAAAAATTCCAATTCAAACACGCTGCTGATACAATCAACCGCGGAGACATGTCAACCCGAACGAAACCAAAAAGAAACACGTATCCCAATTTCAACCTCGCCCACACATCAAACACCCCGTAAAAGATTTTTACAATTTTTTTCATTCGCCGGTCTCGCCGTGAAACGAGAGACGATAAAAGATTCGGCAAAAAATATCGATTCGCTCGGTGCTACCCAAATGTCGATGTCGTACACTCGCAGTATCAATAAACCCACAAATACACATTTTCGTCGAGCGCTCATTTCCCAACGTTGAATTTACATTAAATTACTCGACATCTGCGAAAACGTGACCATTATTTTAAGAGGCGCCACCTGCCCATACCCCTTTTCTCCCTCATCTGTAAATCATTTTTACGCACTAATCGAATGCAAATACTTATACATAAACTCGAATACCTGTACCGAGAATCAATACCATCATAATACAGCCTACGGTAAACTGAAATCGAATTACCCGGCTTTAATATTTAATTCCCTCGACCCGTCGCGTCGATAGTGTACTAAACGCACAGCAACACCTTCGCCTTTCCATATCGTGGTACGAGTAGTCGAATTACGCCACCGCGCCCTAAGATACCCAAATCTCACGCGATCCAATTTTAAATTGGGCGAAAATTCTTTCAAAGTGTCTCCATTCATCATTCCTACTTTTTATAGGTCGTTACAATGACGTAAATTTGCGCCGTTTTCGTCGTTCGGCTCGCAAAAATCTTTTTTTCGACCTAGCCTTTTGAAAAATATTCAAAGTTTGTAAATTTTACGAAAATTTTACGGAAAGAATTTTTTATTCGATTTTTTCTCACTAAGAAAAAAATATTTCGAAAGTATAAAAGTTGAACTTTCTAATCTAATTGGCTACGAAATGAAATCAAATTACCAAGTTGACATTTTCTTTTCGAAAAAATTTTTTTAAACAATTTTTCAATGTCAATTCCAAGAATATACATTTTTTTAATTATTTCGAAAGTTTATTTTTTTTTCAGGCTATGGCCAAAAAAATTGTAACCGAGATCATTTGTTCTCTTTTAATTTGAACTGAAACAGAAAATCCAAAATTTCTCCTTCGTCTTTGTAGGCGCTTATTCACTTCAAGTTTCCACAATTCAATGCGAATAATATTGAGAGCGTTGTGAGTGAAAAGATGCAGGTGAATGATACAACAGAAAATTCATTTTCAATTGAATTGATTTTTAAAAAAATAATACTCCAGTTTTTGTATCGATTTATGAAAAAAAGCAATTTTCAAAAGTACATTATTTATCACTTCTGAGAAATCGAATTACATTCAACTCGATTTCCAAAAACTATTTCGGACAATACGTTATACCAAACAGTTGGTCCATAAAAACATGGATTTCTGAAAAAAAAGATTTTAAAAAATATAGATTCCAAAAAGCCAAAATTCAACAATAAATTTTTGATAACATAAATTTTTAAACAAGTATTAAAATATCGATTTTTAAAAAGTCGATCATTATTCATTGGTTCGAAAAATACGATTTTCGGTCATTATCGGTTCGAAAAGGTCGATTTTCGATTATAATCAGTTTCTGAAAAATCTATTTAGGTATAGCAATGCCAATTACAAAAAAGTTGATCAAAGTTTAGCAATATCAATTTCTAAAAAAGTCGATTTTTGTTCATATCATTTTTTTTAAAAATCAATTTCGAAACTGATTTTGAGGACAATGCATGACCGAAAAATCAATTTATAATTATTTTTTTAAAGAGTCGATTTTCGATAATTGTCGATTTTTTGAAAGTTGAATCTTAACACTGTTTCTGCAATGACTTAATGAAAACTTTGATTTTTATCACATAAACAAAAAATTGATTTTAAAAAACCTTCATTTTCTGTTTTTTTTTTCTTTTTTGAAATCAAAAGTCGATTTCGATACTACAATAGATTTTTTACGTCGCCGATTATCAATATAAATTTCTTCAAAAATTCAATTTTTGACGCAATTAATTTTTCAGGGAAAAATTTTTTCTGCAAAACATCGATTTGATAAAAATTGAACCGTTTCACTAGAATCGATTTTTATAAAAAAAAAAACGATATTATGAAACTACATAAATTAATGAATTTCGAAACATAAACTTAAATGTTCCATAAAATCGATTTAATTTCATGCTGCCAAAATTTTTGGGAGAATAATCAATTTCCAATCATTGGCCGGATCAAAGCGTCTAAACAAAATTTCAAAATCCAAATTCAAGGTTTTTGTATAGAATTTTTACCAGCTATTTGACAAGTGAATTTACCCCATCCCTTTTATTTCTCCAATAAATCATAATTTAAAAATCCAAATTTTTAAGAAAATGATCATTCATAAAAACCTATCCAAATTCAAAAATGAAAATTCAATTTATAAAAAAGATAAAACAACAACAATTTTTATTTCTTTTTCACTTTAATTGAAAAAAAATTACAAAATTTTCCAAACACCACATTTTTAGCTCTTTAATTTTCAACACCATTTCATTATCTATTTTCAGCACTTCTTTCATTGTAAACCGCTCAGATTGCCTCGCAACTATTTTCCTAGGAGGGGAGTGAGGTAAAGCTACGTTAGTAAAATTTCCCCAACACCAAATTTGACACTCTCTAATCGTCTCTAAGTATCCGATTCGAGCAAATTAATCACCCACTTCATCGCAAAAAACGACTGTCAATTTTAACCTCTAATTTTTTTTTTTTCCTCTCGAGCAAAATAAAAAGAAACACATTTAATTCTTTCGATGCATAAAATTACGTATTTCAAACCGACAAAGGACACCCGGAAGATTATTTTTCCAGTGCCTTTTTCCCTTTTGCGATCCAACCGAGGTATCGAAATAGAATAAAATACGAAATAAAACTAAAAGAAACATCTCGACTTCCGTATAATTTCAACGAATACGAAAACCAACAGAAACGAATAAAAAAAAACGTAATTTAGCGCTTAATGAGAAGGTTTCTTAGGTAAAATGATGCATTAAATAAGCAAGGGATTAGCTCGGCACGGCGGTAGAAAAGAACGACGATGCTCCGAGGGAATACAATAATAAAACGACGAAATTAATGGATAGAGCCGAAGTAAACGAGTCAATTACGAATATGGATTTGTTTTTCTTTAATTTATCGTCGAATAATAAAAAAAAGGAAGAATTATGATACAGGTATTTATTTTCCAAATAGGTAAGTACCCAAGTTTTATATCGCGAACGTGCAACGAACAGGAAAAAAACTTTTGAAAAGTTTTTACACAAAGCTCGAATGGGAGAAAGAGGTTTCCAAGTGGAAATAAAATTCACGTATTTATTACGTTCCTCGAACAAGAACCAAGAAGGATATATAAACCCTACTAAAACAAAAGAACTCGGTCGAACAAAAATATGTATGCATTTTATTCTTTTCGATATACAACTCGACTGCATACAAGTGAAAAAAAACACCCTGAAACACAATGTGCAAGATGACGATGGGTATACGAATGTGAATAAACCAAACAACACAAAAAATTGTTCAAACTTCGCTAAATTCGTAAAACAGAATAAATCGGTTGAAAGTAATTCGCGAAAATGTGTGGTTTTATAATTTCGATCAAAATAAAAAAACAGGGGCTGCAAAATAAATATTTCTGAATTATTCGCAATGCCAAAGCTTTCCTCTTCTCTTCTCTTCCCTTCCATTCCGATATATGCCTTGCATTGCATCCAGCTTGGAATTACTTAAGCGTTTCATTTCCAAAATTGTATTCGGTTTTTGACTCCGGCTCGACGATTATTTTTAATGATTCGGAAATCGAGTGTTTTGTTGGTGGCATGAGGTGCCATAGCATTGCGGCGCTGGCGAGTTTTACACCGGAGCGATTTTTTGACCTAGTTTGGATTAATTAATAAGCTGCTTTTGTGGTCGTGGAACTGGATAGAGGTTGCCCTTTCACAGGGTAACTATAATTTTATACACCGATTCAATTAATAGAAGCCTTTGAAATTATATTTACAGCATTTTGTAATATTTTCGCCGGTTTACGTTCGGCGAATAATTTATCGTTCGTCATTTTTATCAGAAAGGTAGATGAAAAAAATATTTAAAGCAAAATTAAGCCTACAAAGCGAAAATGAATATTTTCAAGAAAGTCATTAATGAGTTCGTCGTGGTTATATTTAGGTTCATTTAAATGGGCTCCGCACATGATTGAAATTCAAAAATTCTAAGAAAAGAAAAAAAAATCAAAATTATTCTAACAAAATTTTCAAAATTACCAATTACTCATTTTTTTCGTTTTTAGCTCGCAGAAAATCAGAGAGGCCAAAAAATCTAAATCTTTGAGGACCAAGTTCGCATAAATATTTTTTCAGGTAGATCCCCCCCCCCCACATCACAGGCCACTCATGTTTGATGATAATCTTCGGTGGGATTATACCAACGCAATTTTTTGCTAAATTAATTATCACGACAACGAAAATATTTCGCCAAATTCTTAAAATATTTTCCAGCTCTAAACTTTGTTTTCAACATTTTTTGAACTCCTACATTTTCTTCTCAATTTTCTTCCAACTCTAAAATTTTTTCTCAACATTTTTAGAAGCTTTGAAATTTTGATCCAATATTTTTTTGAACTTCGACAATTTTTTCCGATTTATTCAACTCCAAAATTTCATCTTAAAACGTTTTCCAAACTGTGAAATTTTGCAACTAAAATTTATCTAGACTTTCTTGTTCAATATTGAAGGTATTTTCTAAAATTTTCCAAGAATTTTTCAACAAGAAATTTCTCCCAATTTGAATAGAATTGAATTATCAAAAATCGTGTAGAAAAATTTGAATACTTTGGATGAACGATTCTTTTCATTTTAGGATACTACTCGACAAATACAATAGAATCGGTAAAACTTTTTGAGTAGAAAATTTTTTCAAATTGTCATGGACAAAATGTGAGAAAATTTTGGAACTATGAAAAACATATTTTGTAAAAAATATTTCAGAATTGAAAAAAAAAAACTGAGAAAAAAACTAAAAAACTGAGAAAAAAAGCTAAAAAAATTGAGAAAAATTTTGGAACAAGAAAAATGTTGAACAAAAATTTTAGAGTTGGATAAAATTTTGAGAAAAAATTGCAAAGCAAAAAATTTAAGATTGGGAAAAAACGAAAAATAGAGAAAATTTCAAGAACTAAAATACATCGGAGTTGAAAAAAATTTGAGAAAAATTCCAGGCTTAAAAAAATTTATAAAATCGAAACACGATAAAAATTTTAAACAAGTATTATATTTTTACCTGAAAAAAAAAAACAGATTTTCAGAGAGTAAACAAAGTAGAAAGACAGATTTTTTACTATACTTTTTGGGAGCCAAAAAAAATTAGGAGTGGTCCAAAATACGAGAGGGGTGCACGAGAAAATTGAGGAACTTGCAAGTTTTCAAAATCCAGAAATCCGGAGAGAGGGTGTTTGATCCTTCCGGCTTCTAGCTATTTATTATTTTTTAATCAAAATTAAAATCTGAGTTTTTTAAAATTAAGGGCTCCAGCTCCACCTTTGGAATTTTCATAACAGTGCCTCTAGCTCCGATTTCAAAAAAATCTTCCCATCGACTGAGAAATATAAAAATCAGAAAATATCCATTTTTTCAAAAAAGTTTACAAAATCCGAATTTACCATTTATTTAGCCTCCGCTCATTCCGCAATCAAAAATTGCATTTTTCTACCCTCAAAAAACTGGTCAAAATTAAAGAAAACACAACAAATGTCAAGATGAATTCACCTTCTTCATCGTAAACCAAATCCAACTACCTTTGTGAAATTTTAAAAATAAAACATTTCATCACCTCATAAAATTCCAATCCTAAAAAAAGAGCCAACATGACGAATCCACCCAAAAACTCCTTTTCGCACCCTCAATCGAACAAAGGTAGTAAATCTAGACGATTACATTATCGCTACAACCACAGACACGAATATTCCATCCCTTCCCCTCCTTCCACAAAAAATCATTCCAAAGTTGAGACATTTTCCAAACCCATTTCTAACCTTTTAGCACAGTTTATTTTCGTGGTAGAAAATTACATCGCGTTTTCAGAATCATAAAAATATCCGCGTTTCTCACGTTAGGCAGCTTAATTCACCACGCCACCGAGCTCGAAGGAGGAAAAAAATTAACCTATAACCCATCGGCCGGAACCATTTAGCTGGGCAACCCTCTTGAAAAATATGTATATCCACATAAGTAAATACAATCTAGCGAGTTAAATTACAAGTATTGAAAAGGCCAAAAAAAAGAGGTATAATCTGCAAAAAAAAAGGGTGTTTTTTTACCAGGACTACATAGTAAGTATATCATTTTCCTTTTCCATTCTTTCTCATTTCTTTTTTGCCATTGCACCTCAATACAGTTGTAATAACACGAATTGTGTGCGAAAATATAGAATTTGTCTCAGAATTGGTCAAGTTGTTTTCCTAAGTCGACTTCTTTTCAGCCTTATAAATCTTTCGTATCGTTTGACACATTTCTTAGTGAAAATTTTCCTCTATTTTGGATATTTCCATTTCGCAATACTTACACAGATCCATTTGAAAAATAATAAGAGACTTGTTTATACATTTTGAAGTTCAAATTTCACGAATATTTCTTTCGATAAGAAACAATATACGAAGAATTTTCACATTCTCGCGAAATTGCCAGAGCTGGAGTAGTTTTCCAAAATACTCTTTAAAAAGTTTCTTTTGAATAAAAAATAAACTCGAAAAATAAATTTCACCTTTCTTTTTGGCTTGCGCGAGTACGTTTAAAAAATTTATTCTTTGAAGTTCTCCGAGCACAAGGCGGGTTTAAATTCGAAATTTAATATAATTCTTTGGGGTTTTTTCGCGCGTTCACGTTTCAGTTTATTTTCTTTCACAAACACAATACGCGACTTGAACCATGATATACCTCCACCCCTGCTCATTTCACACCGCCCACTCTTCATTTCCAGATAAATTATTTTAATAATTTTTACAGCTACTACGTTAAGCTACCTTTTGCTAAGCTTTATGATTTATCAAGATATTTCGTGACATTTATTAGTTTTTTACCTTTTTTTTTTCAAACTGTATTTTTTTTTAATGAACTTGACGACTTCGTTTCCTTCTCGCGAGTTTAATAAAGCGGCAATTTTTCAACGCTTTTTAATACTACGCGTCTGATTGCGATTTTTAATATCAAAAGGCTATAAGAAAAAATTTCCGATTTTTTCCTTATTTTTATTAGCTTTAGCAATGGCCGAGTTTTAAAACGAGAACAAAAAAATACCCTAAACAACGACTAATTGATAAATTTAATCTCGAGGTATCTACGAAGTTATTTCTCAAAAAACTAACTCTTTTTTTTGTCGCAGTCGTAATTTATTTTGTGTTCTTTATTATTCTTTTTTATTTCGAGAAAAAAAAAACGTCGTTTGGGGGGATTTGCTAGTATTTTTTTTTTGCTCTGCGTAGCCAGAGTTGATCAAATTAAGCGAGCATGCGTTATTAAACTAAAGGGAGAATTAGAACTAGCGATTTTTTCTGTAAAAAAATTGTAATTTTTTTTCTAATTTCAGATACATACTTGCATTTAAAAATAAACGAAGGTGATTTTCAGTAACTGAAAACTGAGACAAAAAAACACTGAAGCATTTCAGGCGTAATTAACGACAACAAAGAGTAAAAATTTCAAATTTCAAATTGCCTAACAAAAGGTATATTTTACAAATGAAAATTCATCTGTTCGAGTTGACTGAATCAAAATTTCAACATCATTTATTAATAATATTCGTTCAAAATTATAACTTCTTTGATCTTTCTTCTAAAAATTATTCGATAAATTCACGAGCCAGAAAATTATCAATCATCAATTAACAAGCAAGAAAAAAGTTTCGTTTCCAGTATCGACAATTCAATTAACAATAATTTATCTAGAAAACAAGAATTATTAACGCGTATGTTTTCAATAATTTATCTATGTAGTTAATGAGACGAGGAAATTGCAAAGAGGTCGACAAAAGAAAAAATACAAAGAAGGTAGGAAATGGTTTTGATTTTTTTTTTCAAACTTATTCAACACTGATCTAATAAAAATGGTTGCTTAAAAATGAAAATCAAATTTGAACCGGGAAAAAAGATAATGAAGAGAAGGGAGGCAACTCATAATCCAAAATATACTCGTAATCGAAAATTAAAATTAAAAATAAGATGAAATTGGTTGTTTTAGAATTGATTGACGTGCCTCTTGAAAAAGACTGAGAAAATGATGGAAAGAGGAGGAGACTGTAGATCTATTTCAATGGTTAGAAAATTAGATAAAATTATCGCTATATTTCTCAACTTCGATGATAAAAAAAAAAACACTCTGAGGTTTCAAAATTTTCGAATCAAATTAACTTTCAGTTTATTAAGATCTTTATGTAAAAATATTTTTGATCGAGGGCCATCATTAAAATCTTATCATTTTTCTTACAATTACCTAATTTCTTGATGAAAAGAGAGAATGAATAGGAAAACATTAATATTGTAATAATTTTAGTAAGATTTTTTGAGCATAAATTATGAATTTTAATTGCGTTCCATAGGAAACCATTTTTTTTTTTTGAAAAGAAGAGTTAGGGAAAGAGGAGTGTTTCTGAGCATGAAAATTTCATTTTTTTCAATATTATTTTGCTAATTTTGAAAAAAAAACTTATTATATGAATTTTTACTCTTTTTCGTATGTAATTTTGGTTCAATTTTTTTTTATTGAGTATTTACAATTTTCACATTTTACGAAATTTTTATAGTAGGTACGAGGTAACTTTACTATAATTTTAAAACAAATTTTACTACTTGAAAAGCTTTTTTAAAAATCCTCAAAACAGTTCGTTTCACCACATTTTTTTGGAAATTAAAAAGAAAAACAGAATAAACCTCAACAAAACGCTGGAAAGATCGACTAGAAGTCCTGCCACCTCCCTCCCAAAAAAAGTTGAAAAATGGTTTCTAGTTCCATTTTGTGATTTTTTTTGCTTCTATCTCGTTACCTTACTCTTTTTTTGCAAGAAAAAGTTTCAAAAGTTGCAATTAAAGTAAAGGAAAAAAAATAATTTTTTAGAACATATTTTTTCAAAATCGAAAATCTCAACAAAAAATGTAAAACTGAAGATTGGATTTTCTAGTAATTCTTCAAAAAAATACAAACACAGTCCAAAAACACCACCTGCCTCCCTCCCCGCCAGCATAGGTATTCGTAACTTATTGTATTTAGACGAGGGCATCAAAATCAATTCCTAGTAGGTAAGTAAGTACATAATTCAAAAAGAGATACAGAACATTACAAAAATAAAATGAATATTTAAAATATTTAGATTGAAAAATTTTCACTTGCGTCAAACCCAAAAATCCGAATTAATTTTATTCGCGTTTTTTTAAAATTTCATTACACGAGGGGAGGGAGAGTGGGGGTATTTCTTAAAATACTTACTCAAAATAAAAATTCATTCTGAGAACTACCTAATGGATAAAAATCTTGCACTAAATTTCACGTTTTCAGGTACTAAAAACTCAAATTTTCAAAAACTGAGCTTAAAAATCCTCATGATCTTTTAATTCTAATTCTTAGAAAATATTAAGCATACATAAATATAAATGAAAAACTGATAAGTTCGCAAATTAGATAGACTTCCATTACTGTACCCATGCACTATGGTCAAAATAAAAATCAATACGAATATAGATATACTAGTACAACTATGGAGAAGAAGGGAGAGGGAATAAAAATTTTAAAAATTGCTTCATTACGACAATCTATTTTGTTTTGAAAAAGTGTTGCCAAAATTTGAAATCTGAAACGTTGTAAAGCAGAAGATGTTGATGCTGATCAATTGATCATTTTTCAAGTGCTATTTGACCTCGTTTCTAACTTTATTCTTGAGAATTTTTAGAATTTTTCGGATAATTTTAAGTAGGATTTTAAAGGGGAAAAAATGAAGAAATCTGAATTCGATAAAAAATTATTCAAATCCGAAATAATTCGAAATTTGAGCTCTGCTGGAACGTAAATAGATCATTCTTATCAAAGATGAAAAAATTTCGAAGGTTGTTAAGCTGAGGGTAGAGGTATGTAGTTTGTCTTTTGTCATTTCTAAATCGTATTTGAATATTTTTTTTTCTGAATGCAATTCTAATACATACCTAAACCACCCTCTCGAAAAATTATTCCTTAATTGAAAATTCGCAAAAAAAAACAAAAAAAACATCAATTTTTAATCCTCAATATTTTTTCAGTGTAGATAAAATAACAATTGACGAATATTTTCAAAATACCTATTTAATCCAAATGTTTGTAAATTATAAAATACACTCAAATACTCTTTTCTCTCCTTCTTGTCCCCTCAACCTAATCTACCTCTCGAAAAACGTGAATTACTTACTCGGATATTTTGAAAAATCCAACCAAACATCACCTCAGAGCTATCTCAACTCAGGATTAACTACAAAGCGTATAAATCGACCATACGAAGCTTTCATTTCGATATAAGCATATTTTACTTAATCGAACCATGAAGGAGCAAAATGGTTGGAAAAAATAATAAAAAAAATAGTATTCGTGCCTCGGTAATGAAAATTAAAAACATAACGATATCACGCTCGATTTGCTTTTCATCGCAGATATCACGCCAACAACACGAGTAATTTTAGTACGAGCCTCGGGCTGGTTGTTAACATTGCCTATGCTTCGAGTGCAGCAGGCATCGTGAACACGATGCGCTAAATTTACTAAATCAATTAAAGCTCGCTCACAGAGTAACGGCTGATTAATCGCTCAATAACCGGCCCTCGTACATAGAGAGTATTGAGCGATTGAATAATTCTATCTACAAGGTTTTTCGTGAGCTTCAACAATCTCACAGTTGATTTTTTTCGTTCTAAAAAATCCTCTGGTATCAATCTTGATAAACACAGGAAGTCGCCGAGGATAGGGGAAGAGAGGAAAATGAAAATAATATCTGCAATATTGAGCCATACCAAGACCAACATATTCATTGCAATTGCACATAATATCGCCAACGTTATCAATACTCCGACGTACATTATCAATTTATTATATTCCCGTCGCGTTCGGTAATGAAATTTAATGGGTTTCCAAAAAAGCTCACATTCTGCAGAGTACGACCAGAGCTGCGAAGCGAAACTTTGTAATAAAAGTTTTTTCATGAATGCCTAATACGAGGTATTCGCAGGGTAATTTGTTTTTAATTTCAAGTCGCCTCTTCGGAGCGTAAAAAAGCGAAAAAATTTCGCCAACGTTCTACCTACTTATAAAGTTTACGGTGTGTTTTTTTTCTAAATCTTGTCACGTTTTCGCTTTTGGTATTTATTTTCAATTTTTTTCTCTTTTTACTTCGCCTGTTTTTCGGCGCAGTTCTCGTATATCTAACGCTTGTACGTAAAAATTTACTCGTTCTAGTTAAAATTACACGAGTTGATAAGAAAAGGGCAGAGAGAAAGAAGAGGTTTGATTATATCCCTAAATATAAAGGTGCGCACATTTTGGAAATCACGCGGTATCATAATGTTACCAAAATAATACCATTGTCTCGAAATTGATTGTTATTTTTTCCCTGCCAGACGTAGACGAGACTCGACGCGAATAAAGTTTTCACCCCCTACGTAAACTCTCTCCGCGGGCATTCGAAAAATAAGAAATAAATTACAGCAGCAAATTTTACTACCAACTTTATCGTCGACAGAACGAATTACTCGTTGAAAAATTTATTACATGATTTTTCGTCTTTAATTTAAACTTGGTAGGGGTCTCGAGAAATTTATTGACGGGCCGGCCTCGTTATTACGTTTCCGGTAATGTTTTTAAACGATCGTCGAATTTGTGTTATATTACGAATTAACGCTGATTAAAAATGCATTTCGGAGCGGTCGATTTGATCGCCCCGAGTGGCTTCGCCAAACATGATTAAAAATTGAAATTTTGCGTTGAATGTGGGTGCAATGTGTTTTCGATTCAATTTTTGATTGACGGATATTAAACGAAAGAGGAAATGTTTGCGATTCGATTTGGATTTTATAAAAATATAATTTAAAAGTACCATAAAATTGGAAAAAAGTCAAGTTTTATCTCATTTCCTTTGTTATAATCAAGAAGGATGTCAAATTCCAACATTTCGATGACCTAAAAAGAAGACCTCAGTGATCTAAATTTGTCAATTTACCAAAAAAGTGATGGAAATTCTCATTTTTGCATGTAAGTACATATTTTTTCATACATGTTTTAAAAATTTTTTCAAACATTGGTTTATTTAAAAAAAATTATCAACTTTCTAAAAATTGGATGATTTGTCAAAAATTGCAATATTTTCCAACAACTAAATAATTTTCTAAAAAATTACCAGTTATTAAGAAATTTTGAATTTTGAAGAATTTCTACATGGGACTCCACTTCTCAAAACATTCAGCTCTATTTCAGACGCTCCACCCATTCACGGGAGGGGGAAACCGGTTTTGGCACTACTTTCATTTGTGCTTACCCCTTTTTTTGAAAATGAATATATCTAGGTCAGGGCGGGGCGTCAAAACTGGTGCCCCACCCATTCAAGATTCAGAGATGGCAGAAGGATCAATCGATTGTGCTCGGTTTGTGCTCCCTCTCTCTCTTTCTTCCATGGGCGGAGCTTTAGAAATCCTTTCCAAAAAAACTGAAAAATTAATCTTACCCCAATTGTTTATGCTACTTACAAAGAATCGTGTGCTTTCTTTTTCAAAAAATACTTATTGAATTTTTTATTGATGTTTAACATCTGGGAATAGGGATTTTTTGACATGCTGAATTCATTTTTGGGGGAATTTTGATCTTAAACCCAAAAGCGGAGACGCGGAGGGTGGGAGGTTGAAACACAAAATTTTAGAATTTTTCGAGTGGGGTGTCAAATTATATGTTTTTGGACCTCCTGAATTTGAATTCGAGGGTGTTTTTCAATTCAACCCCATGGGAGGGTGAGGGAGGGGGTTGCAAGCCACAATTTTGGAATTTTTTGAGTGGGGTATCAAAATATATGTTTTCGAACCGCCTGAATTCGAATTAGAGGTTGTTTTTTCAATTCAACCTCATGGAAGGGTAGGGGAGGTCGTCAGGGCCTCAGGGCGGAGCATGATGCCCTGCTCATTTAGGATTGAGGGATGGAGTGGGATCAATCAATTTTGCTATCTTGTGTTGAAATTACTTTCGATTGAACGTTTCTCAAAATTGGACTAATCTTTTAAATTAGGAGAAACTTGTTATCATTTGAGAAAATTTTTAAAACTTGGATATTTTCAATTAGATAACTATACTTGAAATTTTTCATCTAGAACTAGAACAATTTACCAAAAAATTGGACTATATCCCAAAAATTTTTCGAAAAACTGAAACAAAATGTTGAAAATAATTCACAAACAAATTCAACTTCAAAAAAAAAGCAAATCTTCCAAAAATTCAAATAATTTTTTAAAAAAATTCCATTACTGAAAAAATCAGTACAAAGGTACCTAATTTTCCACAAAAAATCCGTTTGTAATTTAAAAACTCATTTTTTTGAGAAAGCCAGGGTTTGAAACTTTAAGAGGTTAACAATGTTCAATGGGAATTTTTAAAGATTGGAAAATTAAATTCAAATGAGGCCGTTAGGTTTTTCTAAAAAAGGTTCGCTCCATTAGAAATTTTCAAAAAAAATTAAATTGAAAATTTGCATCGGTACATCTTTTTTTGTGTTCGAGCCTGATTTGCCCCAAAAGTACCTAAACACTTTCACCCCAAAACAAATCGATACACGCCAATCACGTGCACCTCTATCTGAGAATATGCACGTCACAAATTCTTTTAAAATTTCAAATTTGCCGCTGGTAAAAGTCTACTCGGCGTAATATGGAATAGCAAAGAACGCGAGACTATGAAAGTACTATATCTGATTCATCAATCTAGCGTCTACGTTTCGTACGTGACAAGGATGGCAAACGAGAATCCAAATGTTTTTCATTAATGATAGCTCACGAAATAAGGATCAGCGTGCAAACGTTTCAAAATAGAACGGAAAACAGTGCAAACAGAAGATAGGTTAAGGAAAAACGTTCGACGAGTAGACGGCAACGAAACGAAACGAAAAAAAAAAACAACAAACTAGAGGAAGTTTAATTAAAGATAGGACGCCAGTACGGTAATAGCGACATCGAATATTTCGCTTTGACAAGACCATAGTACATACAAACGAACCGAATAAAACGATATGCTCGCTCTTGGTATACTTAAAAACTTTCTACACGAGTGTTTCCCTCTATATGCTTACGCTTTTGTTTTATTTAGCATGCAATTAGAGCTAAGTACAAGATTTACATGTTTAACGCTCGTATATCGTGTTCGTATCCTTGTAAGTAATTTTTTTTTCTTCTTTTTCCTATATTCGGAATGTAGCCTTAAAGGAAACAATAACGTTTAAATCGAATGCAGTAAAATGAAATTAAAAAAGGAGAAAAAACATTTAAGCCACACCTGTTCCCGTTAACGGTTCGATCGTAATTCTTATACCTTCCGCAAACGAGTAACTTTGAATTAACTTTATGAGAAAGGGCCCATAGGTGCACGTCAGTCTGATACAGTTTCGTGTTTAATAACGAAATGTACTTACTCGTGAGTTATACTTTGAATATAGGTCCAATATTTAATAACGAAAATCGTGATATTGTATAAAAAGGCTAAAAAGACAGAATTGACTCTTTCTAGAATAAGTATTAAAAAATTTGGTAATTTTGACCAAAAAGTTTAAGATTAACAGTAAATCACCTAAAAATTTTGAAAATTAAAAAAGTTTAGTAAAAATTACAAAAATCAGAACTCTATCTGGAAATCAAATAAAAATAGGTAATTTTTCCTGAAAAATGCAAAATCACTAAGTAGGTATAAGACTAAGTAATTCTCATAAAAATAAAAATTAATATAAGCTGGTGAAAAATTTCAAAAATAATGAAAGAACTGAAAAACTGTAAATAATGAAATTTAATAAAAATATGAATAAATCTTTTCTAAAAAAAACCAATAGGTAGCAAAAAATTGAAAAATGAATGCCCTTCAACTTTTTTGTACTGAATGAGAATTCTCGAGAAAAATTGGCAGGTGAAAATTCATAATTGACGACATATTAGCCGATTTCAATAAAAAAAATTAATTATGCAATTCTACGATTTAAAAAAAATTTCACTCAAAATAAAACTATAAATAAGTACTTTTTTTTAAACCCAAAATTTCATATGAAAATACATTTTTTCCAAATTCAAATGTCAACGATATTTTCCACAATTTTTCTAACGGAAAAAGTATTTCAACTCGATTCAATCGACCAGAAATTTGTTATACTCTTATTTTGAACCTTCCGAATCAATTGGAAGTGGTTTCGAGGCATTTCAGAGCCTCCAGGAGATTTTGAAATCCAGCACTGGAGGAACCTCCATAAATATTGTCCATATTACTTTTGTTTAGCACCTAGAATCGCAGATTGAACATTCTGCTTCAATCGATTGGACAAGTCACCAATATGGGTAATCCACGATTTTAGGTGCTAATGTTCAGATGAGCCATTTTAAGGTCAAAAATAGAGTATTATAGCCAATTTCAGTTTTTTTCTTTTTTGATTAGCTCAAATTTTCAGAATTCATGAGGTGATGAGCAGGTAAAATGTTGATTGTTGAGAATTCAAAAATTTGCCAAAATTCGAAAAATGAACTTCAGCACTCGAAATTTTGGAGGTACTTTTAGGTACAATTTTTTTATTTATTTCTTCCAGCTCTTTTTACCCCGAGTTGGAATACCTATCCTTTGATTTTTTTTCGAAAGTTTTCCATCAGAAAAGTTAGGTATAGGTAGGTACTCTATTTTTTCAAGATCAACTTTTAATCCGAATGTTCAAGTTCGAATTTTATTTAAATCTATTCAATTTTCAAATTTTTAAAACATTTGTTTCAACTCCAAAATGGTTTCCACCTCGATAAACTTTTATTCCAACTAGAAAAGATGAAAAAAAAACTATTATTTTCTTTAATATATTTTCAAGTAGAAGCGAAAGTGATTATTGATTCGGAAAACAAATTTTCAAGTTGAAAAAATTGTTGGACATTTTATTTGAACAGTCCTGAGAGCACTGAATTATTATTCATAGTCGACACAGTGTCAATTTCCAAAAAAGGTTCGCAAATGTTGCTCTTTGGAATGCCCAAAAATTTCAAAATTTGAATAAATCATCTTGAAGGATACAAAAACTTGAAGGCATCATCTAACCTTCACTCAACTTGAGATGAAAATTGGAAAAAAATTGCAAGAAAATGAATTACCCTGGTGCTGAAGTCACTTTTTAAAATTCCTGGAGCCAGAGCCGGAAGGACTTCAATTGAAAGTTGGAACCGGAGCTAGAGAAGAGGGCCCCCTTCGGATGCCCGAGACGGTTAAAAATCTGGACCAAAGCCATGGGAACTGGGAAGCAGGGAAGAGGATTCTCCTCCCGACCATTATTTTGAAGCCGGAACTGGAGGGGCTTTTTAAAAAAATTCAGAGCTGGAGCCGAAGCCGTAGGAACCAAACCCTCTCCCTCCGGAACTCGAATCCCAGTTAGGAACACACTGAAGAAGAAAGGGTCTTAATTTTTCCCGGATGTTGATTCAAATCTAAATCAATTCCAATGAAATTTTATTTTCGGTCGTTAGGCTCTTTATATTGTACGTTATTGTGATTTTTATCCGAGCCAAAAAAATTGCCAATCAACAATGGCAGGAAGGGAATCGTCGATTCGTTGATACACCGCTAAAAAAAAACTCATATACGTGCCGAGGTAAGCGACGATATTCGAATTCGAAGCACTTCCAGCAAAAGATAGTTCTTCGACTCAACACCACCATCAATAAACAGTACACCATTTATTCGTACACAGCACTGCGTACATTTCCGCAAAAGAGCTGACTCATTTCAGGGGGTACATAATTCGCGTACCATAGAAGACGAAAGCTCTCGTATTATTGATAAAATTGTACACAGAGTAGATTTTATCGAGAATTTCTCATTTCGTTGATGCGAGACCGCTTCAAAGAGAAGTTTATAAATCTTCATTTAAATGCGCCATATTAAATTTACTATCTAAATTGGCAATACGTTTGTATACGAGATGCTGAAATACAGATAAAAACGGTTCATTTTTATGTGGAATTCGCCATCGCATCGGTAAACGAATCGTGTTATTCTTTTTACTCGCTGGCTTTTTGCACCATATCGGCGAAAAGTCGACAGAAACGGAGGCAAGGAGTCGGAGCCGGAGGTTAGATTATTTTCGCAGAACTAATTTGATTACGTACTCGGCGGGGAAACTCGAAGAGGAAAAAAAAGAGCACCGAAAACGAAGAAGAAGAAAGTTTTTATAAAATTTTTGTACTATTTGCCAACGCCACCAAAGAGCACCAGAGAAAAAAAAAACATCAAGCAACTGACAGTTTTGACGTTATCAAGCAGGACTTGAAATTGAAATAAATTGCCACACAGAGAACGTTATGTGGCTGCCTTTGCGCTAATATACTTACGTAAAAATGAACAATTTCGTCGTCGAGGTTTTTTCCCCTACTTTTTTGCTCATCTCGCGCTCCAAAGAACGCCCCCTCCCCCTCAGACTTCACCCTTTGCTTGGAATAAAGTAAAACGTGATTTTATTGAATTTGAATATTCTTAATGGCGATGTTATCTACCTGCCGGAGCTCTCGACGAAAAATGAAAGCAGCGAAAAAAAAACCTCGAAATATGTTAAATTGAAAAGCTCATCTTTCCGAGAATAATTCAAACAGAGTAATAAATGGTAGCAATGAACGATAGATTTATACACCAACGAGCTACCTTATGCTATAAACAGGTTCGCATATATCCTTACAGCCCCCGTCCGTCCCCGGATATTATTCTTATTCGTGTTGTCAGATTTGGTATATTTTAAACGAAAGATGAAGGACGGATTAAGTTATATATATTTACCAATTTTGCAACCACCATACAACAACGAAACGTTCACCGTGGCGGTATCTTTTTGTCTGGTGAAATTTTCGAGAATACGTCTTCATTAATCGGGTAGTTTTATCGCAGATACTCGCGTACTTTTGCGCGCGTATCGTATTTTAAGCTTCATCCTAATACGTAATAAGAAGTGATAAACGTCTGAGGAAATTTCAACCTTAATTATATCCGAGTTTAATTTAATTAGTTGACGCGAGATAACAAACCGATTTCAAACAATAACGTAATACAGCGTTCTGAAATCTCGCAGCTTTATACTTTTTTTTTGAAAATAAATTTCGCCAAGTTTGGAAGTGGTTTGGAACTGTAGCGGCGAAATTAGTCGAAGTAGGTTGTTTGGGGTGTGAGGTAAAAATGGGTTTAATTTTCGTTCTTGAAAGGTACTCAGAGTCAGAAAGTATCAGAATTCAGGCAAAATTTACATTATTTTATTGAAATTCAATATTTCAAAATATGTAATTTTTCTTGATTAATTAATGAAAAAATTTCTCAAGGTTTGCTTCTGCTTGAAAATTAGTCGAATTATTCGAGTCAAAATTTATATAGAAAGTGTAAAATTTTTCAATAATAAAATTTTGAGACGAATTTATATTCGAAAAATTCAGATTTTTGTCATTTTAGCTGAAAATGTCCAAATTTGAGGAGCGATGGCTCAGCTCCCTGAAGTCGAATGAGGCTGAAATTTTATTGGGGAACACTTCAATACCCGAATAACCCTGCGGGAAAATTTGAGCGATATTGGTGCAAAATAATTGTTTTCTCCATAAGCCCCCTCTCCTCCCCTCTCCACACAAAAAGCAATAATGGTCTTTTTAAAGCACTTTTTTGATGTTAATTCTTCAATGTTCTTCCGTAGAAGACATTGCTATTTTTGATAATTTCTTTTCTTATTCAAATATTATTCAATAGGTATTTGATTTTTTGCGAGTAGTGCACTTTTTATTAAAATATCAGCTGTGCTTTCTACCGTTTTTCTTTTTAGTTTTCAAAATTTCTAAAAGTAATTGGAAAAAATGTTGCCAAGTTGAGAAAATATGTCAACTTTTGTTTTATCATTTTTCAATTACTAAAATTTCGTCAGCAATCCGGGCAGTTACCGAATCATTTCAGTCGTTCATGTTCAACTCTTTTTCACGCCTTATACCGTCAGAAAGAGGAAAACTGGAGAGTAATGAAATAATTTCGGACTTTGTTGTGGGTTGTATTTTGAATGATCGAATTTGTACAAAATAATAATGAATAATATTCAATAATTTGTACAAACGTTACCATTCCAAATACAACCGACAACAAATTCGAATTTAAACTATTTTTTCATCATTTTTATGACTCCAGTTTCCCTTTTTCGGGTAGGTACTGATGACAGATGACTGAGGTGGCCCGTTCACGAACAAAATGACTCGAACAATCTGGATTTTGTACTTGAATTTTGAAAAAAAAATGGAAAGACTTAAAATTAAGGTACAAAAATTTTACAAAAAGTCATAAATAGGTAGTGAAAAAACAAATATCTAATTATATGACATTTTTCCAGACCAAAAAAAAAGTAAGCAATCTCAATAGGTACGTAAATTTAAAACAATAAATCCCACAAACTGACTCGAGTCAATAAGTCAATATAGATGAATTGAACAGCGAGTTCTGATTTCTTTCTTTTTTTGGGAGGGGAGGGGGAGGGGAAGTGGAGGAGGGAAGGGACAAAATTTTTCTTTCTACATAATTTTTTCATTAAAATAAAAAAAAATATCCAATGAAATAAAATGAATCCAAAATTTTGAGAAAAATTAGAATAAATTGAAATTTTAAAGGTTTGAATAAAAAGTCCGAAAAAATCAGAGACACTGTGACATTTTTGACCCGTCCTGCCTTTTTTCCTCAAATAATGTCACTGAAATTTTCAATTTATTTTCAATAATTATTAAAAATTTTGGAATCATTGATGTCTACTCCATCTGAAAATGTTTTAATTATTGATTTTTTTCAATTGGAAAAAAAAAACTGACGTAAAGAGGAAATTTTTGCATTCTTCTCCTGTTATCGTAGAATGGTGGAAAGATGTCCAGCAGTCCAGCCCAATAAAATCCAGATTTTCATTATGAAATTTTATTGCACATCATCCTTTCTTTTTTTTTAAATCGGAAATTGGTTGAACCTTACTCCTAAAATTTTTAAAAGATCAAATTTTAGGGGAAAATTTTTTTGAACACACTGTAAGTACATCAAATCAAATCAAAAAATTGTGGTTCTCTTCTTCTCCTCCTTCGGACAGCAAATGATCAATATTTGATTCGATATCGATTTTGTTTTAAAAATATCAATTTGAACTCTGCTAAAGTGATTTTCTAATTCTAACTAAAAATCTGGCTCACAAAAAAAACTATTTTGAACCATTAGATTCAGAAATCCAAATTCAACCTCAATTTTCGGTACAGTTAAAATTGATTGGGAGGGGGGGGGGGGGGGTTGAAGACAACATTAGGCGAGAACTTTACACGAATTACTTTTTCATGAGAAATTATAAACTTTGAAAAAGGTCGGTAAAATAAAAAGAATTTCCACCATCTAAATTGGAAAAATTTCGAATTTTTTCAGCAAAACTCGTTAAAATAAAAAATTGTATTTTCCTCCTTCTTCCCTGAGCTATCCATTTCATCGCAAAAAATCACTATTTCAGCCTCCAGTCGCCTTATAAACCAGTATAAGTAATCATTCCGAGATGCTTCTCTCTTCTGCCTCCTGTATAAAAATATACCTTCGTAAAATAACCTAAAGCTGAAATTTAATGAATATTTCAACTTAGCGAGCGTAAGAAAAAATGTATTAAAATAACAATAACGTATCCATTTATTCGATGTCGAAAAAGCTGAGTTTTTTGTCAACTCGGTCCATCAACCAGAGGGAAGTTTTTTTACGCCCCGAATGCGACGAAAAATCCGATCTCGGTCGGGCGAAAGATTGACGATAAAACGAGGTGACATTTTATTTCCAAATAAAACACGCGAAAAATTCACGCCAACCGTGTGCTTTCTTTATTTTAATTTACATTTCTCTGGAAATCAAGGTAGGACAAGGCGCGGAAGGGGGGAGGCAAAACGGAGCGTCGAATACCGCACACACAATTATTCCAACTCGAAGGCTTAATTCGATTTAGCTTTTTCGGGCCGAAATTCACGTGTTTACGAGCTCCATACGTTGCGAATATGTGCGTTTAATCTCTTCGAAAAATCTCATTATCAGCAGACTTTATTTATATTATAATTTAAATTACGAGGTTTTTTCAAATGGCTTGAATGTTACAACGAGATGTTTTAGATAACGAGAAAGAAGGGAGGCACGAAAATGAAGATAGATTGAAATTTATGTTTCTACGTAAAAAAAGTCGTTTTACAATTAAAAATAACGGGTGAAAATTTACCCAAATTTTCCCTTTTTTCTCTTCCCTGTCCTTTCAGAAAACCACAGACATTCGAAGCTGTTGAAATTTTTATAATTCGCCCAACCAGATTTTAGTTTCGGTGCATTATGAAAATCAGGAAATTTCCAACTCTATCGTACATTACAGACCCTAAAGCGGTAGCGATTTAAGCAAAGCTTTTCATATACAAGTTGCCAGCTAGATTTCCGTGTAAAGGGCCATGACAATGGAATAAAAAGGTCGATCGGCGTTGGAAATTTGTTTGAAAAAAGCTACAAAATTAGGATGAACTTTAAAAGAGATCGCCTGCAGCGGATGAGATGATAAAAAAGGGAAATGAAACCTCAGCTTGTACTTTTTTCCTTTCAATATGGTAAAATCCGAACCAACCTTCGTATCAACGAACGATGCTTGGTTATCGGGGAAGGGGGAAAAGGGAAAGTTTAATGTAGATACATCGAAGCGAAGAGAGAAAAAGTATTCAGTATGCGGGCTGCTTCAGAGTATCGAATTTTCTTGATTTACATCAAATTCATTTCACAAAATGGTTTCGCTGCCCTCTCTTTTCATCTTATACACCTGGAACTTCTCGAAAAATGAATTACCTCCATTTTCTCTCCCATTTTTTCCTCCTATCAACTTCTCAACCTTGAACCAGGCTCAATAGTTATCAAATCACTTTGGAAACTTCACTAAAAATTATTTTTCATCACTGCAAAGGTGGTTAATTTGAACGAGACAAGCTACGGTGGTGGCGCAAACAATGTCCTTTCTGACACGTCGCAGCACCGTGAAAAAAATTCCAAACGTCGACCTTTTTCACCATTTTCCCATCTATCATCCACTTTTATAATTTACTCGCATTACACGGTCTGCTGTCCAGGGATTAAAAAAGCGCGTCAGGAATATTACATTATAATTTGCGATTAATTGCAATCGCAAATTATGCAGATTGAACGAGCGTAATAAATACGAAAAATGCAGAAATCGTGATGCAATACTCTCTACTTTCTGGAGAAAATTTTTCAAACATCCTAAGAACGTAGTCATTGCTTGGGATTAAACTCAACCCCCCAATTAAATTAATTTCGTGATTAATATTCAAACGAGACGAAAGCTCATAATAAAAACACAAAGTGAAGATTACAGAAAAGAGTTCAATTTAAATATATAACATTTTTTTTTCTTTCAGTCAAAATGATGGGTTTTTAAGAAGATTTTTTTCGCATTCCTTTTTTCTTTTCCCCGAAAAAAGAATAGAAAATACCTCAAAAACCAGCGCCGAATATTATTTACTTTATTCTTTGTTCGAAGCATCGAAGCGTTAATCTTGAAAAAGATTATACGCGTATTTTCCGTGTTGAATATTATAATACAATGAAAATTCTCTGATTTTTTTTTATATTCACCGAAGCAGGAATTTTTTAAAAATGTTAAAAGTTCGTTAATATTCGTTACTTTTTAAAGCTGACGTATTATATTCGCTTTTTTAAAGCATTAAATTCTTTTCGTGCAACGATTTTTTTTTACTCGGTATATTTCCACGCGTTTTTGAAAGCTAAAATGCAAATTTTCGATTTTTATCGCCCAAATGCCAAATATTTCCAAGTGTATGCGCCGATCTAGGTATCGCGTATGCAGCAGGCGAGAAAAAACGCACGATTGGCTACGATAAGGCTCTTATGTAACGTGTAATTTCACACGAAGTTCGAAACGAGCTGTTCTATTTTTTTCACCTATTTCCCTCCCTTCCTCTTCTTCCTCGAAATAATCAAATAGGCTAGTTTATTGGCATCAGATAACTAGAGAAATTCAGCAGGATGAACTTTGGTGCATGTACCTATTTATTCGGTGATGGTATCCACCAGTGGGGAGGAGGAAGAGGAATAAATTATACTATAATTTTTATCCATCTAGAAATTTTTCGTTGAATTTTGAAAAATTAAATAGTTTTATCCATGCCTTCTATTTGATCAATTTCCTGAATTGCAAAATGCGATTTCTTCTGTTGGTCTTCTTTCATTAAAATGTTCAACTTATGATTTACCTACTACTTACTAATCTGTCGGTAAATCTGTACATTATTGTCCGGATATGGTACTTACCTAAAAACAAAAAAATAAAAATCATTTGTTAAAAATTGATCATCATAGGTAACTCATCAGTACCTATTACCTACTTCCTGATGATTTAAAATATTATTTCTGAGAATGATCGCCGTTACAATTGAGGCTTACAAGAGCCCACTAAAACTAAAAAAAATTATATTTTCACCACGAGGGACCTTTCAAACAGAAAATTTGGCAATATTTCTACACGGACATGATTCAAGGTGATTGTTTCCACCATCAATACAATGAGATTTTCGGAAAGAACGTTACTCTCTTATTATTTTTTTTTATCAAACAGTGAAAATTGTCGAAAATCACTGAAAAACGGTCAGAATTGCAGCACAAAAATAAAACGGTAAATCAATAAAAAAATTTCACCGAAAGATAACAAATAAGAAAATTGCTGTAAAATCGGAGACATTTTTTAAAAAAATCAGTGGAAATCTGCTGAAAATCAAAAAATTGTGGGATTTTCTCTGAGCTTTAATTTCGACAGCTAATTAGTAACGTTTCACTGATAAACAGAGGCCTTTAGCCAAATAACAACCTTTGACCGACCTTTCAAGATCGAATTTCCCATTTCCAACATTTCTGGCAAACTTGAAATTTCGGAGCAAAAATTCTCAAAATTATTATTCTAAATCAAAATACTAGAGCTAATTTTGATTTTTGGAGTTGAACGTGGTAGATACATATTTCTACATACACATTACACACAATATTCAAAAATGGGTTTCTCCGGATTTTCTAGACCTTCTATATGAAATTCGTAAAGTTCCTTTTCGGCCACAAAAATGACCCAAATTCAATTGCAAAAATTTTGACACCATCCTCCTCCCTCCTCCCTCCTCCCCCCCAGCAAAATATTTTAAACTTTCGAAAAATTAAAAAAAAATGTCAGGGCGTCCACCAAATCATGCAAATGAAAATTATGGGTTTTCGGGACAGAAATTTCGATTTTTTTCACAATTTTTCGCTTTGTAAAGAATTTTGAAATTTTTATTAAAAAATAGGTAAAAAAATAAAAAATGGAAATCAGCTTTTTTGAGATCTAGACCACACATGTTTCAATATTCATGTACATATTATCATTGTTTTCAAGTATTTGAAATACTCTCCCTCCTCCCCCCTCCCGTAGAACATAATTTTAATCAAACTCTAGATGACAACTTTTAAAATACTTGAACGATTTTTTGAATTCACTGTTCGTTGGTTCATAAAGAGAGAAAAAAATAAAGTTTTATGAAATCTAAAAAAAAACTGATTACTTTCAATGGTTTTAAAATTGTGGGTTTCAAGTTTGGTTTTACTTTTTATAGATCCGACTCATCTTCTCTTCAGACTTTTCAGTCCCCATAAAATGATTCTATCTCTTACAAAATTGATCACCAGCACTAATCCTCCAAAGTCTCATAAAATTTCATACCAATCATCTTGAAATTTTGATTTTCAAAATTTTGTTTCTTTTTTTATGGATTGACCACAAAACGATTTTTGAAATCGTTTGTGTTTCAAGAATTCAAAATATTCCTGAAAAGAAAAATCTAACATTCAAAATTTTGAAAAATCCATCAAAAAATAAGCAGAACATATAAGTCGAAATGCAACTTGGGATGCTGATTTTGATCTCAAGACCTCTGAACACAAAAGAAAGAAACTTTGAGCCTCAAAAGAAACGCCAATCCGGATCACCTGATGCACTGGGAAAAAAATCGAAGTGAAAAGCAAAATACCCAACATAGAAATTGATCCCCAAATTGAAAACCAAACACTGAATACTGAATGTCAAACATCGAATATCGAAAATCCAACCTCGAATGTCATGTATTGAAAATCTAATACAAAAAATCAGAAATTGAATGCTAGGAACAATATTTCAAAAGTGAGCGCAGCCTACGTCCACTCTCCATAACATCTCAAACGCTACTGACAGTGACAACAGACACCGAAAAACGTCCAACCCTGCCAGTGTTACCGCCGAACCAACCTCAACAATTCATCATACCGCAACCCACTCACACAGCATCTCTTCTCTTCCCCCCAACACCTTCCCCGCTTCAACGCAACAAAAGCGCACAAAAATATTAAACCTTTCCCATATCGAGCTCGCAGGTTATATTTAACAGGTAATTAACGCGATAAACAAACAAAGAAAATAACGCCTTTCATACATACTGGGTGCGCATCTTGCTAAAATTAAATTTCATTCGTCAACGTGAAAACCGCACGTAAAATCAAGTCGTACGTAATTTAGCGTAATTAAAACGTATTTCGCCTTTTGTACGGCGCTGAATGCTTTATGTTAATCGACATTTGACTAAAATTCGGTAAAAGCTTTTCGCAAACAAAGGAACCAAGCACTTCGCTTAGCTCGGACGAGCAAACGCTAATACCTTTAAAATGTTCGACTAATTCGTGCGAGTGTTGTAACATGAAAAGTATTAATAGTGACAGTTCCTTTCCTTATTTTAATTAAAATCCGTTCTTATTAGGTTTTCCTATTGAAGTTCGTACATCGAAATTCGTCGTTTGTGCAGGTTACCGCGCGAGTCGCGATGTTTTCGCGCCATTTTCCATAAAAATTCGTCATACGCAAGTACCCAACTTCGACGACGACGACTAAATTTATGCAACTTTTAAAAGCAGCGCACAAAGTTGTACCTCGTTCGCTCGTATTACACATACACTTACGTACTTCAATTAATACCCTCGTATTAAATCGTTTCAACTTATATTATACACGAGTAACTTGGCGCAATTATCTTACTCCCGTCAGAATCATCGTAAGACAGATAACTTCGCCTTTCCGTCCCGTCCACGTCGACGTCGTTTATACTCAAACTCATACACATTATTACTCGTACGTCAAAACCTTCAACAAAAACATCGTCTCCGTACTTCGAAACGTAGCAGCAACTTCGCATCGAGGGAAAAAAACCTCTCGAATATTATCCAAAAACTACCCCGAAAATGACGTATTTTCTAGATTACGTGCGCTACTGCACATACAATCAAAACATAAAATGATAAATTCCATTTAACCGGAACCCAAATATACCGAGAAACATAACAGTTTTCGAATGTTGAAAAAAACACAGCTAGTATAAAAATACCGAAACCGTTTCGCAATTCGTTATTGCTAAATAGCAGATCGTCAGCGTTTTCCGTAACCAACATTTTACGTTTTTCAATCCGTTTGCCGTATTTTTATCCCAGCTTCACTCTTATAGACAGGAAATTAATAAACGTTTTTAATTATCGTAAAAATTCAAATTATTCGCGAACCATTAGCTTGGTAATGGATGACACCGTGGAAAAAAAAAAGCTCAGTTCACTTTCGCGTATGTATTGTGTGTATCAATGAGCGCTCTTCCATGCCGCATTGTCGTAAATAAGCCAACGAATAAAAACTGCGGGCTGCTTTTTAATACGGATTCCACTTCCCTGCTTACTTCGAATCGTGTACGTACGTGCACGGTGCACCGAGGTATCAACGTATGTACATGTACAATTTAATATAACATTAAGCATTTTAAAGAATGCAACGCCAGAGCTATAGAGATTTTTCAAATTTTTTCGATATTAAATTTTCAAAATATTCAGGAGGTATGAAACGTTCGTGTCAATATTCAATCCATGAATAGTAGCTTAAATCATTATTCTCATATGACGTGAAGTTAACTGCATCGAAAAAAATGAAATTCACGCTATTTTCATGTTTTTCATGATTTTCAAACCCGGTAGACACCATGTTATACTAAACTTTTTGATAATTACGGTAAATTACTGTAAATTATGGTAAATCATAGTAAATGGTTCAATATTTACGGTAAATTACCATAAATATTTCAGTAATTACGGTAAATTACCGTAAATGTTTCAGTAATTACGGTAAATTACCGTAAATGTTTCAGTAATTACGGTAAATTACCGTAAATGTTTCAGTAATTACGGTAAATTATCGTTAATATTTCAGTAATTACGGTAAATTATCGTCAATATTTCAGTAATTACGGTAAATTATAATAAATATTTGAATAATAACGATAAATTATCGTAAGTAGTTCAGTAATTACGGTAAATTATAGTAAATATTTTGAATACTTATGATTAATTACTGTAAGTATTCTAATAATTACTGCACACTATCGTAAATATTTTAATAATTTCGAAGAATTACTGTAATTACAGTAAATATTTTGATAATTACGGAAAATAACCGTAAGTATTTATAATTAAGGAATTATGGTAAATTACCGTAAATGTTTTAGTAATTAAGGTTAATTATAGCAAATGTTTGAAGTAATCAATTACCATTAAAATAAATTACTGTAAATACTTTGATAATTACGGATCTTTCTCATTTGAATGTAAGCCATCGTTTTGGTTTTTTGGCTTATTTCTATTAATTCTTCAATTTAAAAATTAGGAAGTAGGTGAATGTTAAAAATTCGCGTTATTCTTGCTCTTTGTAGAAATAATTATCACAATTCATGCTATTTTCATGTTTTTCATGATTTTCAGGCCAGGTAGACATGTTAGACACCATGTAAGTATAATAAAATTAAATTCGCAAACGATTTTACATTGAGCAAGGAAAACATGATGGAGCAAAAATCGTTCAGGGACAATTCTATCAAAGCTCTAAAATTAATCGCAATCAATTGATCATATGAAAAAGTTGATTTTACCGATTATTTCTATGAATGGATCTTTTTAATGACTCTTTCAAACAAACTTTGAACCGAACATGAGGGTAAAATTCAACCCTTCCAGAAATTTCATTTTCATCATTTTTTAGTCAGATACGGCAAGTTAATAATATGTACACATGATGGTAAGTTCTTCAGGACATCTGATGGATTACAAAAAAACTGAGTAAATTACGGTAATTCAGGCAAATCAAGTATTTTAATTTTGGAAAATTATTCTAATTAAAATTTATAAATTTCGGTAATTCAAGGTTTTGACTAATAACATATTTCCTGTTACGATACCTACTGTACTTTTTAGTAACATCGTAATTCGTCAGAAAATTACGGTAATTTCAATGAATTTCAGTAAATCTGTGCAAATTTCAGTAATTATGGATAAATTGAGGTAATTTTGGATAAATTACGGTAACTTTGGGTAAATTCAAATTGCGGTAAGTTTAGGTGAATGATATACCTACATGAATCACCTTTGGACCACTCCTCGTCGAATAAAGATATTACATTCTTAAATATGATGAAATATGTAAATCAATAAACATTAGCATCGCATAATTCATTTTAATACCTAAAACGCGCATTTCGAGCTTCATTTCAGCTTCAAAGTCATCCCAAAGTGTGCTAACCTCTATATCCATATCCCTTTTTTTTTCAGTCTTTACTCTTTACACAAGCCCGTCATAGCCTTTCGATCTCTTAGTCATAATTCGTACACCAAAAACACAACAGTACCATAGACTAGACATTTATTCAACAGATTACGAAACAGAGAACGACCCACACGCGGCAAAAAAATTCGCTATCACACAAATTCAGCCTCGTGCGTCAATTTGGACGCCGAAATTACCCGCACTCAGTGGCGGCGCGTGAATTTTTCGAGTTGTAATCGTAATTCGTTGTAGACTCGACCATAGGATCAAAAAAATTGCAATTTTTGATCCTATATAGCCTGGGTCAACCTTAATCGTCTTATCAGCAAAAAAATTCAGTAAAAGCATCATTAAAAATAATTTTTTGAGTTTGAGGTGAAATATTTTAGAGCCGTATTCATAGAGGATGCTTTTTCATATTTCTCAGTAAAGTAGGTAATGTGAAGCCTTGGATAAAATTTTTTTATTCGAATTAAGACTTTCAAAAATTGATTTATCATTGAAAAATTGCAAACTTTTTATTCAAAAACTCCAAGGATTGACTCAAAATTCATTTTGAATTCATGAATAATCGCTCTCAGTAGCGATTACACCACACTGAATAAATTACTTGTTAGAGGCCTTAAAATCGCTCCTTTGTAAAATCAAAATTTTAAAGCAAAAAATATTTTATTCATTTATTTTGAATGATAGCAAAGGGCTGAAATAGCCCCCCAAAAATTTAAAAAATCATTATTGCAACAAAAATCCTCGCATTATTTTAATCAAAAGCCGAACGCATGTAATCGTTTTCCGTAGCGATTACAAACGCGCAGTACGAAATGTGCCGAACGTCAATCGAAAATGCACGAACGAGGGTTTCAAACGGGTTTCTTGTAATCGTTCCTAAACGCGATTACAAGACGAGAATTTTTCATTTTTTTTTTCAATATTGAGTTATTGATGAGAAATGATCGACATTTTTGATTTTAAATATCTTCGTTCAGTGAAATTTTAATGAATAAACGACATTAAAAAAAATTTTTCTTCAATTTTTCGAGTGTAATCGGCGATTACAGCGATTACATTGAGAAACCGCCACTGCCCGCACTCCTCGCTTCGGCCCCGTAGCGGGCTAAAATTGAAAGATGATTTTTTTTGGTTCGCATCAGCAATAATACAGCTAGGCAAACCTTAGCGTACCCCGGCGTCACGACGCGAACAAAGGAGAAAAATCTCGCAGGCAGGCGCCACGATGGCAAACCGATAAAATGCTTCAACAAATGTTGAACGAGCAAGCTTGGGCAGTACGGTGGCGCGATGAAGCAGGCGAAAAAATCGCCTACACGCAATTTTAACACCTAACGATAAAATCTCCTATTTAAGGAATCATCGGCAAAAGCAAAATGTATAAAATATAGAGTATATTTTTGGTGAATTTTGGCTCGATTTCAAAATGATTTAATGGTTAGAGATACAATATAGTGTATTGGTGGCGGTGGCGGCGGCGTCGATGGCGTTTCGTATTATATTATTATATCGGTTTCCATCTCTCGAAATATATACGTAGTTATTAAAAAATTATCTAATTAATTCCAACTAAGTATACGAACGTGTGCCAAGTTACCAGAATTGGTCCTTTTCGATGACCCTTTTTGTAAAATATTTAATATCGTGTGTAATATCCATCGTTCTGTCTTTCTCTCTCATTCTGGTTCTTTCTTCGGTTATAAACACATACTCGTCGTATTATTGCATAAGCCTGCTAACCACCGCAGCGCCGTTTCCAAAAGGATATAGTTAAAAGTTTCTTTTGTCTTGTCATTAACTCCATAACTAATTTCGTTGAACATTTTGTTCTGAAATTAGTATTCATAGGTATAAAGTTAAATTACCGAATGGAATTTCAAAATTAACGTTAATTTGGCCACGTTTTGTGGTTAGCTTGTGTTATTCGTACGTTTATATTTCGCTAGGTCTCCCCGAAAGGTCAAGACTCGTTAATATGCATCTATATCGATTACATAATATGCTCTTTTGAAATTAGGTATTTCTTTTGCGGCGAGTAAGTATACCCTTAAACCGATGGTGAATTATTGCACGAGTTGGCATGTGAAATGTATTAGGCTTAAATTTTTCAGTGTATTTCGAATTTTGATTGGTATTTATGTGAAAATTTTATAGATCATGAATATGCTCGAAAAGATTTTGGAAAAAAAATTAGAAAATTTACGTCGTACTTTTGAAGTTGAAATTCAATTTTCGAACCTCTGATGTATGCTTTTCACCAAAGTTTTCTCAGAAACTAGCAAAACATCTGAAAGATAGAAGGTTTAGGAGGAAAAGGAGTCGGTTAGAAAAACAGAGACATGCTACGATTTTCGACTGATTTTTCAAACAATTATATCGATTTTTATTGAATTTAAAATATTTTACAGAATTTGAACAGAATTTTCACTTATTTTACAGCATTTTTTGGGGATCCGCAGCTCCTTAAGATTAGTAATCTGGCATCGACGTATTTTTCTGAACATTTTGACAGTTCTCCCTTTTAGTACGTATATGGAATATCAAATTTAAAATGAGGTTTTTCAGTGGGTCTGTCTATTCTCACACGGAATGAAAAACAAAGTTCATTTTTTTCGTCATCATTACTGCTACATTGATCATCTCATGATCTCAGCAGTTAACTGTACCTTTTTTTAAATTTTAATTTTTTTCAGCTTTCGAATTTTTTTTTATAATATCAATTTTTTCCAATAAATTTTTTCCCCCACTAAACTTTCTTCTTCAATTTTTTTTTTCAGCTCCAAGATTTTTATTCAATTTCTTCGATTTTTATTTTTGCTAAAATTTTCATTTTATACTGAATATTTACTTAGATTAACACTGTGAAATCCTATTCTTTGAACTAACAATTTTTTAAAACTTGAGATTCTTCTGACATTAAATTTCTTGAAATATTTTTCAAGCCAATTTTTTCAATTTTTTATCCTAAAAATTTGATAGCTGGAAAAAAATTTGAGCTGAGCTTTAAAAAATGGAATTTTGAAAAAAAAAATCAAAAGTGTAACAATTGAACTTTGAGAAATAATTTCGGGAGCAAAAAAAATTTAGAGAAAATTTCCAGAGTTAAGTACTGAAAAAAGTGTGTTTTTAGAAAAAAATCAAAATTTTCTACCTAAGTACCTAAAAAAAATTGTTGAAGGAAAAATTTTCAGAATTGGTAAAAATTTATTCCAGATTAGAAAATTTTAGAGTTGAAAAATATTTTGAGAAAAGGAAACTAAAAAATTAAACCATTTTGAGAATATAAAAAAAATTGGGTTGAAAAATTGTTGATTTCGGTTTTAAATTTTTGAATATTTTACGATTACAAAGTTACGACGCGACATCACGAGACAGGTTGCGAAGTAGCGAGTCGAGCGAACGATTTACATTTTGTTGTTCATTCCGTGTGAGAATAGACAGACCCGTTTTGCTGTGCTGAAATTCTGAATTTTTTCAGTGATTTTTCACTGATCTAAAATGAAAGAGTTGAATCAAAAAATTGTAGTGGAGTATTATGAGGAAGAGAGGAAACAAAAAAATCTTGAATTTCTAATTTAAATAAAATTTTTACGATTTGAAATACAATTGTTTTTTCCAATTCAGGCATAAATTTCTTAAAGAAGTTGTGTATCTTTCGAAAATTTTCCAACTAGTCAATTTTCCCAACAAAAGCTGCAATTTTATTACCGAGGGCGGGAAGGGGGGGGGAATTGATTGAATTTTCGTTCTCTCATTTATGGTACTTTTTTTTGTTTCGATATTTCGTAAAACATCTGTTGCTTTGTACCTATTGTTGTCACATTAATTTTTTTTTTAATTCTTCAATAAATTTTCCAAGTGGTCTATCGGTAAAAGATATTATTCGCTTTATCGTAAATTTCCATTATTCTGCCATAAAATTTAATGAATCCACTGAACCGACAAAAATTCCATAAAGATAAAACGAGAATATCGAAGGAAATGAAAATATCATCACTTGCCCCTACTATGCCGCAACGTAATCAAAATCTAATGTAATAATACTAACGAAGCTACAAAAAAGAGCCAACCTTGTTGAAAACATCGCCTACTATATCGTCAACAATTGCTTCAATTAAAACAATTAAAATGAAAAATCCCAAACTTTACCGACATATCGACACTGCTGAAAGAGTCGAGGGAAGGAATAGCATCTTCATTATGGTCAAACTATGACTGACGTAATTCTAAACGCGGAGTGACATTTACCCATTCGTGTGCTTCACAGCGTCATAATTCCCATCTAGAAGACAGCCTCGAAATACGGGCTGTGTTCGTTTCTTACCGTCTTCTACAACGCATCTACTCGTATTTTCTTCGTGGTCGTTGCCCGATTACCTGCGTTTTGCACCCTCCGTCCCGACGCATTCGCTTTGTCAGACCAATTTCCATTTTGGACGACGAAGGCAACGTCGACGCATCAATTAACCATGACAAATAGACCGAGATAGTATAAACTTATTTGCACAATAGTCGAAAGGATCTAGTCGTTTGGGGATGCATTCGAGTCGAGAGTCGACAAAGCACTGCGAAATCCTAATCGTATTTCTCATAATGGATATGAAATATTACGTAAATTTGTTAGCATTCGCGAGCCAAAAAGGTGACCAAGAAACCGTACACGCCGAGGGATGCGTTAATAGCTTTGTCTGTCTTGATCTTGAAGAAGTGAACTGAAATGGGATCTAGGTGTTTTGTTTCATATTAAGTTTGAATTACTTTTGTTTTGATGCTTTTGGTGGTGCTAATTGGTAATTCGGCATTTACATACATCAATTTTTTAATAATTTCGAGTGATTTTCAACTTGTTTTTGCTCCTTTCTCGAGGAAAGTGACAGTTTTTCAAAAAAAAAATTTAATTCGAAAAATATCATTGGGAAAATAGCATTAGACGTAAATTGATTCTTTCTCTATTGAAGTGAGGAGGCTTCAAGTCAGTTCAATTTGCTTAAAATTTTTTTTTAATCATCAAGAATGATCAAAATAATTTAACATTTTTTTTTGGGGGGGGGGAGGAGGAGGAGGAGGAGATGAAACGAGGGAGAGAGTAAAGGAGAAGGGGAGGAGAAAGGAAAATGTGCCTTATTAAAAAACATGCCTTCGAAAATTTCGTTAGACTCCTCGTTCAATAATTATTTCCAGACAAAATGTTGGTATTCTACCCTTCCCCTCCCCATCCTCTATAACATGAGCCGAAATCTCATTATTTCATGTTGCAACAAAAGTTGAACAATTGGTCCACATTTAGATGGAGTACAGATAATTTTCTTGGTTTTGACTTTTTTTCCAACTTCGTTGTATAAAATTAATTTAAAATCATTTTTTGTTCAATTGGACGGTAGACTTTGGATTTTTTTCTAGGTAGCAGGGTTTAAAACCATTGGAATCCACAACCATTAAAAACCATTTTTTGAAATTTTCAAATGGTTATCACAACCAATTGGAACCGTTCCAAATATTTTGTAGAAAACCATTAAAAACCATAACCAACAACCATTTGATTTTTAACTCACAAAAGCCACCACAACAGCCACCAATTGAATCAAATTTTTCAATTTTTTCAAAGATATAGTTACTTTCTGTTTCTTATTTCATTTTAAATTTTGAATCACTTTGTAACTTGTAAGACAAGTATGCATAATGCTCGATTTTCCCCAAATTATGGTGAATTTTCGAAAATTTCAAAGTTTACCATTCTCTAAATTTGAATCAGTTAAAATTCACTGATTAATAAGAAAAAAGTGTGCAACTGAAAAAATCAGTGAAAATGTTACCCATTTAATCAGTGAATTTTCATTTTTGAATCAGTAAAAATTTAAATTTAAATTTACTGATTGAATCAGTGGAAATTTAAATTTACTGATTGAATCAGTAATTATTCACTGATTGAATTGGTAAATTGAAATTTTTACTGATTCATTTCAGTAGTCAGAAAAAACTTACTGATTCAAAAATGAAAATTCACTAATTGAATCAGTAATTTTTCACTGATTGACAGTCTAATTTTACTGATTAACAGTTGCACACTTTTCCGCTATGTATTAATTTTAAAAAAAGTGCATCCTAAGATGTTCTCACATATTTTTTCCAAAAAAATTGGGAGAGAGAGGGTCTCTCAGAATCATTGCTCACTTAATTTGAATCAGTCAAAAATGCCTAAATTGACTGATGAAATAGAGAAAATCAAGACACTGATAATCAGTCAAATTCCACTGATTCCCCAGTTAATCAGCGTCATTTTACTGCCAACCAGTGAAAAATTACCGATTCAAATAGTGGATTTTGATGGTTGAATCAGTGAAAATTAGTTGACTGATTGAAATCAGTAAAAATTTACTGATTCAAATCAGTGAATTTTCATTATTGAAACAGTGAAAAAAATTTCACTGATTGAATCAGTAATTAACGATTGAATCGGTGAAATTTTATTTTTACTGATTCAGTAGTGAAAATTCACTGATTGAATCGTACTTTTTTTTTACTAATTCCTACAGTGACTTGATTTTGTCGATTTTAATCAGTCATTTTTTACTGATTCAAATTAAGAGAGTGTAAAAGTAATTCTCGAGATTTTTCATTTTCGTTGAGTTTTTTTAAATTCAGCTTCATTATTTTCAAGTTTTCGAATTCTCCACTTCATTTTGTTGAGGGGACCATTTACATTTTCAATTCCTTAAAACTTTTTGTTATTCGCTGTTGATTTTAAAATTTTCAATATTTCTGATAAACGTATTCTTTTTTACCTCAACTCCTTTAAAAATTATGATATCTTTAAAACTGATCAATAATGAAAATATTTCTGTTATGCTGATGCTGCATTCTTCGCCATTGCAAAAGCATAGTAGCTCCAAATGCACAATAAAAGCAATTTTCGCCAAACATTCGAGAAATTCAATTCGGATGACACGCTATACAATATGTTTCTTTTCGTTTGGACTTTTATTCTCCCCTTTTTCTGAAAAACTTCATCCACATGATCGGAACGATAACCGTATAACAGTACACAATAATCTAGCCAAAGATGCATCTCGCCTCGATAAAATCGTCCAAATATTTTCCCAACGACACTATGATTACACTCGTACGAGGCAGTTTATTGAAAAGTACAGAGCTTCGTCTTATTCCTTCTTTCCGCAAAAATAGAGGCTAAAATGTAAAAGGGAGTTACGAGAAAAAAATACGCTTAAAGAAATGTAAGATTCCGACTATGCGAAGAGAGGAAATAACAAAAGAACTGCTTTTTCCCTTTTTATTTGGTTTTTATGCAAAGAACGCAGACATTTTTCGCCGTTTTGGCGAAAATTTTCCTACAGCCTTGAATATGCCAATCATAAACGTCGTACGCACTTAAGTCCACGTATCCGAGAATTCCATCGCGTTTTTCTGCTACTCTTTTGCGACGTGTTACCTACATCGAGAGGGTAAAATTTTCATTACTTTTTCCAACATTTTTATTATTTTTTTTTTCAGGCGCATATAACGAGGTGGGAAGAGAAAATTCTACAAATAGTGCTAAGAAATAGTTACGATTTATCTGCAATACTGCGGTTGCGGTACATCGTTTGAGAAGTTATGATTTCCTCGTCGAAATTTTCGTCCCAGCTATATAATTCTTTTTGATACTTTTGGCAACATCTTTCGGAGCGATTTTTTTGCTCATCGTTGATTAGTTTTTTTTTTCTTTATAATATGACGCATGTAAATACGATAAACACGCGATGTTGCGCGGAGTGCGAATTTATACGACGTGTGGGTACTTTATTGGAAAATCTTCTCGACCAGAAAATTATATACATGAATGAGAAACGAAAATCTCCGTGTTTACAGTTTGTTTATCGAGTGTATAATACGAGAAAAAAAAGGCGAACGCTCCGGTTCCGACGTTGTACTCGAATTTACTGGGTACCATGCATCGTCATATTGAAATTTCGTCGGAAAATCTACGATAGCGGAGAGCCGTATTTTTCCTTTACTGCTTCTTCGTCGTTTTACTTATTCCGAAATATAAAAATACGCGCGAATTTGCATAAATCTTCGACTGAGTTGAGGAAAATTCAACAGAATCCAAATCTCGAGATGAAAATGCTTCAATTTATGCATAATCGAATATAAATATCTTTTTTTTTTTATCGCTAGCGTACCTACTACCTACTTTGAAGATGAATAACGCATTACTGCTTTTGCGAGTAGGCTTTTTGCTATCATCTTATTGTGTAAGTATAGGTGTGGAAATGATATAATGCATTCAGGTAAATTTGTCCATAAGTTGGAGATGCATAATTCTAAGGTGAAAAACAAACAGTTATTATTTAGAATTTCATCGTTTCAATAGTTTAAATTTTAAATGGGGGAGGGGGGTCGGAGCCCCGCAGAGTCCGTTTCCGACATTATACCGTCAGAAAAACTCAATAAGGACCCATAATTCAATTCCATTTTTTCTATGTAGGTTTGTAGGTACTCTCTCTCGATGGCCTAAGGAAGGAAAGATTCAAACAAATAAAAAAAAAGGTACTCTCTCTCATCTTTTCGGAGTATGAGTTGAATAACCTTGGTGAGAGAAAGAAACCTTGCCCCTTCTTCCTTTCTAATACATGGTGTCTACTGCATTGAAAAAATGAAAATTCATGCAATTTTCATATTTTTCATGTTTATTATGCCCGGTAGTCACCATGTTGAAGTAAAAATTTTGATAATTACCGTGAATTATCGTAAATATGTATTTCAGTAGCTATGGTGAATTATCGTAATAATTCCAATAATTACGATAAATTACCGTGAATATTCCAATAATTACTGTAATTGATCGTAAATATTGTAATAATTATGGAAAATTACTGTAATTTTTGGTTAATTATAGTAAATATTTCCATAACTACGGTAAATTACCGTACATATTTCAATAATTACGCTAAATTACCATAAATATTTCAATAATTACGGTAAACTACCGTAAATGTTTCAGTAATTACGGTAAATTACCGTAAATGTTTCAGTAATTACGGTAAAGTACCGTAAATGATTCGGTAATTGCGGTAAATTGCCGTAAATGTTTCGGTAATTACGGTAAATTACCGTGAATGTTTCAGTAATTACGGTAAATTACCGTAAATGTTTCAGTAATTACGGTAAATTACCGTAAATGTTTCAGTAATTACGGTAAATAAAAGTAAATATTTAAATAATTACGATAAATTATCATAAATAGTTCAGTAATTACGGTAAATTACCGTAATTATTTCAATAATCACAGTAAAAATTTCGGTAATTATGGTAAATTACCGTAAATGTTTCGGTAATTATGGTAAAATACCGTGAATGTTTCAGTAATTTGGGTAAATAATAGTAAATATTTAAATAATTATGATTAATTATCATAAATGGTTCAGTAATTACGGTGAATTATAGTAAATGTTGAAAATAATAATTACGGTAAATTGCCGTAAATATTTCATAATTATGGTAAATTATCTGTAAATATTCTAATAATTATGATAAATTACCGTGAATATTCTAATTATTACTGTAAATTATTGTAAAATTCTAATTTTGACATTATTTGCCAGATCATTTTCATTTTGAATTAAATTTTGATCTTTCTCATTTGAATCTGAGCCATCGTTTTTTTGCTTATTTCTATCGGCCGTTTGATTCAAATTTTTGTCTTTTTTATTCGAATCTTAATGAATGTTTAAACCTTGTCTGAGAGAAGCGAGGGCAGAAATTTTGTTATAAAAATTGAAGTTGAAAAATGATTCTAAAGCAATTCTTCAATTTAAAAATTAAGAGAAAAACGTTAAAAAATTCATGATTTTTTTTGGAAAATGTTCAAAATTTATTTATTCTATGAGTATTTCTTATTTTGATTTCCATTTTTCACCTTAGGTCTAGTATACAGATTTTGGGATATTCTCAAGTCTTTATCATTGATATTGTATTTCTTCCAGATCCCTGCAAACCATACCGGAAAAAATTAATATTGATTTAGGACATTTTTTTACAGAATCGATAGAAATCAAGATTCAATGAAAAACTCTGAAAACTAATGGGAAAATGATATTGATTGTTTTCAAAAGTAATCGTTTTAATCTGATGTAACAAATTGTCAATGAAAATGGAGCAGAGATTGATTTTTTCGAAAAGAACCAACATTGAATCGACACAAATCAAACAAAAATCAAGGTATCAGTTTTTCATTGCGTGGTTTGCTGGATGATTTTTAGAGAAAAAACAATCCGTTTTTCAACAGATGTTTTGAAAAATCCCATGACCATTTCTTAAATATCCTGACATCTCTACAAATGAAAAAAAAAAGACAACCGTATCAGTTAATTGTAAATTTAAATCCTGGATACAGTTACATTTTAAAATAGTCGACCTGTGAACATATTATTATTCTATGAAAATATAAAACATAAAAAATATTTTCTATGAGAATTAAACTACCACAACTGAATTTTCTATAAAAAGGCAATTTCTTCAATAGGCTTCAAAATTCTCAAGATTTTCCAAAACTTGATATTTAAAAATCACCTTAAATGAATACCAAGAAATCGGAATTCAGCAAAATGTTGAAATCGAAATAGTAATAGTCTTATTTTTTTCCAATTCATGTAAAAACCAAACTTTTTTACAAACCCTTACAAATATACACCAGGTCAATCTCTATAAAAGTACTCTCTTTGTAAATCTCCTATCTATAACCCCAATAGAACTCAACGTCAAAAAAATCACCAAACAGGCGTAAATTACGATAAATAAAGCCAATCGGCGAATTTCTAGCAAATTACCACATTGGCGAATTTCTCATCACAAAATCTCGACCGCCATTTCGCGACAAAAAAGAGTTTTATAAGCTCATCCGGTCTATATTTCTGTCCACACACCATAGCATCATAAAAACTACATCGAGGAAGGAAAAAAAAAGAGGAAGATACGAAAACGCAAGACGATAAAAGAAATAAGTTCAGGTGGTTTGGGAAAAAAGAGTACGATTTGGCCGGAGTGGCATCAATATTTGGCATTTTGTTGCCAGTAAAGACTGACAAAATTGAATTTCTACGTTTTTCTTGACACATTTCAACGGACGTTTTTGTTTTCATTCCTTTTCAGTAAATACACCGCACGCTATTCCTCTTTAATTTTTTTCCTCGCTTTTTGGACGGATATAAACTGAAGATTAAATTCCGAACGGAATCCGCGCGCAAATTTATATAACGAACGTATATCTGTGTAACGATTCGGGTTGGGTCAGTCCAGATATACTTACATATGTAGGTACCTTCATGTACTACGAGACGTGCAAGATATCAGTACTTATGAAGTTGGCGGGTTAAAAAAGGTGGACGTGAAAATTCATAAATAACCATTACCTCGCTCTCTCTATCCATCTCGCTCGCTCTCGTATCTAATATAAATACGGATTCGTCTCACGATTGCGTAACCACGTACCGTAATATCAAAGTATTCGCATCCGGCGAGGAAAATTTTCCACCAAAATGTCAAATTTATTTCGCTCTTTTCGTACGTATGTAGCATGTACCTACCTAGCTACAAACATAAGTACATCGTATAACGAATATGTTTTATAATTACAAAAAATACATCATATGTAAATTTATTGGACCATGATAAGGTATACCTTTTATAAAGACTCATTTTAAACTACCCGGAAGCTGCAGATTTAACAAGTTATTCATTTCGAATATTATAGGTACGTACGTTACGTTTACTTGCGATAACGTGAACCCCATGAAATTTATATTAAAATAGGAAATGCAATGCCCTGGTCATCTTTCAACTCCCCCTCCCTTCCTCATACGCTATCTACATTCCAAGCTTTATTTGCGTTCTTTTAGTTCATAACAGAGAAAAAGTTGCAACGAAATTTTCATTTTCAATTTTCACGTAAAATGTGCTAAAAAAAAAAATGTTTGCAAAATGTTCAGAAAATGTGCCAAAAATATCGCGAAAGCAAACAACTTCACTACCAAGTATGTTGTCAAAATGCGATAAATTTAAAAATACGTAAAAATGACAAAATATGGAGGCATTTAGAGTTGGTATAACATAATTTCAACACCACAAAACAGGATTTCCAAAAAATTTCGGAAAAATGAAAACACGTACGTACTCTCGCCCTCCCTTCTCAAAGTTGAATATCAGAGCACCAAAAACAACAGGAAATTGTTTTTAAAAGCAGCAATTTTAAGAATTTTTGGGAAAGCCTTTCAGCAAAAAGCAGATTTTTTGTGGGACTTACAAACAAAAAACTTGAAATTCCTGAAAAATTAGTCAAATGAAAAAAAAAAGTCTACAAAACTGTTCAAGTTTAAACGAAAAACTGTTGGTAACGCGAAATTTATACAAAACAAAATAGGTACCACCAAATTTTGTAAATTTTAGTAAAATTTACAAAAAAAAAAAAAATACAAAAAAAGTTTCAAAAGTCGATCAACTTCATCAAAATTCTTTAATATCTGACGAAAATTTTACACAATGTAAAAAAAAAGACTGAATCTAAATAGCTCTACTGATAGTAAATTACCTAATTTCATCAAAATTGTTCAAAAATCCGAAAAAATGTTGAATTTAATTTTTTTTCAAACAATATCAACAATTTTTACTAGTAGAGTAATTTTTAACCATTGAACAAAACTTCAGCGTTTTGATATTGTTTATTTAATATTAAAACAATTTTCTGTACTGTTTTCAAATAAACCGAACAGCTAAGTTTCTGCAGAATCGTAGGAGAACATCTTTCCACACAATCATGAAACCCCAAAACATCAAAACTTATGCATTTTGTAGAACCAGGAATTCTGCAAAACTTCGGCATTTTTGTAGAATCATAAGACTTTCTGCAGGGATCCTGCTCAAGTTCTAGATTTTCAAAAATTTAAGAAGGCAGATAGGTACTTATTTTAGCTATTGTCAAAAAATTTAAGTCTCGACAACCCATGTATTTTTTTTCATGCGGGAAAAAGAATTAATTTTTAAAAAAACCACACACATTGGACCACCTCCAGAAAAAAAAAAACAATTTTTAGAAGTAACGCCCCAAACAAAATTGTCAAATCAAATTCAATGACATTGAACAAAATTTAAAAAAAAAACAAAACAAATGGAAAAGGGGATGACGGGAAAGGGAGGAGGGGTGGTTCAAAAATGAGTGAAATACAGCAAACCACTAAAACGTAAATTCATCCAATTTTTAAAAAAATACACCAAAGAATCAACCATTTTCAGAAAAAAACGAAAAAAAATCATTCAATAAAAACAACAAATCTTGTATTGATTTTTGATATTAATTAATCTTTAAAATTAATTTTACATCTTTTTTTTTTAAAGAAGGGTTAGAGAAATCAGAATCTCAAAAACCCCAAATAACTTTCAGAAACGAATCTTATTTTTAAAAAACAATCAAATCAAAGACCCTCCCACACATGAAAACCCAAATTATACAATCCGACATAAGTCTTGATTTATTAAGTACATATATTCTGATTGGTGGTCGAAAGAAAAACTATCTCGAAAGTTCATTCATTTGTATTTTTGGTTTTCAATTATTTTTCGGAAAAAAATTTGCGTAATCTTACTAAAATCATCAAATTATTTTCAAAAACTAAATACAGAGTGACATTAAATAAAAAAGGGAACCGAACTTGAATATGATTTTTTATGAAGTCCCTCTTCTCATTGTACAGTTTTTGGACTAACTACGTTTTGAAATGTCACTCTTCAATCAATTAAGCCATCTTCTAAAAAATCTCAGAAAAAAATCATCGTGACTTCACCAATCACTACTTTCAGTTCCAACTAAGCATTTGAATTCTTTACTTCCTCCTTCCCCTGCCTTCGAATTACGAAAAAAAAGTCTGAAAATCAAGCAACACATGAACAGATTCCAAATTACCCTGGATCTGGCCTTCAATCCGCTTAAAATTCCACCTCTATGCAGAGTAATTTCGTAACCTAATTCGATAGTCAAAATAGATTTTCGAGATAAAAGCCAATGGCAAGTACATAGGTACTTTGAATACACACATCGATGATTCCTTTGATCATATCAGCTCTAAGCTGCTGTGGCTGCAGTTGCTCTAGGAATTCGCATTTAATCGAGTCAGTTATTGCAATTGCATTCGTAGTTAAATTCTCCTTGAGTAACTTAAAAAGTTAATTTCGTACAGTAAACGTATGAAGTCGAATAATTAAACCCGAACAAAAAGCTTTTCTAGTGCGAGTAATTTACATGTAGACGGTGCATACACCTTCGTCCCATCCTAATACTTATATACATGTAGAAAGAAAATTCCGATGCCAAACCATCACAATTTTCGCCAAAGAAACGACAATGTCTCGTACTTAAGAGTTCGCAGACTAAAAAGACACGACCATTTCGTACGTATCTTGATGTTTTTATCCCAGCTATATTCCCTAAGATAAACACTTAATTATTCATTTACCTAGAGACGATGCCCGATCCTCTAGTCCCCTTACCTACCATTGCGATACCTACAAGACGACATTTCTGACATCGTTTAATGAACCACCACGTAGAAACGTTTCCATCTTACGTAGTCGTATTTTTTGCACCACGAACGCGGAATTGAGACCGAGTATAACGTAAATTGTCGAGAAATTCGCTCTCTTGGTCTTTATTTCGCTGTACTCGTTGCATTTGTAATAAACAAGTCATTATTCGTCGGCATACCTCTCTTTGAAAACTGTTGCGACGAGTTCGCAGGGTAAGTACGTAACATAGTTACCAACAAAAATCTTACATCGTTTTGAAAAGCTGCAGAATACTTTGTCGTCGAAAACTCGACTATAAGTTGCGTTAATATGCGAATCAAATTTGCACAAAGGATTCGAATAAATGTTAAATGAGTTTCTCAACTTTAACCTAAATTAATTTGTCGAATTATCGGCGAAATATAACGCGGCTGGTAGACGACAGTTGAGCCCTAGCTAACTTACCAGACGAGGCGGTTTCTTTGAACTGAAGGCAAACCAACCAGCCTCATCAAAATTGTGCAACTTTTATAGGCTTTATGAATGAGTAATTCTTATCGAAGATATTTTCGTTCAAGTATTCCACACCTGTAGTTCAGAATTTAGTCTCTTGTCTGGGATCGCAAGGAGAATTATTCAACAGATTGGAGCGTTTTCGAGAAGTCAAAGTTTCACACTGGTTTGAGAAAAAGGTAGCTAGGTTATTCTAATTAGAAATTTATTAAAGTAAAATAATTCGTACTGAGACAACGCGAAGATGAGTCTAATGTTGAAAAATTTGCGTAGGTGTACATAAGGTAGCTAACCATTCAATGGAAATTGTTCTCCAATTTGGAGAAAAAGAAGAGAGTGATGGGGTAGATCAATTCAGAAAGGTTTGGTAATTTTTTTTTAGAATCTGAATTCGAAATTCGGCGTACGATGTTCTGAAATTTCACCTTGACTCATTTTTTCCAAAGTCCGAGCTATTTATTATTTTTCATAATTGTATGTCTTTTCTCAGTTTTATAAATTTGAGGGCAGAGTAACAAACACGTGAATTTTGTTTGATTTACAAGAAGATGGAAAAATATAAAGTGACCAAGAAGGTTTAAAACAGAAATTTCGAGAGAAAAAAATCGAAAAATGGCATGATTTTCGAGAGAATGTTCCAAAATAACGATGCATTACTTTACTTAATAATATTGGAATAAAATTTACTTGAGAATTATAAAAAAAATTCTGACTTACTCAAATTTATTCCTAACTTCAACGATAAAAATTCATAACTCACCTGAAACAAAAGATAAAATAAGAAATTCATTAGTTTTCTGTACATTTTTCTCAAACTATGTTATACAATATACGGTGGAAAAAATTAATTCACGTTCTTACAACACAGAAATTTTGTAAATAAAATTTCCATATCAGGCAGAGAATATAGTTTCAAATTAAGTACGTATTAGTAGGTAATAGGTATCTAGATCTACAGAGGAATGGAGCAAAGAGTGGATGATGCATGAGAAGAGGAAATTAGCCTCGTAAAATATTACCATTTAACAAAGAAACAATATTATTTTTAGGTAAGTTTCCATTTTCTTTTTCACTGAAATAAAAAAAATTGAACTTTTCCAAAATATAAAATTCCTTTTTTCAAGATAAAAATAGCAACAAGATTTTTTTTTCAACATATCTACCTATTTTGATGAGATATCTCGAAAATATGAAAAAATTAGGTATTTTTTCACAATTTCAATCTTGCAATATTTTCCAGAAGCATATTCATAAATACCTACGTTAAATTTTGTAATTCTAATGAACCTTGTAGTCCGAACCATCAGGAAAAAAATTGTGATCTCGTCCCGAAATTTGTATGGTGAAGGTGAAAAGAGAATTTCTTGTGTAGCATTCTATGATATTACCTATTATGAAAAATGGGGAAAAAAATTTCGGTAGAAGTAGATACATCAGCACCTATACCTTGGGACAATAAATGTAAATTAGTTTTTTTTTTTTTTTTTTTGTAGTTCAATCATAGCTCATTCAATAAACTGATTTCATTGAAATCTGGGCCTAAAAATACTTTATGTGTGTGAAAAAATTTTGAACATGGGAAACGTTGAGAACTCACGTCAGAAACAATTTTATCCCTACTCCTCTTTCTTTTCAACTCAATTTTGAGTTTCAAAATTGTAACACTGTAATTACATCATTAAAATTCAGCCTGGAAGATGTAAAAAAAAATTGAAACTTATAAATAAGAAATTACCAAAATTCGGTTTGAAGGAGGTACAGGGAAAAATTTGAAATAACTAAATTTCAGGCAGAAGTTTGTAGAGAGAGAAGTACACCAATTGATTAACTAATTAGTATTATTCAAAGAAAGGGAACAAAGAATTGAGTTTTCCCAACTTGAATCAAATTTTTCAATTCAAAACACAATTTTTCAACTTAATGCAAAAATCCTCTTTCCCCAACATCTTTGAAAAAGTCAAGTCGACCTCAATTTTCTCAACCAAAACAACACTTTGTTTTTTTACGAGAAAAAATGGGCAGTTTGTTTTCATCAACTCCTATTCCTCTTGATCAGCCCCCACATCCCATATAAACCCAATTTGTATCAAACCTCATCGAAAAAATCCAGGGCACGAAATAAGTTCAATAAAATTCACCCAGCCCCCCCCCCCACCACATCAAACGTAACAGCTTCCAATATCGTTTGTGAAACCCCCGTTGAAAAATTTCTCAAACGATATTACATCTACTCACGTAGCAATTTCCACCCACATCTTTTATACCTACTTATAAAGGAATTTAATACCGGAGAATTACTTATCGTTAACGAAGGCATCGGGGTCGGGGCAAATAATCATTTTAAAAGTAGTACGAATAAAATACCTCGGAACAATTCGTCTCACTTCCGGTATCCAAAGAGCAAAACGTCGACATTCGGGCTAATTAAATTAAAATTTATACATACGTGATAAACGTAAATAAACCGCGACACACTACCACCGAGCACGCATTTCGGCAATACATAGTCTGGCTTGAAATTTCCTAAACCTTTGGATTTTTCGTTCGAAAATACACTATAGCCTGGCAACCAACGCCGCTATGGTATGAAAAAAATGCCAAACCATTAAGGACAAAAGACAAAACCCCCAAAGTCTTTGTTGGTAGATAGGTACACCGCAAAAAATGGCACTTTTTTATCATCCCTAATTAAACAACTTTGACTTGCCAAAGTAAAAGAATCATCGAGTGGAAAAAGTAAATTCACGCTACATTACTTACGATTTTACTATTTATACAGCACCATACAGTATCTTCTACAACACAGCCGGATATAGAAGCCGCACAACTACCAAATTTTTCCTATTCTTTTTATATGCACAAACGACCTACACTTCGAATGGAAAAAAATTACCAGCTTTACATTCGGGTCGTAAAAAACCACGATGTGTAATATTTCTTAGGTTTTCCAACTCAATCATGCATTGCGGGTACATTTTTTACCCCAAAAACACCCCAGAGAAAGAGAGAGAGAGAGTGAAAGATAAAAGTACAGAGAATTCATTGTTATTCATACTTTGTATGGAAAAACTGGCTTGAACATGATGTCTACTGAATTGAGAAAATGAAAATTCATGTTATTTTCATGTTTTCATACCCGGTAGACAATGGACACCATCTATATTATAGCAGAAATTTTGATAATTACAGTGAATTATTATAAATATCCTAGTATTTATGGTAAACTATCGTAAATATTTCAATAATCGCGAAAAATTACCGCAAATACTTCTTTCAGTAATTATGGTAAAATATAGTGAAAATTTCAATAATTACGGTAAATTACCGCGCATATTTCAGTAATTACGGTAAATTACCGCGCATATTTCAGTAATTACGGTAAATTACCGTACATATTTCAGTAATTACGGTAAATTACCGTGAATATTTCAGTAATTACGGTAAATTACCGTGAATATTTCAGTAATTACGGTAAATTACCGTACATATTTCAGTAATTACGGTAAATTACCGTACATATTTCAGTAATTACGGTAAATTACCGTACATATTTCAGTAATTACGGTAAATTACCGTACGTATTTCAGTAATTACGGTAAATTACCGTGAATATTTCAGTAATTACGGTAAATTACCGTACATATTTCAGTAATTACGGTAAATTACCGTGAATATTTCAGTAATTACGGTAAATTGCCGTAAATATTTCAGTAATTACGGTAAATTACCGTGAATATTTCAGTAATTACAATAAGTTACAGTAAATATTTCGGTAATTACGGTAAATTACTGTAAATATTCTAATAATTACGGTAAATTACCGTAAATATTTCAGTAATAAAAGTAAATTATCGTAAACATTTCAATCATTACGTTAAATTACCGTAGCTAGTGTAATTATTACTGTAAATTATCAAAATATTATAATAATTGCGATAAATTACTGCATAAATATTCGAATAATTAGTGTAAATTATCGTTAATATTCTAATTTTGACATAACTTGCCACATCTTTTTCATTTTGATACAAATTTTGATCTTTCTTATTTGAATATGAGCTATCGTTTTTTGGTTTATTTCTATTTGCCGTTTGATACGATTTTTTAAAATTATTATTCGAATTGAACTCTGCTCGAAATAAGCGAGGAGGGCAGAAATTTTTTAGTGAAAAAAAAAATGAAGTTGAAAAATGATTTAAAAGCAATTCTTCAATTTAAAAATCAAGAGGAAAATGTAAAAAATTCATGTTAATCGTGCTTTTTGTGGAAAATGCATGCTATTTTCATATGTTTTCATGAATTTCATGGCCGGTAAACACCATGTTGGAAAAAAAGCCACATCAGCAACCACGAGAGTAAATTTCATTCGCAATATAATTGTAATTTCTATACGAAAAAGGCCAACTTAAACCCGTTAAAATCCGGCTACGAAACAACATATTATTACTTTTTATTTAGACAATTCTGGGAAGCAGACGTAAAGGCTGGATCAGGCTGTATATTTCGTTATCTCCAGCACCGACTCCGGCAGCTCTTGTACAGCGAGAGGGATAAATCCACCGCCAGCGAAGACTGCATCAGCCATTGGCCTGTGGGGAGGCAGAGGGTGGAAAAACGTAAACGTGCGGTAGAATGTGAAGTATAGGGCGAAGTTTTATGTGAAAATGTATTAAATTCGTTTTAACTAATACAATACACAATTTAAATGGCGAGCTATGTTTTTATTTGTGTAGCTATTTTTTAATATACGCGAATGTGCGAATGTGAATTTCGACTCATAATTCTTTTTCTTTATTTGGATTTTGGGTTTCCTTTCGCTAGTCCGAAGCCGCATACATATGTACATCGTCGAGGATAAATTCACCGCGTACCAAGTACCAACCGACATGTTTTATGTGGCTTAATTACATTCTCTTCTGTAAGAAGTTTTATTAATAGGTTACTCGGGGTATCAGATATACGTAATAAAATATAAATGGATAATACATCCACTGTGTTTTATTTACCCGCACTTCTTTTTATTATTCTCCCATTCAATGGAAAAAAATCCTTCGCAGCCTCATCACTTTTTTTTTTGAAAAACGAGGTCACGTTTTTGGGCATCCCTTCTAGCTTTTGAAAATGGGTCAGGTATCTTGGCGGGCAGGCATTTATACGTATCAGTTAAGTCTTTTTAAATTGGCCAATTTTATCGCTATTCATTATCGTAACTTGTACATCTCTCACTTTTATTCGCCCAGCAGGCTTCCGAGTTCGCTTCTTTCCAAACATCAACAAGCTGTTAACTTTTCCAGTTGTTCTAAGACGATAAAACAAGTAGCCAGAGTTGCAAAAGAAAAATATCTTGATTCTATGGCGAAGCTGTAGTCGCTTATATTTCTTCTCATTTCGTGTTTTTCTCCATCCTTGCGAGAGTTCTTTTTTCCACGTCGAATTAAACGTACAAAAACGTACGGTTACGAGGGAAATATCAGCTGATGATTCGAAAATGTTCGCTTTAAATTATAGTTTTCATTTCATATCGAATGATTTTCATTGGTGCGATAGTAATTCAGAAATTATCGAAGAGCTTTAGCTTTATTCGTATTATTATTTTTTTTTAAAGTCAATAACTTGAGTACGGTTTGGTTCAATTTTCTTCCAGTTGGAAGGTCAAAGCGATATAGATTTAGATTGGAGAAACGAGCTGACATTATCTATTTCTGGGACACTTAAATTAATGGATTTTGTAATGAAATCTAGGATGTTTCTTCAAAATATTTTGATTAAAAATCATAATTTTCAAAGGAACTCTCAACAAAGATCAATATTTTTTCCTGATGAAAAATTTAAATTTAAATGAAGTCGAAGCTATCAATCAATTGTCTTTGTCAACAATTGATGAATCCGGCCTGAGAATAACATTGAGAGACACAAATAAAGACGAAAACATGTACTTGGAGGAAGTGAAGGAGATGGAGAGGAAGAGAAACAATCAGCTTTGCTACCCAGATAAAAGTTTTTGTTAATTCATGAACAGATTTCCATTTAGTTTCACGTAATTTTTCATCTTTCCAAACTCCCTCCTCACATTTCGAATGAGAAGAGCCTCTTTTGGCTTTTATTTACACAAAAAATGGAAAAATCCAAATAAAATCTTCCAAGTTTTCAAATCTTTCCTTTTCGAAATATAATTTCATTTTGCATCTGGCTAGCCCTCAACATTTTTAGCTTCAGATCATTTCCATAATTTACTGAAAATCAATATATCGAACGATTACATTTGATAAAATTAGGATGCTAATTTTTTCAATTTCTCAAAATTTTGTCTGTAAAAAGCGACTCATATTTTTTCTCAACAATTAAAAATTTAGGAAAAATGGGGGATGTCAAAATATAATTTAGAAAATAATACTTATCACCTTTGTGCATTTTTTTTCGAGCAATAATTTTTTGTTCCCTGATTTAGAATTCTTCCCCTTTTCAGGATCTAAATGTAGCTACTTTTTAAATCTTTTCACTTGTACAGAGCGTTTCTCAAAAAATGAAAAAAAATTGAATTTTTTTCATTTTTCCATGAACCCATTTCACAATTTTTAAAAATCACATAACTTGATAAAAATTTAGAAAAATTACCATTTTTATTCAAAAATTGAACAATTTCTTTAAAAAAATTATTTCAGTCCAGAAAACATTCAATACGTCGATGATTATAAAAAATTTGATCGATTAAAATACTTCAAAAAAGTGATAAAAATAGTAGTTTAAAAATTTATCTCGAATCGAAATATTGTCAAAGTCATATATTTTTTCTCCTTAAACTCGAAAAATCTGTAAAAATAAATACTTACACACAGACAAGTCTGCCTACTTAATAAATTGAAGGAGGCACTTTTCGTATAAAACACCCATTACAATATTCAGGTATACTTCGTATAAATGACGTATTTCATCCACTGAAATTCGTAAATTGATTACAAATTTACTATTTAGTCGATTTCCAACAGTCCAATGAAGTAATTCTTGGGTTTTAAGACTTTAATCAACGTATTTTACGCTAATGAACCAGTACGCTCGTATTTCAATCCGCATAATACCGCCGAGAAAGCTTTTTGATTTCAATTCTTCGCTATAACCGGCGCGTCGTGCTGTACATAAAAGTAAACCGACTGCAAACCGAACGAATCACTATAAGAAAATAGTTATTTTCAAATTGAAACTTTAGGTATTGTGCTACAGATTAAACGATAATAAGGTATTTTTAGAGCGCGTTAAATTTACCATCAAGAGAAAATTTATTTCGAATAAACATGCTTTATTGTTGCAAGTGTTTGAAGTTTTAATTTTTAATTTCATTTGTTGACTGTTGGTTCGAGTCGAACAGAAGAGCTCGTCGAAAGCTACCCGAGTATTGACGATTTCAAGGGTTAATTTTTCTTTCACGCTTTTATTCTTTCGCTCTCGGAGAGCGTACTTTTTAGACGATACACAATTTCCAGTATTATTTCACAGCGATTCGCGCGTTGTTTATATCAATACGGCGGCGACTCGACGGCCGGATTTCATCTGCGGTGTAGAAACGTTCCACTTGAGAGTAGAATTCGTTAATTAACGCGAATTGAAATTACGCGAATCTGGAAGTACTCATTTTATCGGACGAAAAAAAATGTTACGACGAAATATTGCAGCGCTGGCCGAAGTCTAAAATGAAAGGCCGTATTAAATTTCAAAATATCACCGCGTCGCAAAATATCCCCGACAATGGCTTGATTTTAATTAATTTCTTCGAACGGTTTACTTAGACCTGCGACGTAGGTAATTTGAAAATTGCTCGTTGAATAATACGTTTAATAGGTTCTATACCAAGGACAGGGTGAGGGACTAATTATCAGAGTAATTTCGAAAAGCAAAATATGACTTCATTATACTAAAATTTGCGAAGAAGCTAATGTTACTCGTATCTACTATAAATAAATGATACCGAACAAGTGAAATGTGTTCCTAATACAGGTAAATGACATCAAAGATTTTCAAAAAAAAAAAAAAAAATGTGAATGTGCAATATGATAAGAATATTCTCAAAAATTTCCAAACAATAAAAACTGTAAGCAGCACTAATACAATAAAACAACCATGGCAAAATAAACCGATTTCTTCCCAATCAAACTACAAACATTCAACGATTCTAAATGTTTTTTTTTTTTTTTTTTTTTTTAATTAAAAATATTCTTCTGTTCTCGCATTCACTTACCTACATACCTATATTAAATCAGACTTTAAATTGAAATACAAAGAACTAAACTCAGACACGCAACTATCAAATATTTTTGTGGGGCTTTTTTCAGTCTTCTTCATTTTTTTCAAATGAACATCTGGCATTAATTTAGATTGAACCAAAGTCAAAATACTCAACAATTAATATTAAGGGTTAAATCAAATTCGAAAGTGTTAAATTTCTGGTTTAAAATTTGAAGAAAAATGAATTTTTTACATTCAATTCGCCTGATTTACATTAGAAGATCAAGATCCCATCAAATAAGAAGTTTTGAAGAATTTTTTAAACAAAAATTAAGTTAGTTGCAAGGAATTTTTAAAAAATTAGATTTATTTTTTAAAAAATCCAGTTTGGAAGAATTAATTTTTAAACCAACATTTTTAGAATAATTTTTAAACAAAAATACAAAAATAACTTTTTTCACTACGTATAGGTATACTTACCATTTTAAAAACTTTTTCTCGAACAATCGTTTTCTATAACTCACTCCCCTACCATTTTTTAAGGTTTAGGTAGAGTTCATCATTTTCAAACGATAAGGTGAACTTTTTATAAATCTAAAGTTGAAAATGTCAATTACAAGTTTCATTTTCATAATTTTTTAGTTCGATAATCACATTTTCATCTAGTTTTTTTCTACATCGCTAGTTTTCAGACAAAATGGCCTATAATTACTATTTTATCGCAACACTTACCACCAACTTCTCAAATCATTACTTTAACTACTTATAGATCTAGATAATTTGGTGAGAAGGGAATAAGATGCAGTCGAATTAGGAATAATCCTGAACATGAAGCCAAACTTTCGGGATAAAACACAGTCCATCGATGTTGAATTTGAATTTTAGGTATCCGAAATTTAAACCAACTTTGAATAAAATTGGTTAAACTGGTGATTTACTCGTATTTCTTATTTTTACGAGTATCAGTTTTTAAAATTTTTTTTATCATCATTTGGCAGGAACTGAAACTTTGAAAAACACGAAGTTGAATTTTTTAAAGAACTCGTAGCTATTTTTAAATGGAAAGAAATTTTTAAAAATATGAACTTGAAAAAAAATCGGAGTCCAATAAAATCCATATTGGAAAAAGTTTTAATTCTATTTTTTTTTTCGAGAAGTACCTTGATTTTTCAATTGTTTTCGACAGGGACTTTCAATTTTTTAATTCGATTTTTTTTTTCGAATTCGAATATTTAAAAAATTTCAACTTTATGTTTTTCAAAATTTCTTCAGACGACATAATAATTATTGGAGAAAAAGGGTATAGCCAAATAGGGGTGACTTTGACCTTCGGCACTTTAGAGCTTCTAAACACCTCAAGTGGGGTACTTACCTACTCGTATGAGTACCTATTGACTGAAAAAAATTAAGGTACCGAATTCGCCCTTTATATTTTTCAAAACGTATATCAAATTAAAAAAAAAAATGCTGAAAAAATCAAAGTTTGAACAAAATTGAGAATTGGAATAGAAAAGTTTTAAAATTGGACTAAAGTCATTAAAAAAATTTAAAATTGGACAAACTGAAAAAATTAAAAGCAGAAAAAGCTTGAATTTGAAATTCAGAATCGACTAGAACATACATTATCGTTGAAATCTTGTTCGCTGCAAAAATACAACAAAAATTGAGTTTCGAAATCTGAAAATCAAAAAAAAGGCGCTGAAAGAAATTTCAAGTCCAGAAATCAACAATTTTTTCAAAAAGGCAAAAGTGCAATCTCGGTCTATAACTTCTGCGATCCTATTGTAATGAAATAACGTAACGAAAAATAAGGATAACGATATTTTAAAAATTATTACATCACCTACAGCATTTTTTCGCTACAAATACCGCAACTCAAAAAAAAACATCACTTTACAACGTAACGAAAAAAATTCTATACTACACCACAGCAAAAAAGTAATAACTTCCGATGGTAAATTCACCTAAATTCTCACATTTTAATCCATTCACAAATAAAAATCCACACTGCCCCGACGACCGATATTTCCTATACATTATTATAATAGAAAAATACGTTATTTTCATCCGCGATTCGTAAACCGTCGCTTTTCGATACCTTGATTAAATTTTTCGAATATTTTCCTATCCGCGCTTTCATAAACGTAACATATCAATTATCCAAACGACACGTAAACCATAAGCCTCGGATACAATCCGCATTTCAATCCGCATCAAAATTCCGGCTAAAAGTTTAATAAATTCGTAAAATAATCACCATCGAGGTATTACGAAGGTTTATTAAAAACGCCACCTATACAACATTAAATATCCAGCAGATTACGATACCATCGCATCGTCCACAGTTATCAAACCACATCGAAATTTTTCGACAAATGAAGACGAGGCGGTAATCAGGGGGAGATAGGGATTTCCTAAATAAACTACACCGCAGTAGCGAAAAAAAAAATAACTCCTTTATTTACAAAACGTAGGTACTTTCGAGCCATAAATTAATATTCGAAGTTTTGAAAAATGCTTTTTTCGATGGGTGTAACCCATCGAGGTGTATTCCCGAATTGAATACTCGAAATACTCCCTCCTACTGGCGGAAAAAGTTTACAAAGCAGAATTAATGAACGCATAAATTTATTTTTTGAACTTTCTAACCGTATATATACAAACAATGCGTATAGTTTTTAATCTTGCTTTTATTAAGAGTATATCGATTATAAATTTTCGCTTTCATTATGAGCTTTTGTTTCGGATTCGCAGTTACATTTACGGCTTCGAAATAGGGCCAGGTGGTGGAAGGGGGGTTTTTCAACTGTAGGTAGGTTAAAGTAGGTACCTACGGTCTATGAATTAGTGACTGCGAGTTGATAAAGAGCATTCGACTGAATTATTTACCGCGTACAGTGTTTTCCCCCGAAAACTAAACAGGGTTTAAATAATAAAGTGCGAATTTATTAGATGGTTCACTCCCTTTTTCGGGTTATATACGTTATTATAATAAGTCTCGCAGAATCTTTATCACGCCAAAGCATCCTCGCTCTAACCCGCTTTTCCAATTACTATACCCGGTGAAAATTCTCTCTATCTAGGTATATAGCACACGTACACTCCGGCGGTATCTCGCAAGTCCTATTTAAACGCCTTTATTATACCCGGGCGATCCGTTTAGCCCAATTTTTTTGATTACAATGTGATTTTCCGCCTAGGCCTCGTCTTATCACCCCTCGTCATACCTTATTCCAACGCTGTCGACAATTTTACCACCCCCTTATTTCAAAACGACCATCGTCGCGAGTAGGTAAATGTCCAGACTTATAAATCACCTTATATACGCGTCCCGTCCCGCAATAAACTTTCATTTTAATTGAAAATAGCCCAAGTTTTTACAACCGAACTTTTTTCCCTGCTCATTCGAGTTTTTACACTTGAACGTAAACCATCTCCGTCCAATTTCGTGCCTCTCATTTCATCGCAGCTTAAAGCTTGCACAGCACACGTGTTCCTTTTTTCCTTTTTTTTTCTACTTTCAAATGGATTATATCTTCGCGGCTAAGTTTTTGCAGAGAATTTTTACAAAATATAAGATACAGAGCGAACTTTATACTCGATGTTTTCATATTTTATATTTAGTGTCGGTTTCTCTACGGTACAGGGCGAGAGAAAAAAAAAATACACAAAGCTGGCCCGTCGTTTTTCGTCTATGAGTGTGATTACAATGGAAACGAAAAATAGGTCGGAACTCGTCGTTGAACAGACTCTTTCGATATAACGAAATTTTTCTTCGCGATAAAAATCCTTTTAATCCTCACACTTTCCTTGTATTCCGGGTACTTTTCACATAAGATTGCTGTAGATATAGAAACAGGTACGTTGAATTTCCAGCTCCGGAATACCGGTAAATATTTGATTATGGGACGTTTTACATGCGACAGCTAAATTTGCTCGGCCTGCCGGAATTCTTCGTACGAGTTATTTTATCCTTTCAATCATTCGTCGATGATGCTCGAATTGATTTCCATTGTTGAATTTTTTCCTCATTCTGAGCCTCTATGTAAACGAAACAGTTCCCTTTTTTTATGTGCAAACGACGTAAGAAAATTTTAATTCTTAATTAAACAAGAAAAATAATCCCGGAAAAGAAAACAAAACGTGGATGAGGAAAAAATGGGTAACTAAAAGTTGAACATTAAACAGCCATTTGAAATGTTTAAATTTTTAAAAGCCTTTTGTAGGCAGGGCTAGACGGCCGTATAAAAATGTCGAACTTTTTACCAAAGCATTGAACATACTTTTAAAAGTTTCGCTTCGTCATAAAAAACCAGTAAATTTACTCGCCGGTTTACGAGTATATAGCGAAGAGAGAAAAAACAGTGTTCGCTGCAGCGTTTGTTTGCGCGCCAAAATCACGAATAATGGAAATTTTTTTCGGTAATTAACCGAGTCTCGCGATTCGAGTAATTGCGCTGAGGTCGCGGCGAGGAGAAGAGAAATTATAAAATGTGGTACAATTTGCGCCCGCTCGCTTGGAGCGTGAAAAGCGTCCAACTTACGGTGGCATTAGGGTTTCCCGCGATGCGGTGTTGCTTTTATGGGAGTAAAGGGTGTTTCGAAAGTCGTGAATTGGGTTCATGTTTTGACGAATCTAACAGAAAATCATTTGATTTATATGCACACTTCGATTCCAAATGGCACAGAATATACAGAAAATTGACGATTTTTTAAAAGTTTGAAACCATAGTTTTATCGTTCGAAACCCAACTTATATGCCAATATTGTTTTAAAATGGGGGGAAAAAAAAACAAAAAATGTTTTCAATCATTTAAAAATTTTACAAGAGCTGAAAATCGATTATGTTTTGTGCGTTTGTTTTGAAAACCGGTTCAATGGTTCAAAAGCTGATCAAAAATCACACAAAAATTATAAATATGAAGGTTACCAAAAACAAACAACAAAAAAAAAGCAAAAACATATCATTTTTTCATTTGTCAATTTTTAAAACCGGTTCAATAGTTACAAAACCGGTTCAGTGGTTCTGAAATTGGTTCAATGGTTCCGAATAAATTTAATTTTTACCCATTCTAAAATTGAAAATACGGTGGAAAGTTTTTTGAAAAAAGGTTAAGAATGTGGATTTTTTTTCAATTTTTTATAAAACTGGTTCAGTAGTTCCCAAAATAGTCGATAGATTTTCTGAAAACCTGATAGGACATTTAAAAAGTCTTGATGAAAATTAAAGTTCGCTAGATATCGATCAATTTTTGATGATTCGTTTCCGAAACCAGTTCTATATTTCTGAAACCGGTTCAATGGCTTCCAAAATGATTCATAATTTTTGCGACATACACTGCATCGAAAACGGTTGGTTCGCTTAAAAATCGAACATTTTACAGTTGATTCACTTTAGAAACCAGTTCCAAATAATTTCATATTCAATCATTTTCCTAAAAAAAAAATGTCATTTTATACATTTCAATGAAAATCGAAGTTTTATTGAAAATCTGTAGTTCTGGTTGAACAACTTCCGAAACCAGTTCAATGATTCCGAAACCAATCCAATGATTTTGAAATCGGTTCCAGGTTCCCAAATCCATATGATATTACTTCAGGTAATCTCTGCATAGAAAAGTGTTGTGATAAAAAAAAGCAGAATTCGCTAAAAATTGATCAATTTTTGTTTATTAATTTCAAAAACAGACCTTCAGCGGTTCTGAAACCGGTTCAATCGTTTCAAAAGTGATCCTACATTCATTTTAAATTTAAAAAATAGGTTTCAAAAAAAGTTTCAAACATGAAAGATGTAGGTACCATTTTTTCTTCATTTCGAAAACCGGTTCAATGATTCCCAATTTCCCACAATGATTTAACAATTTCTCTAAAAATCACCAATTTCTAAAAACCGGTTCAGTTCTTCCCCCTCCAAAAAAAATGTTATCAAAAATTATTGAACAGAAAAAAATTAGGGAAATGAACTTTTTTAAAAAACTACTTTTTCCTCCATCTACAAAGTATTTTAACCTGCACTTCTGACCTGTTTTTTTGGGAGTTTTTTTATTGCGAAATTTCTGAAGACACTTTCATTTCACAACAAATTGGGAACCACTGAACCAGTTTTAAAACTGTTCAATTTCATACTTTTTAATTCATTGACTGAACCGAAACTTCTACATTTTGGAAATCGATTCATTCTATTTTAATTATTACTGGGGGGTGGGGGTACAGAGAGAAAACGTGTGATAACAAACTATGCATAAAATTGAAAACTTTGGAAAAAATTTCAATTGGAGACTATTTTGAAAAGGATTGCACATATTCAATTCATTTTAGAACAACAATTTCGACAAATAAGAACCATAGTTCAATATTCTTCAGTCATATTTATCACACCCAGCTGCAACTTTTCGAATACAAAAATGATTATTAAAGTTTTATTTTTATTTAGAATGCGAGTACTTTTAGTACCAGAATTTTGAACGAATACTAGCGACCAGTCAGCAATAATTGAACCGGTTTCAAAAATTAAATCCAAAAATTAAAAATGTAAGATTTCAAGACTTTTTTAAGTCACCAAGGTCATAACAATAGATAAATCTTACAGTCACAACCGATGAATATTAAAGAAAGTACCACTAAACCGGTTTCAAAAATTCAAATTAAAAAAAAATCCAGCGAGAATTTTTTCATTTTTTAGAAGAAAAATTTTCACATTTTTAAGCCACTTTGTATAAAAATTTCATCACCAATATTCAAAATCGATAATTCAATATCTTTGAAACCAGCTTCAATAATTGACTACACCATTAAAACTATCCTTTCGAAACACCCTGTAGGCTATTTTTTTCACACCCGCCAAATTCAAACCCGAGCTAGTAAAGCACATAAAAATAATTAATGCATAAATTACACGCGCTTTTTTTAATGTAACACAATACCGTCGTCTGGATGCTGCAGCAAAAATACACCACGTACATTTGCACCCAGCAACACCGCCACAACATCGCCATAATCAAAACGGTGTAAATTTTAATAATTCGTCGTCGTCTGATAATCAAGCCTCAAACTCAAATTTTTTAAAAAAAAAAGTAACTTTAGTAACCATTTTTCATGAAAAAAGTAACCAAAAAGTAACCTCAAAATCCTTAATTTTTAGGAGTTTCAGTGGAATCGAGAGGGAAGGGGGTGTAAAACCCAAAACTTTATTTTGTTTTTTTCTGCAAATTTCAGCAATTTTAGAAAATATTGAATTTTTGGAAATTTTTGAAGACTTGAAAGTTTTTGCACTTTTGGAAGAATCATTTTTTCATTATTCTACTTTTTCCAGCACTTCAAAAATAAATTACAATTTTCAAATACCAGACGCGAAACTTTACTTTTGGTTTGGGGGGGGGGTCCACAAATTTGCCGAACTCAAAGTTATCTTCAAAACATGGACAAAAACCTTGGGGTGAATATAAAAAAGTTTGCGACCAATATCTCTAGGAAAAAAACCAAAACTTCTTCCAAAAAGTTGAATACTTTTAAAAATTCTTTTGATTTTTATAAGTATACGAAAAGAGTTGAATTTTTCATTAACAAATATTGAATTTTCTGGGCTGAAAAGGAAGAAAGTTTGAATCGCATAATATATTATTTAAAAAAATAACCATATAAATTTACTGAGCCCGAGCGAAGCGAGGGCGAAATTTTTTTTGAAGAAAAATTCATTTAAAACTAGAATTTCTTCATTTTAATTGGTATTTTAGGTTTTAAGGGGAGGCAGGTGTGCCAGATTTGAAAAATTTAATAGTTCGTTTTGTAATGGTTCATTGTCTGAAAAATTTGCCGACTTTTCCAATGAGGAAAAATTTTGAAAATAGTAACCAATAGTAACCTCTGAAAGGAAAAAGTAACTTTTAGTAACCAAACTCGAAAAAAGTGACCAAGTTACTTAAAAAGTAACCCAGTTTGACCCCTGCTGATAATGAGACGACTAATTCATTTTCTCATTCGTAGCAATCTTGAAATATCGCCGGCCAATGTACGAGTCTGTCTACAATCAAGCCTCTAGCCTGGGAGCAATTTCCACCGTTTAATTAAATTATAATTTTTAATTCGTCGCGACGAGAAGGAGGATCAAAAGCGTACATGCTTTTACCTTAATTCGACAAATCGTCGTATATTTTCTCCCATCCCTTTGCCAGCACATACTAACAAATATCCGACAGAAATTCGAACACCGTCGTACACACAGAGAATTTCCCAAAGGCCGTAATTTTTTTTGCCCTTCTCGCAGGTACATGGGTTTTCCAACTCGTATATCTTTTCGAGGTGAACGAACCAGCTCAAAGGGATCGATTCTTATGTGAGTATTTATATAACTCAATATTTTCATTACCGCCTGAACTAATCCAGCCACATAGACAGCTTATCTTTAATTCATCGATTTACCAATACCGCGAAAAAACTTACAAGTTTTGTAGGTACAAAAAATAAAAACAACCCGGTGATTTAATCATCGAACACAGAGAATAATTTTCCCTAAATCTGTCTCGATAAACTCGTAAGTCGTACGCAGGTAGATATTTATAAGCTGGGTAATAATATACGAGCTGAGAAACTTGTCATAAAAAATCATACACCCGATGATTAACATGTAACCCATATTTATCAAACCGGGCGGTCGTAAATTCGTGAATTTCTCATTACAATATTCTATACGGTTATTTTCTGTATTCCTATATCCACGCTACATTACTTTAAAATCGTACATCTGCAAACTTACCCTTAACATGTTTCTATTCAAATAAATTAATTCCGTGCCTTGTACGTCTCGATCTTTGAAAATATTCACGTAGTCGTCCAACCTCAGCGTTTTCATCCAATCTACGATGTTTTCGTTCGTCCATTTCACTAATGGCTGTAACATAGGAGTAAAAAAAAAAAGAAGAAAAATTAAAAACACGAATTCGTTAATTAAATTTAGAAAACCCGACGCGACGTTTAAGCAGCCAGCTCAACGGTATCGCGGTGTAAATAGGGTACCTTTTTCGGAAACATCTCTAAATGAGAATATATATGATCGGGACATCGAGCAATACGAAAAGGTAACCTGGAAAACAATGTAATAAGCAAGGCTTTACGTAAGCATTCGTATTCGTATAGATACAACGACCGAGAAATTTTTTGATTATTCGACGCACCCCTAATATCGTCAACGTCGTTCATACAAAAATGGAAATTCGTCATTTCACAGAAATAATAAGTATCGAGCGTTTCAAACAGTTTCAAATTAGAAAATTTTTCATCTTTTTTCGGCTGTGTTTTGATGAAACCGAGCCGCAAGGGTATCTGAAAATTATACGAGCAACATTGGTAGATTTTAGAAATGAAACGAGTCTCGGAATGAGCTTTTTTGAAGATTATTTATGGAATATTCGAAGACATTTTATATCTGGTTTCCAATGGAAAAGAGAGAAGACGAAAAGGGGAAAGGGTGAACTAACTTTGGATGAATTAAAAAGACATAAGGTGGGTTTTTTCATTTCTTCGGTTTCGCTGCTTGACAAATCAGTTTCAAAATAAAGTCTTGATTATTAAAATTTATGGTTATAAAATTCCAAATAATACTATCAAATTTTGTAAACGTGAAAAATTCATAAAAATACTGTAAAAATAATGAAAATCAAAATGAAAGTTTATAGGAATTGGTCTGAAATAGAAGTCAAACAATTAAAATAGCGTTTTTGTTACGAAAAATCAAACAACATAAAATTCGTTGGATTAGAGATACTAAAACAATAATTAATGAATGATAAAAATTTGAAAATATAATAAAACAGCATATTTTAATAAATTTTAACATTCGAAAGCTCGATATAAACGTCATAAAATGATGAAAATTACATCTTATATTCTATCTGAAAGTCAGCCACGAAATTTACTTCTTCTATCAATATTTTCCGAGAGAATTTTTTGCACTAAAATTGTAGGTCAACACCTCACCTTCCTCCGTATTTATTCACAATAAATCTAATATTCAGATAAGTGAAACATGAAAATTGATGAAAATAAGTAGAAAAATCATTGAAATGGAATAAAAATGACTACAGAGTCTGGAAGGTTGAAGAGATGGTAGACAAAGTATAGGACGGACGAGGTGAGCTTCTTTCAGTTGAAAAATTTGCAAAAATGACGAGTTGATGATGATTTTGTAAAATTTTGTTCCTCCAATCCTAAGAATGAAAAGATTGAATTTTTCCTCAGAAACCTTAATTTTTAGTCGAAAATTTTCAAAAATGATAAGGATAATTTTTTGGGGAGAATTTTTGATTCAAGATGGAATAATCGAAAAAATTCAACTGAAAAACATGTTGAAAACGCAAAAAAGTTGATTCATCCAACTAATTTGTTTATACAGATAAAATTTCTGGTGGGAATTCTACATAGATAATTTCATGTAGAAAAACCTCGTTGAGCTTCAATGATGTCCCATAATTTATCATTCTTAGATGGAAAAATTTTATAAAAATCATTTTTGGATCCTAAAATCTTTGCAATGAAAAAAAAAACATACAATAAGTTGCAATAAAATTTCATTAGTAACTCGGCTTCACAAAATGAGTCGAATTATTGCAATATTTTTAGCAAATTTGATGATTTTTAAATGTTTTTTTAAATGACAGATGACAAACTCAAGGGAACTGGGCAGATTACTTCAACAAAATGCCAATTTCTTCAACTGCACCTACATTTGTAATAATTTCAATGGTTAATTTTCACAAAAAATCATTAAAAATGAACAAATGTTAACGAGAAAAATAATTTTTAAAGAAAAAATTGATCATTTTGAAACGAAGTTATGACCTCTTTTTGAAACATGAATTAGAAATATGCTATTTTAAATTTTAATTTAATCTCATAGTAGATAGTATTTGGAAAAGGAGGTAGAACCTAGAACAGATCTTAAAAACCAAATTAAACTTGTCAACTTCAAGGGCAAAGCTGAGCTTGAATCTGCCCAAATTTAAAGTTTTGAAATTTGAAGTCGTGAAAATAAGTTTTCCATACTTTACAAAAGTAAACATTTCCTTCACCTTTTTCAATAGCAAATTCGAGAGAAAATACTGAAATAAAATATACCTACACTTGGCAAACTGTTGAAAAAGTTTAAATCCAAGTAGGCGTAAAATTTGATAAATTTTCAGACCTTCAAGTTGTCAATTTTTCACACCGTAAAATTTCATCTACTTCCCTTCTCTTTTTCCTTCATCCAGATAATTTCGACGCATCGTACAACAGCTTTCAAAATTTTGAGTTCGTATACTCCACACCTCAACCCACTCAAAACTCTTAGTACAAACATAAGCCCACGAAAATCCCCTTATTTTATCCTTTTATAACAAAATCCTCTTACAAATTTGTCTTTTTTTCTCCTCAAAACCCTGAAGAAAACTCGTTTCCGCAACTTCCTCATAGGTACCCGCTACCCACCCAGTATCAACACTAAACTACGCAACAAAATGTCAAAAACACTTGCAAACGAGTCTATAAAATTGCATAACTATATAAAACCAAAAACCAAAAACCAACCCGCCCGGAGGTATTTTTCATCAACGTAGAAAACACTTGCCACACGTTGAAGTCAAGTTTAAAACACTATCCGAGATATAATCTTAACCAGTAGAACGACGTAAAAAAATCATATGAAAAAAATCAAGATTGAATTAATACAAGGAAAAAATGAGAGAAAAAAATGAAAAGAAACATCATACATCGTGGAATTAAAATATAAACATTTTGTAACGCAAAAGAAATCCAACACAATGAAAAAAAAAAGATCAGAAAAATTCAACATTACAAGCATCGACATCGGTATTAAATAAATTCAATTTCTACGAGCAAAAAAGAAAAGGCAAGACCGAGTATATTTTGCATTTTACATTAAAAAATCGGTAGCTTTATCTGAAAATTTAATGGAAAGTACGACTCTAAGAATATTCCAACGTGTTTGCAGTATAAAAGCATCACTTCGAGAGGAAACGAAACCCGAGGTATTTTTACAATTATAAACTCGACGAAGGTGTTTTTTTTTGAAGTGAATCGTTCGAGTTGAAAATTTTCCTCACCGATGGGGATATTCGGGGTAAAGGCGTTTTTGTTTATACGGATGCGTTTGTGTAATAAAATGAAAAAATAAATACCCATTTTGCAGCATATTAGGCCATGAACGATTTAATATTATTACCGAATAAACATGTAGATTTATATGGTAGGTTGCAACTCAGGCTACAGTAGCTACCTTTATTTAACGATCAAACAAGTTTCGAAATTTAAAAAGCCGATTCCCCAGAGTAAATTCGTTGCTTGATGTAGTGGCGATATAAGACGGAAGTATAAAAACGCTCGCAAATGTACCTTCATGTAGGTAAAGGTATATTCTAGAGCATTTTCCTCCTTCCTGCTCGTCCCCTATGGCTCGAAAAACACCAGCGACATGCGAATATCGTATAAAAAATTTAACGATATAGTAAATTAAATTTTTATTCCAGATTGACATGGTTATAACGCGAGCCATTTACTTAAGAATAAGTTTATCATCTTGAAATGTCGTTGCACAATTTTTTTTACGACTCAGTCCGGCTATTAAAATTTATTTCGCATTTTAATACGCCCAAATTGTCCCTTTCTTTAATACGTAACTCCCTCGAGATCAAAAATTGCACAGGTTGTTGGAGCGATTCGACAAAACCAACTCGCTTTCGTGCTTTCCAATTCGATACATAAAAATCATCCCCTATTTCGGCCCACAATCATAATCGACGTAAGCTAAAAATTAATTTTCTTATCACCCTATCTCGTCGTACGTATTTTCTAAGTAAGACATAGAAAGAAAAAAAGCAATTTCGACTAACTTATAAAAAATTAAAACTCGTAAAGTTTTTCTATCTAAAAAAAAAAAAGAAAGAGAAAAGAAAGGAAAGAAGTTAACTTACTGTTTCAATAACGGATTAAGTTTTTGTTAACTTACCGAACAAATCGGTCTCAAAATTGCTTTTGAAAAGGACTGATTTCGATCGAACGAAAACAAAAACTTTGTTCGTTGCGAAAAAATATTGAAATATTAAAAGTTTTTCTATTAAACGCGCAAAAAAATTAACCTAGTTTCGTCAAATTGTACTTTTGAACCGTTGGCAAGCATAATAAATGAACTGCCGCCTTTTTTCTCTCATATCTTCAAAGTAGGATCTGGCCAACAACGATGGATTTGATAAGTTTTCGTGTATACGCGTAGAAAATTATTCGCCTGCGGCGGGGAAAACACGGCGTAATTTTCGACGTGAACATCATGTTGAAATGTATGAATTATTCGCTTTTTATACCAATTCTACTTTCTTGCTTCCTTTTTCCACTTTGTATTATTTTTACATTTTTTCCTTCTTAGTTCTCTCGTATTCTAAAAGGGAGAAATAATATCCCAGATTTTGGCTACGGTCCGAAACTACGGCGATTTTTATTTTATTTTATACGAAATGTAAGCTATATTAGGAGGATATGTTTTGTTATTAAAATTCCGTTCGGATTTAAATATCAAAAAAAAAAAAATCGTGAATTAAGTATAGAAGTCGAATCCTCCGTCTATATGCCAACTCCTTCCACTTATTCAACATTTCAGACGAATTGATAAATATTTCTATTTCGAAATTTATGAAAAGAATAAAACATCCGGAGTATGAAAAAAAAAAAAACAAGCCAGAGAAATAAACGACCAACAATGAACGCAACGATTTTCCATGATGAATGTGAAAATCTTGATTTTTTTCAAACATAAAATTTTTTGCCAAAAATCCAAAAAATGTCAGAAAATATGAAAAAGGATTGTAAGACTAAAAGAAAGGTACGGAAACGTGGAAAGTGGTGCTTAATGGCAAATGACAAACATTTTTAGACAAATAAGTATCATTTTGTTAGAATTTCGAAAAAAAAAATTCCCAATGCGAGGAAGGCCATGCGAAAAAATTTATGAGCGAAATTTAAAACTTGCTAGAATTTTATCGAACCGTAAACAACGTTTCCCCAAGATGATTTCTCACGTAAAATTTCTTCGAAATTTAGCGAATAAAATATTTTCATGTTTCGAAACACCGCTTCGAAGGTATCTACGACAAAAAATTTTCGTTTCCTCGAATTTTTTAAATTTATTCAATTTTTTCCCCGAAGTTATACAAGATTTGTTCTCGGTCCACAAGTGAATAATTTTTCAAAATTTATTGAAAAATGAAACGATAGAAGAATTTATAATTTTTTTTAACGTTACCATTTTCTTCTTTTGTTTGATTTTCAAAGAATTCCGCGAAAATGTTTCGAAGAGTTATCAATATTTTACCGCTTTTTTTTCACCAAAAATTGATGTTGAAAAAATTTTAAGAAATTTTTTCAGTTTTATTATTTTTTTAGTGCTGTAACTGCTGTAATTTCAAACATTACCTAAACCCTTACAATTCCCTCTTCCCTTCTTCACCGTACAGAAATTAGATTTGAAGAAAAGAAAAATTAATCAATTGTTTCTATTGTTTTCAACCCTACTGAGTTCGGAATTTTTTCAAGGTTATTCTTGAATTCAGACTACGGTGAGGCACCCTCACTCTCCCCGTTCCCTCTGGATATTGAGTTTTCATAATGCAAATAACTCAAATAAGTATCGAAATTAACGATAGATTAAATTAATATCGATGTCCAACACTGAAATGTCGATAATCAAATATTGATAATCTATATTCAATTTCGACATTCAATATCGATACTAATGATCGATGTTCAATATCGATACTAATGATCGATGTTCAATATCGATACTAATGATCGATGTTCAATATCGATACTAATGATCGATGTTCAATATCGATACTAATGATCGATGTTCAATATCGATACTAATGATCGATGTTTAATATCGATACTAATGATCGACGTTCAATATCGATACTAATGATCGACGTTTAATATCGATACTAATGATCGACGTTTAATATCGATACTAATGATCGACGTTTAATATCGATACTAATGATCGACGTTTAATATCGATACTAATGATCGATGTTTAATATCGATACTAATGATCGATGTTTAATATCGATACTAATGATCGACGTTTAATATCGATACTAATGATCGACGTTTAATATCGATACTAATGATCGACGTTTAATATCGATACTAATGATCGACGTTTAATATCGATACTAATGATCGATGTTTAATATCGATACTAATGATCGACGTTCAATATCGATACTAATGATCGATGTTTAATATCGATACTAATGATTAGTGTTCAACAAGTACCCGGATATCCAAATACCAAATACTATTTGGATAAATATCCAAATACCCGGATAATTATCCGGATCTTACGGAAATTTCCGAACTGTTCCCGAAACATCCCGAAAATGGTTGAACTTTTCCGACAGCCTCAAAAGTCGTCTACTAGTCTACAAACCATTTTTGAAAATTTTCTAATTTTCGTCCACCTCCTGCAATAGACGTTGCCTAATTTCAATTTTTTGTAATTTAATTTAGCACTCCTAGCGGGATTTTTTTCAACTAGGGAAATATCCAATGAAATGCCTTCTTTTTGATTATCCGGATAGTATCCGGATATCCGAGTATTTGGATAGATTTGAAAGATCCGGTTATTTGTTGAACACTACTAATGATCGACGTTTAATATCGATACTAATGATCGATGTTTAATATCGATACTAATGATCGATGTTTAATATCGATACTAATGATCGATGTTCAATATCGATACTAATGATCGATGTTCAATATCGATATCGAACTTCAAACATAGATTGTTGGAGTCGATATTGAAAATCGATTATCGATAGCATCGATGATGGATTTTGAAAATTGATAATCGATGTTGAACATTGATAGAAATTACCGATCATCAGAGCCGAATCTCGACATAAAATATCGATTAGGTATCGAAATTGAACATCAATATCAGCTATCGATAATATATGTCGGGCATCAACATTTAAAAATCAATCAAAAATCTTAGATCCGATCAAAGTATGTACATATTTATTTCCTTTGAGTATCGATATCAAAATATCAAAATCGAAAATCCTAAAATTAGTAAAATCTTATTTTAAGAAAAATTTAACGTTTTGTAATAAAAATAATCCAACTTTCTTATTAAATATTTTGACATCGAAATCGATTCAAAATTTAAAAAAATCGAAATAACCCAATTTACCTACTAACCTTTTCCTCTATATTTCGCAATGAAAATCTCAATCTCAGCGACATTCCTCAAAATAATGAATCCATTTTATATAGTAACTTTATTCATCATCTATCGACGCAGAATTTTTCCAACAGCAGGAGATATCCCTTATACAAAAACCTTAACCCCCTTATTCTCAACACCTCTTACCTACTTTCTAGCCTGGTTTCTCGCTCCATTATAACTAAATCCAACATTACAAAAAATAAATTGACGAGTCGACAATTTTCCATCCGAGTACATTCATCGTCGTAGCGTTAAAAATCAAATTCCGTTTAAATATTTTCCACAAAGGCGAATTCTTCGCTGAAAAAAAAGAATAACTCGACTAGCGCGAGAAAAAAATCCAAATTTTAACCACCTCCACCTCGCAACGTAACGTGTACCTATTACCAAACACTAAAACTTTTTTTTGGTTCAGATTTAGCTGGCCTTTTCTCCATCATACCGCGCAGACGAAATATGGTGTTGACAAAATAAACACCTTACAATCTATAAATACGTCGGATTAAGCGAACACCGGAATTATTGACTTTTCGCACCGGATTAAGATTTATACTCGACTTGGGCGAAGATTTACGCCGCCAAGTTTTTCTGTCATTTTTCCAAACACCCTCAAGACTTCGAACTAATTTAATGTGAAAAAGCCGTCATAGCGACGACCTCGAACATATTTTCTTCTCTTTTGTCATATAAAAAGAAAAAGGCTTCCGTCCATTTTCTGTACTTCTCATCTCTTTTCTTTTTCTTCTGCGTTTCTTTTTTTTTCTTTTATTTTTCAAAACATATACGATGTACGAACGATAAAGAAGTAACCGGATTAAGGTATACGTGTATTGATAAATTATTACCTACTTTTTTTCCTTTTGCCTTTTTTTGTTGCAAACGAATTAAAGAAAGAGAAAAAAAAAGTAGTAAAAATTCAACGTATGGAGGTGTTTCATTTGTCACGAGCGTAAAAAGCTCAATAAAACTTGAACAACGAAATTACTCGTGCGCGCTGGTACCTTATAATACCTACGTTTTATCAAAATGTAAAATTTCCTAATTACGTAGGTACAAACAAAGTAATACTATACGTGTGTTGTTATAAAACGAAACGCTCGTAAACGTCATTCATATTTTTATGTAACCATTGTTACAATAATGTTCAACAACCCAAAATGACATGAAAACAAGCAGCACTCCAATCCACATGCTACGAAATACACGTACGATGAATTTATATTCTGTTTCAAAAACGTATAATTAAAGCGGTAATAGAAATATCAAAATTGTCATCGAAATATTAATGCGAGACGTATTGATTGCGGAAAAGATAATCGAAAACTCAAAAATAACACAACAGAAACGATTTTTTTTGGCAAATTCTATGAAAAAATAATTGATTTTCATTTGTCTTGTTTGAAAAAAAAAAAACGATTCGTCCGAGTTCTTTTTATTTCAATTCAACCGGGTTTCGAAGACTAATATTTTGATTTTTCTCAAAAATTTTACAAGTTCTTCTGGTCACTCAACAACTTGAAACCCCATCGTCGATTTCGTAGCAACCATCAGGTTAAAAAGTATGAGGATTTCATTTTTTACCAAGATTATTTCAAATTAAGCATCATAAGTATTTAAAAATTTCAAAAAAAAAAAAGAAGTCAATAACGTTGGAAATTTTTTTAAAAACAAAAGGGGAGAAGAAAATAGTATAGTCGAATTACTGCATCCGTTCGCTTAGCTTGTAAAAAGCAATTTGACGACTGATTATGAATCTAGAATGTATTTAGAAAAAAATAAGCTTGGGTGCCATTTTTTTCCGCCCCTCCCCTTTCGAGGGTCCACCCCCCTTTCTTTAAAATGCCCATATCTCGCTTCCTGTTGGTTTTAGAAAAAAATTTTAAATACAAAAGTTGTTCCTTGAAGGCTTCTCTACACGTTGGTCATCACAGAATTTCAATTGGAGCCCCCCTTGCCCCCCAAATTTCAAAAATGTACTTACAGAAATACTCAAAAATGAGTTTTTCTCATTTTTTTTGTGAATATCGCAAAATAAGTAAGTAAAAAAAGGTTATTATAAAATTAGAAGGTATTTAGAAAAAAATACGCTTGGGTGCCATTTTTTAAGCCCCTTCCCCTCTTAGGGGCCCACCCCCTTCCTTAAAAATGCCCATGTCTCCCATTCTATTGCTTCTAAACAAGAAATTTCAAGTGGCGGTTATTCCTTGAAGATTTCTATACATTTCTGTAATCACAAAATTTCAATTGGAGCTCCCTTGCCCCCCTCCATTTTACATATTTAAGTACAGAAATACCCAAGATCGAGTTTTTCTCATTTATTATAGTCCAGGCAAATTAATATTGAAATAGAGCGAAAGTGGAAAAAATTTAGATCAGCGATTTTTCTGCAGGAATGTGTTCAGAAGGGTCCCAGTAGTTATCAAAAAAAACCCAAGAGCTCCAAGTCTGAGGGAAAATTTTTTAGGGGGTGAAACATCCCCCAAAAATGAGTTTTTCTCCATTATTTCGTAAAATATAAATTTATGCCTTATGTTATTTTTGTTTTAATAAGTTCGGATTACAATTTAATTCAATGAATATGAATAGTAGAACGTCAAATCACATATAGTATGAAGCACCAAATATTTTAAATGAATCACCACGGAAACAGTGCGTCAGGTACCTTAATGTCTGCAAAATTGCCGAAGTTTTAAACCCCCTGCTTCTTCAATGGCTACTCTGGGAGCCTTCACAAATGCTTAGATTCATTAGTCAAGGGGTCGATTGGCCATATCCGGATAACTAATGGTTCAAAACACTTATATCAAGTACAAAGTTGAAAAAATTGGGAAAAAAATTTGTAAAAACCACAAAATTGGGAATATTGTGCCACCTCCTGCTTCCCCTCTTGAAGACATGTGAAATTCAGATATGAATCAATAGATCAGATTTGACCTATACTATCGAAATATCGTATCGAAAATTCGTTCCTGACGGTTGTGTGAGGTATAAGGGCAAAAAATTGCGTTTTGGGGATATTTTTCATAGATATTGGTGAATAGAAGGGGGTTTTTGTTCGAAATAAGTGGCACTTCTAGTTATTGGTTTTCAAAAGTAATGACATTTTCGTATTCAGGGAGGTCGATATATACTGAATCAACCGCAAAAATGTCAATTTTGCTCAACCCTACCACATAGGGGGACTGGAGCCCCAAAAAACCGCCCCCTCACACTCCCTATGGCAAATTTTAATTCACTCCCCCACTCTAAAATTTTGTTTCGGTCTTATGGGTATAATACGTATTATGCACGTGAACTCTTCAGAAATATTACAAGGGTCCACCTCCCACCATTGGGTAGGGATGAGATTGTGTCCTTGTACTTCTGCAATCCCTTACAGACATAAAAGACAGCCGTTGTTACTCAAAAAACATTATTCGGGTACAGATTCACAGTAATCAAATCGGAATATCTGAGATTTTCAAAATTTTGAAATTTTGAACCCCCCCCCCCTCTTTAGGGCTTATGTTTTACGTGAAAGGAGTCATGTTGGGTATCATCTGATCGGAAATTTGACGCAGATTCCGAATTTGTTATTATTTTTTACTTAAAATTTATATTTTACGAAAGAATGGAGAAAACCTCATTTTTGGGGGATGTTTCACCCCCTAAAAAATTTTCCCTCAGACTTGGAGCTCTTGGTTTTTTTTTGATAACTACTGGGACCCTTCTGAACACATTCCTGCAGAAAAATCGCTGATCTAAATTTTTTCCACTTTCGCTCTATTTCAATATTAATTTGCCTGGACAATAATAAATGAGAAAAACTCGATCTTGGGTATTTCTGTACTTAAATATGTAAAATGGAGGGGGGCAAGGGAGCTCCAATTGAAATTTTGTGATTACAGAAATGTATAGAAATCTTCAAGGAATAACCGCCACTTGAAATTTCTTGTTTAGAAGCAATAGAATGGGAGACATGGGCATTTTTAAGGAAGGGGGTGGGCCCCTAAGAGGGGAAGGGGCTTAAAAAAATGGCACCCAAGCGTATTTTTTTCTAAATACCTTCTAATTTTATAATAACCTTTTTTTACTTACTTATTTTGCGATATTCACAAAAAAAATGAGAAAAACTCATTTTTGAGTATTTCTGTAAGTACATTTTTGAAATTTGGGGGGGGGGGCAAGGGGGGCTCCAATTGAAATTCTGTGATGACCAACGTGTAGAGAAGCCTTCAAGGAACAACTTTTGTATTTAAAATTTTTTTCTAAAACCAACAGGAAGCGAGATATGGGCATTTTAAAGAAAGGGGGGTGGACCCTCGAAAGGGGAGGGGCGGAAAAAAATGGCACCCAAGCTTATTTTTTTCTAAATACATTCTAGATTCATAATCAGTCGTCAAATTGCTTTTTACATTCAGTGCGAGCGGAAGCCTTTTTTTGCAGTAATTCGACTATACTAAAAAGGAAAAGTGGGGTTTTTGATCCGTTTTTTTTTTCAAAATTTCTCAGAGAGGAGATGGGGCAGGTACATGGTAATAAAAGAAAACATCAGATTTATAAAATGTGAAAAAAACGTTTCAAATCACAACAAAAATATTGCTCGAGCAAACATGGTGTTTACTAAATCTTAATATTTTCTAGATCTGAATTTTTCCATCCATTTTCATGTCATTTGTCTTACTTCAAATTTTCAAAAACATTCTTTTTTTTTACCCTTCAATAAAAAAATGAATAAAATATTTGTATGGAAAATATTGAAAATTCTTATTTTTTTTGCAGTTTAGTCACTTATTAAAATTCTTGCTATTTTCTGATTTTCTAGCAACCAAAATGAAATTTTTACTTTTTTTTTGGGGGGGGGGGGGGTTGTAGACATCATCGAAAAACAGGAGGGGGATAAGTAAGCCAAATTTTTCTGAAAAATAATTATACTCATTTGAAAAAATTAGTAACCCCAAATATTTTTCAATAACATACTATAAAAGGCATACTTATTGATTTTTTTCCTTCACTTTGGAGGTTTACTTTTTTAGAAAAAGGTTATTTTAAAAGCACCCCAGTACGATGCCTTCTCAAAATTATACCAAGTATTTTCCCCTCAAAACTCACAATTTTTCAAGTCAGTTCATTCCACATTTTTGGAGAGCACATTCATACAACTTTCGAAATAGATTTGAAAAAATTACAAGAACCTCTTCAGAAAATCCGCAAAAAATTCAGAAATTTTTTTGAATATTGGAGAAAGCGAGAAAGGGGATGTCACAGCATTCCAAAAATTGCTCCATGACATAACATTTATTTGAAGATTGAAGACTCGATCGTGAGTTCAAATATCAACTCATTTTCAGACTTTGGCTCCCAGCATCTGAACTCGGTTTCAAAAGTAGAAAATTGGAGAGACTTGTCAACTGTTACGTTTTCGATGGTACAGATTTCTAAAATTAGATTATTTTTGCTCCTTCATTTCACGTTCAATCTACAATTAAATTTCTATACCGGAAAATGTCATAAAATGGTTTCAAAAAACTTCCAATTCACAAAAAAATTTCGAAAATCTTCCAAATTGCATAAAAACCCAATAATTAATTTTATAAGAATTGAACAATAGATGATACCTACGCATACAAGATTATCAGAACTGCTCAAAATTCACAGTAATTTTTGTAAAATTGTGCAAATAAAATCGTTGATTTTTGTTCAAATTTAAAAAAAAAAGTCGAAGTACCTACAATTACAAAATAGTTGAATTTCTTTTAAAAATCAATGAAATATCAGAAAGCTGTCTCAAACACTCAGACGTCTTTGAAAGCGTAAAATACAAAAAAATTCGAATTTCACTGAAAAATTTAGCAAAAATAAAGTACAAGCTAATAAAATACCTACTCTCTTAATTTGAATCAGTCAAAAATGACTGATTCAAATTAAGAGAGTACATTGAAAATGAAGTCACTGATAATCAGTCAAATTCCACGGATTCCCCAGTTAATCAGTGACATTTTATTGCCAATCAGTGAGAAATTACCGATTCAATTCGTGAATTTTCACCATTGAATTAGTAAAAATTAATTGACTGACTGAGTCAGTGAATTTTTTCACTGATTCCAACAGTAACTCAATTTTGTCGATTTAAATCATTCAATTTTGACCGATTCAAATTCAGAGAGATTGAGTTTTTTTAAAATAATTATTTTGAAAACAAACTTCAAAAATTTTCATAACATAGGTGCAATTTTCACCATTTTTTAGATTTTTTGGAAATTTCAGATATTTCTTCCACAATTATCGACAGTTTTTGTACTTTTTTGGACAATTCGGAAGATATTTCCATTCATTTTATGCCATTTGCCATTTTATAACTTCATTTTCAAATTGATGGAAATATTTTTTGCATAACCTCAACTATTTTTGCAACCCGTTCGATTAAGATTTTTTCAATATCTCAATTATCGACATGAATACCTATTTCAAACAAATAACATCAACCATATGAGCACCCACACCTTCAATATTGACAATGCAAAGTGATATACTAAAACAAAATAACTTTCTGTCTCACATGACCCTTGAATCACGGTAAAATAATCAACACGAGTAAAAAATTTCTCAAATATTTCATCAACTCGATCGTAAATCTCACACGAGGTCCATTAGATCCAGGTAATTACAGCCATACCCCTTCAGCCATATTTCACAGTTCATAGCTTATTGATAAATGTAATATTTTCCACCGAAATAATAAACGATTATAGAGACACGCGGAGCCAAAAGGCGTATTGTAATACCAAAAACGGACCGGCCGCCTACGAAATAACAATTTCTAAATAACTCCAGCGCCACAGCAATCGACACATGCACACGCTACACAAACTAATTAGATGCTATTGGTAATGTACCGGCGGAGCACACCGAGAGTAATTTCAAAGTTGGTGAAATTTTTACGCCATTAAATTAAATTCCGCCTCGCCGCGAATAAACTTCGCTATAAAGAAATTAAATTTCACTCCATTCGTGCGTGTAAAACTGTCAATAAAAAATTCCGCGGGACATCCGAAAAACAAAAGAGTATAAAAAAAACCCTTTCCAACAACAAAGCCAACGTTACAGTTGTAGTTTTAACTGTCAGTTAACCTGATATTGATTACGTAAAATACTTACCAGCAAACTTTCATGTAGCCAACAGCCACGTGTAAGGTTGAAACGACATTTCACCCCGGACCACTTTCTCCCCCAGCCCGTGGTTCTTAATTTATAACTATTGTTTCCGAGGATTTTGAGTTTGAGAAAATGCGCCCTGCGCCGGGCCACGTCCAACGATATCCCTTAATATATTCCCTTCAAACGCAGTCCCACCGTATCGTCGTTATAAGGCGTTAATCAAAACTTGATACTTTGTCTGCGAGCACTGCTATGTCACCAGCCACGGTCGCGGTCAATGCCATATTAATAAGAAAAACTATATGTAATTTTGCCTAAGCCATCGTCGCATCGATTTATGAACCAAAAAAAAAATAAAAGGGCGAGGGGAGCGGAGTAAACGTACATATATTACATGCCAGGATACACGGGTTATTTTACGTTTAAAACAAAAAATTTGTTCTACATCCATTTCGCAGCCAACGTTCGGATAATTTGTGCTCCAACTTTTGGCTACAAATTGCGCAAAGTTTATCTATCAAGAAGTACAGTATATTTTACCGAACCGAGTGTAGAATGGAGTAACAGGGAGGGAAAACACTTCCGAATTAACTGCTTGTACTGCACCGACAAAATAATAATTATGATAAAAATTTTTTCCAATGGTCAGCAATTTGGATAAAAATTATGACCATTGGAAAAAAAAAGCACGAGACGTTGCGAAATACAATGGAACTATTTGGTAAGATGCATTAATGGTGGCTAACTTTACCAGCAGAGTAACTGAGGAAAAAATGGGGTCGACAAAATGAAACGAAATGTTTTCGAAATTCCAACCATTATAGTTTTTATTGTATTAATCTAACAGCTAAATTTAAAAATTAGAACTGGGATATTCGTATTAGTTATTCTACCTCTCCCTTGGACTCAAATTTTTTAAAAAATCCAAAATTCAAGTAAAAATAAATTTAGAGCCCATTGGAATATGTCAAACGGAATCGTATCATTCATTCATTTACACAGTTGAAAAAATAATACTGAATTTTAATGCCATTGAAAATGAGAGAAAAAAATGTTTTCTCGGCCTTTCGATTTCAATAGCAGGTAATAACGACGACGCAGTATTTCATTTCTTAGAGGAATGAAAGCAGCTGAGGAACATGAAAAAAGAAACCAGCCACGTGCTGGATTTATTGATAGAATCGGACAAAATGAAAAAAAAAAAGAATGACAATGACAGGGTGATTAAAGAACAGGGTATTTTACACCCTGGTACCTTCCTCCTCGTTTCATTTCTCGGCACAACCTCGTATCGATAAATTTCGCACTACGCGAAAATTTTATCCTCTTCAAATTCATTCTCAATTTACATATCAAACAATTCGATTTCAAATTACAATTTAGTGGGAAAGAATTTCATTCGGGGGTTTACAGGCATTAAAATTCCATTCAATTGGCGAGTTGTAAAAATTAATGGTGGGTGGAGAAAAAAAAAGTAAGCTGTAGAATTTACTCGTGAAGGAGAATTTTAATATAGGAATTAAAACTTGACCAAAATGAATCTGTGCTTGCTTAAAAATTAATTAAAATTATCGATTTGTGTTTCTTCAACTCGACTAATACCTCTGAAATATTTACATCTTGCCTGGAAACAGTGCAGTATTAGAATCTTTCCACATCTTTTGCTGCGACGAGCCAAGAGTAAAAAATCAAAACTTTTATAAAAATAATGTTGATACATTTGAATTGGCTTATTTTCTTTGTTTTTTTAAAATGATTTTTCATTTTTATGAAATATTATTTATTTCAATCAGTGTTGCAAGAACAAAAACGAAAACGGAAACTGAGAACCAAAAAAAAAAAAATTTTAAATAATTCGGTTCTCAAACGGTTCTAAGAACCTTTATTTTGAAGAACCGTTTAGAACGAAAACCGAAAAATAAAAAAAATCCTGAGATCCGAACAGAAACCGAGAACGAAAAATTCGAAGAACCGAATCCAGAACGAAAACTGAATTGTTTAGGTTCTTTGGGTTTCAGCTCGGCGATGGCCGATTTTCACCTATTTTTCATTTAGTAACTAATTAAATAGGCAACTGGCATTAATATGAGCGTCTTTTTCTCATTTATAATGGCACTGAATTTTTCGCTGAAAAGTTGAAATATTTCAACTTTTTATTGGCAGACATTGAATCTTTCAGTGCTCCATTATCAACAGTTCCGTAAGAAAACACAGATTCAACTTTTTCCAGTGAAAAATTCAGTGTCATTATAAATGAGCACGTGACACCTGACTAATCAGAAGCGCCATTCACAAGAACAATTCAAGAAATCAAGTATGCAAGACAAATATTTTCAACATTTTTTCAACGTGAACTTTTCTTGAAAAATATTTTGCAACTATGAAGTTTGGCCAACAAATCAATTCAAATTCTTTTCAAATTTTTCATTGAAAAAAAATTGACTAGAAAATGTTTTATCGTTTTTGATTTTTTGTTTTAGAAAAAAATCTCAAGTTGAGGTGATTGTTTTATGTGAGTTTATATTGTTTCAAGAAATTAGGCTGTCTTAAGCTTATTAGGTAACACTTTGATTTTTGAACACTCATTTTTCATTTTTTTTTTTTTTTTTAAATGTTTATTATTATGTACTCTACTCATCTACTGAAAAATTTTTCTAACAAATAACCCAAAATCTAGATAAAGAACCAAAATCCAAAAAGAACCAAAAATCAAATAAAATCCGAACTTTTGGAGAACCAAAACCAAAACAAAAACCGAAAACTGAAAAGAACAAAAACAAGAATTGAAAACGAAATTTCAAATTTGAGAACCAATGAACGAAAACCGAAACCCGAACTAAAATTCATGGGAACGAAAACCGAGAACCGAATCCTTGATTTTCGGTTCTTGCAACACTGATTTCATCCATTTTCAATTTTTAAATAAACTTTCATCGCTGAGAAAAAAATTAAGTAATATTTTATTTACCTAGTTTTTATTTGCAAGCAAAGAATAACTGAATAAGTATTAATTAAATACTTATTTCACTTCTTTAAACCATTTACCACCCCCCCTCCCCCAATAGCTTGACTTTTTTCGCAATCTCGAGTACTTAAGACCTACCTACCTTTTATCATAATATCTCAACAAATTTTTTCTTCATATTTTTCGACAATTTTCAAAGTTTTTAAAATGAATTTTATGAAAATTTCCAAGTAACTCAGTCTTTAAGAAGTGAGCTTGAATTTTCTTCAATGGGTTTTTCAAATCCCACAACACAAATTTGCCTCGATTATTTTTTCAAAATACAGAATTTTACTTTTCAATTTTTCATGTTAGAACAACTTTAATACCTAAAAAAGTGAGACTGCAGATATTGATCCTGAAGACTGAACTTCATGGGTCAAAAACACAAGCTACCCCTTTACATTCTCTCCAAATTGGATTTTTTTTTGGTGAAACGGAGGCATTAAAAAATGCCTAACCGTTTAAACATTCTGGGAAAATTGTCGCTCTCTCACGCGTGTAATTTTTCTCCAGCGATAAAATTTATTCGCTTCGCGATTCCGATAAAGTCGCTCGCTTAAGAGATTCGCCGCAGGATGTCAACCGAGGGCTCAGTTTGCGAGTAACACGGTCGCGGAGTCGAAATAATTAACACGTTTGTATGAAAAATTCGTAACTCGAACACGCAGCGTAGTATAAAATTACTGCGTAAATATTACGAAATGAAAACTAATTGCCGAGACTAAAATGATAAGTACAACGGTACACGTTGCTGAAGAGATATCTAACCTAAGATTAAACGGAGGCCCTGTTTCTGATACTTATTCCGCGCCGCACTATATGACTACAGCCGAGTAGGTATTTGCACAATTCTAAGAAGGAATTCTATTTCGAGCTGGCTTTTATGTAAACGAAAGGCTCTGAACAAGAATTGCGTCGAGTTAGTATTATTTAAACGTACCCAAACACATAAGATACCAGGGTTTTGTATTGTTTTACAAATAATAAACGCGACGAAGGATTTTTTTCCAAGGATTCTTTTCTTTGCCTGGAAAACGATACTTGGAGAATTGATTATCCGGCCGGAAAAATTGATCCGTTAATTGTATTTGCTTTGATGATTCCAGTTACCAGATTGTGTGAAGAGATGGTTTAACGAAGAGATTTCCCCCTATTTTTTTCGGTATACCTGTGTTGAAAAAACGAAGGGTGTTTTTTGTGTTTTTCCAAGAATACGCGCGAATAAATTGTCGCGCGTCTAGTTCGATCGTAAAAGTATTTCGTATCTTTCAAGGCTACGTTGGATTTTTACGTTGGTAATAAAATGTCCATTTTATCTCATTAAATTCGCAGCTTTTACCTTTTAATGGACGAACAAAGTTTTCAGGGTTGTTTTAAACGCTCCGTAGCAGTAAACTCCTTGGATTTTAATCGGGGGTTTTTTCGACTCGCCCTCTGTAACGTCGTAAAATTTCTCTCCATTCTCGGTTAATGAAGGAATTCCATTTTAAATATCATATTAAGGATATTATATGCTAAGTGTATTATTTGTATTTATTTCGACGCTAGCTCCGACCATTAGATACCTATATTGAAAAGCATCGGTATTAAAAGCGTTGCTAGAACTGAGAGAAAAATTTGAGATAATTTACTCGATGAGAAAATGCGTGGGAAGTGTTGCCAGAGATTCGAGAAATAAGCTTTTTGCAAGGTTGAGCTTGAGTTTGCCATCTTTCGAGGTAATTATACCGAATAACGTGGCCTTGTTTTCTTTCGTCGTTTTATGAATTTAATTTCATTGAGTTTTTTTTTTGCATTTTTATATCTCGATGAGATTGTTGGTGATTTTTTTTACTAGATTTTGAGGGATGATGTTTTTCAATAGAGGGGTATTCTTTTCAACGTTTTTTGAATTTTTTTTTGCAGTTTTGTATTTATTTTGGTTATTTATTGAAAAGGAAAAATTATTACACGTGTAACTTTGGTGCTGACAAAAAATAATTTTAAAATTGAATGAGTTATTTTTAATGGATTAATTCAAAGGCGAAGAAGTGAAGAAGGTGAAAATGAAAAAAAAAAAGAAAAATATTATAATATTTGAGTTTGTTGGCAAAAATCCGGTGAAAGACCATAAAATTGAAATCATTCTTTGGCGAATTTTGATTCGTTTCGTCTCCATCGAGTTTTAAAATCATCGTAACATTTTTTCAAGTTTTTCAATTGTTTACCAACTTAAGATGCCAAAAATCAGTTTTTGACTTGACACTGATTTTGAGCCTTTCAGAAGGGATAAGAATAAATGAGGAACCTCAACTCAAAAATCAAATTTTTAAGCAATAGGTTGATTTTTACATCGTATATCCAAGTTCACATTAAGCATATTTTAGACGTGCTTGGAGCATATTTTGCATTTTTAGACAAAAAAACAAATTTTTAATCCAAATTTCAACAAGTTTCTTAACGTTTTTTTCCATTTCAACTCATAAAAAAATCTACCCTTCTTTCTCCTCCACCCCACCAGACCAATATCCACCTTTTTGTAGGTAATTCCGCAATTTTTACGAATTTCCCATCTTTCACATTAATATACCTCTGAGATAAGAAAAAAATAAACCCAGATATTCCTCGATCGCTTACGTAGCTTTTCCAATAAATTTTAATCGCCTCCAAACACATTTCAACTCGACTAATCTACGCTTTTAAGACCCAATTTCGCAACATTGTAAAATATCGATTTATTTCGGCCATTCATTGTCGGACTTCCAAAACTCATTCAATCATTTCAAGTTTTCTTTTGGAATTCTTACCTTTTAGGTTTTATTGATTAGTCTGCATTATACTCCTCGTATTCGTTACATTTCCACAAGCATTGGCCAAATTCCAAAACGCGGCGAATTTACCTGACCTAGGTATTTTTTCCGGCTATAATTCTTTCGTCTTTTCACCTTCCCTCGTGGTAACGACCTTGATACGAGAAGAATAAACTAAGAGGTATTTCTACGCCTGGTTTTTTTCCTTCTTTTTTTTTGGCAGTAATGTCCGTCATCACCATTCTGATTAATTGTACCGTATTAGTCGCTACTGAATACCATGAAATCTATACACAGCTATCTTTCTCCAATAAAAAATTTATTATTCAAACAGGATTGGTTACCGGTGTAATTACCAATAAAGGTGGATATGGAAACGATTCGCGGTGAATTATAACTAGACATAACGATTCCATTCAAATGAATCGAAATATGAGATATTTTATCCATTTTTTTTTCGATCGTTTTTTTTTTTTTTTGATTTTTTACGCTGCGACAAATAATTTAATACTTTATGAATAAACATTAAACTAGCACAACGCGATATATTTAAATATTTTCCAAATTTATTCGAAGATGTTACACAGCTAAAAATTCTAGAGGGAAAAAAATCAATTTGGCATTATTCGACTAAACTCCGCCGAGTCCGCGTATACTCGAACGAATCAAAAAAGACGTAAATTATACGAGCTACCTCGTCGCCTCATACATTGTATATTTTTTCGAGCGAAATAAATTCGCGGTATTTTAAAAATGCAATATCCGATCTTATGAAAAAATTTTCATTTTGAATGAAAAATTGGGGGCTGGTGGAAGATGAGGATGAAAACACCATATATTTTTATGAATATCGGCGACAATAATTATGATCATTTCCTAGAGATTTATGAACTAATCCATATAGCGAATTTAAATAAGTAAAATGGGGTCAAGAAGTGCTTTTAGGTACCTATAATTTTAAAAAATCAGCCATTTAGTGATGAAGAATCCCCCCCCCCCTCCCATTATAACACAAATCAAAAGAAATTACACCAAAAGTAAATATTATAGTAAAAAAAAGCACGCTCATAATCAAATTTTACATTATGATATTTTTATCACCCACGATTCTAATTTTCGGGGAGGGGGGAGGGACTGAAAATTATTATTGTCATTTAATTGGTAACTCTTCCTTTGAACTTTGTGCCACGACCTTAAAATTTGCTCCATCAGTTTAAACCCCAGCAATTTTATTCAATTTTTCCAAAAAAAAAAGTCACTTCTGCGAAGAATTTCATAGAGTATGGAGAGCACTTTTTAAAAATTGGCAGATTTTTTTCTTATTCAAATACTGTAGAATTTAAATACCTATTCTAAGTGTTGAAAACATGATGTTCTTGAAATTTCGATGACCTTATTAAGTTCATCAGACACCGACCTGCTTGTGCAAAAGATCAGTTGATCAAGATTATATTTTCCACAAAAAATTCTTCTGATCAAAAATTAATTTCTCAAGTCTGTGAATGTGACTAGTAAAATAAAAAGTTTGCTATTTAGAAAATTCCGTTTTTGAATCAAGAAACGAGAAATTCAAGTTGAAGAGGGGATAGAAAATGAAAAATATCTATGCAAATTTTTTGAAAACCACGAGTGCTTATTTAAAAGAATTTATGATTGCGAAGTCTGAAAAAAATCCAGGAGTTTACTGTTTTGACTTTTGAATAAAATTTGAATTAAATCCTAAGAATTTGTAATTTTAGGAGGAGGGTGAGAGGGAGGGTGAGAGGGAGAGGAGGAGTAAAAAATACAATGGTCATAAAAAATTACTTACAAATCAAAGAAAGAACCCCTTGAAAGGAAACTAATTTCACAGCAGCTTACCTGAAAACAGAAAAACAAACATTTCAAATTAACATGTGAGTATGATAAAAAGTAACTAGAGTAAGCAATGTAAATAAGTTTTTTCCTTCAAATTACTCAAAATGAAAATTTTTTGGAAAAAAGGAGGAAGAATAGAATATTAATAAATATTAATCAATACATTCAAATTTCGAACTTCAAGTGGCATCATCATTTCCACAATTTTCTCCGATTCATTCATTTTATAAAAATCAAGTGATTTGAGCTGAATGAAACACACTTTTAAAAATTCGAACTGGATTTCAAATTTTTTGAAAAAATTATGACGCAATCCAAGCAATCTTCGCTTTAAAATTCAATTTTTTTTCATGTCAATTGAAGAAAAAAAACTAAATTAAGTTTTCTAAAAATAAAAATAAATAAATTTTGTCATTTTTTTAAAAATATTATGAACAATTTATCATTTTTGGTATTTTTGTGTTCCTTTTCATGGATGACAAGTTCTCAAAAGTTATAAATTTGAAAATGATGCAAAAATCATGAAATTTTTCAAATTGTTCTCCTTCCTTGTTTCCAATTATCAATTTTGTTTCAGTAAAAATGAAATCTGCTCCCATCCCTCAGTACATATATTGAAAAAATCTATACTTATAGAAAAATTAAACCTATCACCTCTCACAATTTTTCCGAAAAGAAACCAAATTTTTATAAAAAGAATCGTTTATTTCGCATACTTTTTGCATCTTATGATTTTTACTTTTCATTTCATTCAATTATTCGCTGATTTCCCTTCACCCTCCGATTCGAAAAATAAATCTAAAAAATCTCAAAATCTAAAATCCATCACTTATTCCATCCAAACAATAAATAAACCCAGGTAAGCCCAAATTTCAAACCTAAAATTACCAATTCACACCGCACGCGAAAAAAATTAAAAATAATCAGTTTCAATCAACATCTCGGATTCTAAATGATAACCGAGGGTAAAATAAAATCCCCTTTTCGGCTTGATGATATTGATAAATTATTCGCAGGTTTAATTAAAACAAAGCAGGAAAAAAATTAAGGAGTAATCTGGTATTAAAAATTGCTCGTTAGGGTTACGTTGTATACACGTATTCGAAACAACCCCTGCGCCTACCGCGTCGCCTTATTATTCATAATTTATTTGATCGCGTAATGGAGGAAAAACTTTCACTATCTTAATTACGGTCATCTTTAATATTTAAAGTTTAACACGGTGTTGTATACGGTACACATTTGTAAAGACGTCAGCTACCGGGCGATATTCGAGCCAAAATTTAGCGTTGGAAAAAAATTCTCTCATTATCGTTGACATAAAAATTAGGCGAAACTTGGCGCCAGATCGTGCTTTGATAAATTACTATATCGAAGAAAACACGACCAAGTGTACGAGTCAAATATATACGTACTAAAAAAAAAAAAAGTTGAAAAAAAACTTAACCGAATTCCTACACAATTTTAACATACGAGTATCAATATAACAAATAATTGGATAAATATTGACGCAATGAAATAAAATTTGATTAATTTAAAATAATTTTCAATATTTGAGCAATAATCCTTGAAAATTTTCGAATATTCTTCAACCTACCTATGTTTATATGTATATAGCACGAGACGAGTATATATTTGAACAAATTCAAACTTCATTTTCAATTTTGCTTTACGACCATTGTAACAATAAGTATATTGGAAAACTTTCGGTGTAAATATTATACTTTTTAAAAGATTGCCATAACGTACTCGACGTACATATATAATGTTTGCATTACATTCTGTACTTGTACTTTTATCAATTGTGTAAATATTTTTCGCCACTGTTCGGTGGCGCAGCTCCCTAAAGCAATAGCATGACATGGCGTGGCATTTTTTTCATAAATTATTTCATTTTTCTCGACATCGCGTCGCAACGCATCGAAAACCCGGACCGAATAGCAAATGAGTGTAAAAATTCGGCCAAAAACTCAGCAATCTAATTACACTCGACGCGAAATATTTTTCTTGGCCTAGTTATAAATCTGGAATTTTTTTCTTCTTTTTCGAAATTAATAACTTTTTTAATTCGAGTAAAAAGGGGGCTGTTTTTCTCGTCTCGTATTGTGCGTAATGGTATATTATACAATACATTGTGCCGCGTATAACGTTTTATGTATAGCATCATACTATATGCTGGATTATAATTTCTAAATACCGAGCTATTATGATTTAAGCGTACCGAATTTTAAAACGCCGCCATGCCGTTTTAAAAGCGTTGCGCTAATGCGAGCTTTTAATTTATATGCGAACAAGAATAAGCTAAGAGGAAGAATTAGAGCGAGATAAGTATCTTTATGGGAACCGAATAACAAAAAAAAAATCATTTCGAATTTTAAACAAAAATTCAAAACGATGGATACTTTATTTACTACACGCGAAAGGCAAAAAATTTATGAAATTAAATTTTAACAACATTTTTTCCTCGATTCGAGTGGAAAATTTACGAACGAATTACGTCTTTTATTCGCCGAAAAAAAATTTGAATTGGATTAGATTAAAATTCTGTTCGAAATAGAATGAGGAAAGGGATGGAAACGAGAAGAAAAATTTTCAAGATACTGACTGGTTCGAATAAGTGAGATTTATTTTTGAATTCATTCGCTGGATTATACCACTTTTTAGAAAAAAATGCACAATGCTTTTTCAGAAAATGGCTAGAAGGTAGGATAAAATTAATGGAAAATTACCGTCGATGGTCTCAAAAATAATTTTTCTTCAACTTCTTGATAGAAATCCAATTTTTTTTTTTTAAAAAAGTCAGGATTTTGAAATTTTTTGAAGATATGTACGTATGTATTCGGTAAAATTTAAAAAGCAATTGGAACCAAGAACATAGGTTTTCATTATACCTAGGTATCATTTCATTCAATATTACAACAAAATTGCAAAAACAAAACACAGTTTTGGATCGTTTTTCAATTTTTCTTGAAATGTACCTATCATTTCCACCCAACTTCGAAGAATTTTTCTTGCCATTTTCGTATTATTTTTCTTCAAATTTGCCCAAAAAAAGAGCCCTCTTTTTATTCTTTGATTAGTATATTTCAGAGAGAGAAAAATATTTTAAAAATTTACTTTTTACAAAAAAAATTATAAAAATCTTTCCAATGTTTGCCTTTTTTGCCACTAACAAGGGAAATGCACGAAGTGTGGTACACCAAAATAAAAAATTTTCTTGCGGACTTGTAAAGCATTACAAGAAACCTCCACAGCCAAAATTTTGACTCTGAAGTTATCTCGGGAAGAGGGGAAAGAGTTATAGGCATTTGAATGGCGATTTTTCAAAACTCAAACCCCATACCTTCCTCCAAGTCAACTTCAAATGCTCAAATTTTATCTATGAAAGTTTCCTCTAATGCTTTACAAACCTACTGAAGAATCTTTCTGCCATATCATACTTTTACACTTCTACGTTTCTTGTAATGATGAAATTCCTGCCATTTTCTGGTTTTTCAGGCTTTCTTGGTAAAATAAATAGACTTCAATCACATTTTTTGGGAAAAAGTCATCTTTCATCTGTTTTACTATATGTATCACATCCTATTGAATATGCCGCTGAAAGGCTCAAAAGTCATATCCCATCACCTCATCTTCAATTTCACAAATTATGCAAAAAATGAAATGATATTTTCTGATTTCAATATAAATACTTATCGTAAATATTTCGACATTTTATTGTAAATAATAGTAAACCTTTTGAAAATTACGGAAAATGATTGTAAATAGTTCAGTAATAATTATAGTAAATTACCGTAAATGTTTCAGTAATTATAGTGAGTAATAGTAAATATTTTGATAGTTAAGATGAATTATTGTAAATATTTCAGTAATTAAGGTAAATTACCGTGAATATTTCAGTAATTAAGGTAAATTACCGTGAATATTTCAGTAATTACGGTAAATTACCATAATATTTCAGTAATTACAGTAAATTACCGTAAATATTTCGATATATACAGTGAATTACCGTAAATGTTTTAGTAATTACGGTTAACTAGGTACCGTAAATAATTCAGTGATTACAGTAAATTACTGTAAATATTTAAATAATTACGGTAAATTGTCGTAAATATTTCAGTAATTACGGTTAATTACCGTAAATATTTCAGTAATTACGGTTAATTACCGTAAATATTTCAGTAATTACGGTTAATTACCATAAATATTTCAGTAATTACGGTTAATTACCGTAAATATTTCAGTAATTACGGTTAATTACCGTAAATATTTCGGTAATTACGGTTAATTACCATAAATATTTCAGTAATTACGGTTAATTACCGTAAATATTTCAGTAATTACGGTAAATTATCGTAAACGTTTAAATAATCACTGTACATTATCGTAAATATTTCAATTTCAACATTATTTGCCAGATAATTTTCATTTTTGATCTTTATTATTGGAATCTGAATCATCGTTTTTTGGCTTATTTCTATTGCCCGTTGGATTCGAATTTTGGTCTTTATTATTCGAATTTGAATGACCTGCTCGAGAAAATCGAGAACTGAAATTTTTTTATAAAAAAAAAATGAAGCTGAAAAATGATTTAAAAGCAATTCTTCAATTTAAAAACTGAGAGGAAATGTTGAAAATGCATGCTTTTTGTAAAAAATGAACAAAATGCATGCTATTTTCATGTTTTCATGCCTCTATAGCGATTTTAATGCTTTTTTCATTTTTTAAAATGATTTTCATGCCTGGTAGACACCATGAATAGCCATTTTAACAGTCTATGAACCTTACAAAAGATGGAGGGAGATATTAGCTATGTAACCAATTCATGTATAAATCGATACCATTAATTTACAATGGACACATACCAAAATATGACCATTACATATCGTGTCCTCGTGTCCTAAACGATCAAATCAATTATTAGAGAACAAGAATCCAGCCAGACTCAGAAACCCCTAAAAATTCGGCATTTACTGGTAATTTTTCAGCCAACATGAAACACCATAAAAAATGTCTCGCAAGCTTTAGTACAATACTCGTACATCGTACAAGGCACCGCACCAAACACCAAACCGAACCGACATAGATAATAAATTATACACTATGAGGCACAGAATGAGAAAAAAAGAGAGAACCCGATGTTTGTAGATTGAGACAGCAGGGCAGGGAGCTAGGATGGATTAAAAAATGTAAACCATATCCACCAGCGGAAGAAAATAAAAAAAAGGTAAATCGTCGAGCATCTGTAGTTTCGGAATATTGGCACGTATCCAAGGAAAAATGCAATTATGACCGCTTCTTACAAGGCGTTCGTATTCAAAAAATAATTTTACGCTTTTGCTGTCACTTTAATCGAGAACAAGTGTGCGAAGGGGCCCAGCGACGAGTACTATACGCGTTATGAAATTACAAATGGAATGTAACATTGGATGATAAAAATCAAGGCGCCATTAAATTCAGTACACTCTTTCGAAGAAACACAGCTTCTTCGAAAAGTTATGAAATTGTTTAATTTCCAAGAGAAAACCTCGCTGGCCACCGTTACCTTGTCTTTTTGCCCAAGTTGTGAAATTTTTTCACGAGGGTAGCGGTCGAGTCAATTCTCCCGAGATTTTTTACCCCTCTGCCCTCCCTATCGACTCGCATATAAGTGGAACGATTCAACCATCGTGAAATGAGGATAGAAAACTACCCGGTAATGTGTCGATATGGTTTTGACACGCAATTCTGACAAGATACCGGAAACATTTCACTCGGCTGAAGTTGGCTGGTAATCGATTTCACTCGATGGTATATAAATGTATGTACGATTACCTACGTATATAATACGCAGGAAATGTTATAATAATTTTTATATCAAAAATTTACTACATACATATGTATGCACGTAATATACATGAATCAGAATTCCAGAAATACGTAAAACGCTCGTCCGTTTTATCGACCGGTGTACATGCAGTATGCACCGTATCTCAGAGACTAGGAAGCAGACGGATGAAGGACGATGTCATACGATGGCATCTAGTTTGGTGTGGATGAGCGACGCGACGCAGCAGCGAGGTGCATTCTTGTCAAGTTACCGAACTGGTTGCAGTGTTGGGTCGCTGTATTTCACCTTTCGTGTGTAGGTGTCGCGTAATACGAGTCGGTATATTTTCTATTATGAATTCGATCGAGTGATCGAGTTTTTTAATTGGGAATAAACGAGTCGATTTTGAGAACTGAATTCACGATTCAATAGATCGCCGATCAATTTTATAGAAATTCAAAAAAATACAAGTTTATTTCTGATTAAAAGATTAAAAATCAACTGAAAGGACACTTGATACAATAAATTTCATCCACTGACAAAAATAATGAAAAAGACGAGATGATTATATTCCAAGACGATTTGGCGTGTTTTTTTTTTTCTAACGAAGGATATCGTGGGGCAATTTCCCATCAGCCTGCTTTTCATTATAACCCCCCCCCCCCCAAGTAAAAACTGGTTGAATTCTACACCATCAAAGCTAGTTCGGTCTTAGGCGATCCTATCACAAGATTAAGCAAAACATACCCAGAAAATTTTTTGAAAAAATGAAAAAAAAAAATAGCGAAGTTAGGTATTTTAAAATTTAGTAAAAATTGTAACATTATACAAGGAAGGTGTCTATAACATGGTCCGACCAAATTTCCGAATTAAAATTCACGATTTCCTCCGAATATTTGCAAAACTTTTGACCAAAATCAATGAGTTCCATAGAAGCAAAAATGAACGAAAAATGGACAAAATACAAAAAATTTAAAGCTCTGTCTCAAATTTTCAGAAATATAAAAAATTTCAATAAAAAATGAAAGACTTTTGTGAGTAAAAAGAGACTTTTGAAGTATTTTATTCATCACTCAAATTAATGTTCAAATAATTTTCAAGTTTTTAGAACAGTATTTTCCTTTTTTTAAAAAAAAAAAATAATAAGAAATTTCGCAAAAATACTGTGTACGTAATAATTTTTTGGAATTTTCATCACATTTAAAATAATTTTCAAGACACTAATGAAAAATTTTGTGACGTTGTATTCAAAATTTTACAATTTTTCAGGTTTCCACAAAAATTTTACAAAATGCCCATCCACACTTGGAACAAATTTTACTACATGTATTTCAGATTTTTATCGCATGGTCAAAATATTTTCTTCAGCGATTCTTCAAAAGCACTTGGATCTATATATTGATTTCTAATGCTTTGAGCAATTTCTTCGATTAAAATTGAATTTTTGGAAATTCCGAAGCTAATAATTTGCCAATTTTAAAAAGAAATTTAGAAAGATTTGCAATTTTCAAACGATTTTTACAATGGGTTCATTAAAAATTTTTATGGGTGCACTGAATGAAAAAAAAAAAATAGATTTTCGAGGGGAGAGGATTGGTCAGAGCACAACTCATATTTGAATTCTACGCCCTCAAATTAATGAGAATCAACATGTCATGCCATATGCTATTTTCATTTTTAATCCTCAAAAAATTGGGAGCTAGAGAGGCACTGAAGCATCAAATCCAAAAAATATTAGTAAATATTTGAACTCAGTACCCTAAAAACCTAAATAACAAGTCACATATCATATCTTTTTTTATTAAAAATAAACGTAATATTTTCAAGGAGACTAATTGGGTGGTTCAGAGAGGTCAGATGAAAAAACTGAGTACATATTCGAATTCAGCGCCTTTGCATCAGTAGAAATCATTTTTTTTTTGCATTTTTTGACAAATTTTGTGAGCCTCTGTACCCTCAGAGGGATATAGAAATCTCATAATGTAAATTTGTTCATTGAAAAAAATGTTAAAAGGACTATGTACTTTGTAATTTTTTCCCGATTTTTTAGCGGTGGCTTTCATATTTGTAGTTACGTAGCATGAAAGTTGAATTTTCACTACCACAGTTCAATTTTGAGCTTTTCAAAATGTAATTATCATTTTTGAACCTCCTATCAATTCTCTTTCAGACCCCGGAAACAATAGTAAAACTTATTTTGAGAAATAATTAATTTGGCATAAAATCGCAATTGCATAAAAATTACAAAGCCCACCTCACCCATCCCTTTGAGAGATAGCAAAAAATAATGGTTTTAAGAGTAGACCATTCAGGGGATCTCGTAAAAAAATGAGCGAAATCGGAAAATCCGATTTAATTTTTGGTTTGAATAAGTAATGGAATAACCCCACTGAAATTTTTTACCAAAATAAACATTTTTCAATTTTTATAGTTTTTTCTTTTTTTCACTCAAAAAAATGACATCTCCCCCCCCCCCCCTCCCACACAGTTAATGTGAAATTTTATCATTATTTAATTAAGAAGGGAGTAGAGAAGAACTGCACTTTTACCTCTTCCCCTCCGTTTAGTCAATTCTGATAAAAGCAGTTTTCAAATTTCGAATTTTTCTTAGATACATATTTCTTTTTCATATTACGAACAAAAATTAACTTTTCTAGCAGAAACATAGATTTCCAATTTTTTAAAAGCATATGCCTTATTAAAATTGTAAAATATATGAAAACAATGTGTAGATATTTTTGACAAAATTTGTGTATTAATTTCGACGTGTTTAATATCTCGGTGAAATAAACCAATTGAATTTGTTATAGGTACAGATATTTTTAATATTGAAAAAAAAATCAATTCAATTTTTTTTTCTTTACCATCCCTCCTTATAAAAAAAACCTCAACAAATTACGGACCAAATAAAACAATGACACCTACGGTTATTCATGCAGAAAACCCTTCAATCCGCTCGTAGGTAACACGTACCTCCATACCTCACCCATCACTCTGACAACTTCGATTCGAAACTTTTGACATTTTTATTCGAAAATTGGAATTAAAAAAAACTCCGAACATTACGTTCCAACAATACCATATCGGTTTAACATTTCAACCTCGGATACAATTTGAACCCCGCCAATACCTTTCCTCAGTTCTTTTTTTCCCGTCCAGTAACTCCACCGCAGTATACTTTCAGGCTCGACCGATCTTTAAAGCTTATAACCAATTAATCATGGAAATCGAAACACGTGTCCGAATTTCCGCATGAAATTATTCCGAACACGGTCAACTGTTGTATTTTTATTACGGGTATCGTCTTCGCTGTATAAATCACGATACTCGCAATTATTTTAAAAGCGCCTTGCACGTCGAATAGGTATCTCGCCGTTACGTTATTTTTTCCATTCATCTTATACGATCCCTCCAACTCTACCTCCTGCCGTCCGTCACGCAGCACGTCTAATGTATTTATGAATATTCGATGCAGACGACGATGACGATGACGATACTGTCTTCGATGCAGCACAGCAAATTCGTTCAAAAGTAAATATTTTCCCAAGTAGATGGATGTCGTTGGGAAAATTTTTCCATACACAAATTTACCACCACCATCGCCTCTAATCTTGACTCGTTGTCTCCACCTTGATGTCTTATTATAACCGTACATTTCCAAGTATATTGCTCGATTTGATACGTGAAAAAATAACTTCTCAGGATTGTCTCGACTTCTTTCTTTCAACACTTCAGGCGTCAGTGCAAAAAAGCTTTCAAAATTCCCCTTGATGATGAAATTTTCAACCTCATTAAAACTATACCACAATTTTTCCAAAATATTACGATACTTTCCAGTCCGACAACCGTCAGTTTGCATAAAATCTTCCATAATCCATTCCCCATACAATCGGAAACATAAGTAACTTCTAAACAGTCAGGAAAATTTCCTACAACGTGAAATATTTCACGTTCCGAGGTCGAAAAGACAGCAAAAACTCGATCCTTTCGGATCTCCGACCTGAAACGAGCAGGGTGGCCCACAGTACATTTACGAGGCAACGCGACGTCTAAATTCGCGCGAGGAGACTTTCGTGTCAGAGGCATTTTCCTAACATAAATATTGGAACAAGTTGCCTATCCGCAGCACCCTTTTATTACAAAATCTCGAAAATTTTCCTATGTGATGATTTATAAAAGGATTCATGCTATAGATAACTTCCTCTCTTAGATGTTTACGACAAACTGACGTTTACAATGCTTTCAGAATTAAAATGAAAACTTCATACAAAAGGGGAGAATTTCAAATTACGTTTGTTTACGTACGTTAGTTATTTAGGTACGTTACGTGTACTGTACCCGAACCCATATTATCTGCACTGCGCGTACCGTAAAACTCGTTCGAGTTATTTTCTAATTACTCGTCGCGTGAGCACGAGCAGTAAGAGTGCACCTCTGTCGTTTAATATGTGAAAAATTACAAGATTCTGACGGCTGAGTCGAGGAATTTTAAGGTATATGTCTCGCGGAGGGCTGATTAAAATATCTAATTGAAATAGTAATTTGATGCGGAGTCAATTGAAAAGCTAAACTCACTTTTCATCACTAAAAACCAGAAATTCCGATGGAAACTTTTTCCATAATAACTTTATTAAAGAACTGCAATTTCAAATCTGGACAAAATGATGCATTGGTTTTTCAAACACCTTCCAAAAATAAGACAGTATTTTCAAAATTTTGCAAAAATTTTCAAAATTCACGCAATTTTTTCTTTAGAAATTAGAGAAATCTATAAAAATTGAAAAATTGAAAATTCATTTAAAACGAAACATACAAGTAACATATACAAAAGAATTAATTAAAATTCAAAACTTTTCGAATATTTTAAATCATTGATTTCAATTTTTTAGAATATTGAGCCAAGGCGAGCCTCTACAATTTTCACGCAAGGAAGTTGAAACTTTCCATCCGAATTTCCCACCAAGAAAAATAATAAGGACAATATTTCGAATAGAAAAATTTTAATCTACTTATTACGACTTCATAAATTTTGGAAACATGAGGATTTTAGACCTACGTTTTGAGAAAATATACAGAAAGAAATTTCTCAAATCGAGAGAAAATTTTGGATCAAAAAATAAACCCTGAAAAAAAAAGTAAAAAATACGAAAAAATAAATTTTGAAAATTTTCAAGTTTCCAGTCCTAAAAGTAAATTTTCAAAAATGAAAATTGAATTTGAAACTTCATTTTAGAAAAAAAATCGTTTTCAATAACTTAGGTAACTCATCAAAAAAAAAAAAAAAAACGAAAAAAACGAAAGGGCAATATGTGACGGCGAATACAGAAAGGGTGTGTCGACCCAAAAAGTGTTTTTTTAAATTGTTGATTTGGATAATTTGTATACTAAATTTCTCATTAAAATCAACAATTTAAAAAACACGATTTTTGGGTCGATACGCCCTTTCTGTATTCGCTGTCACATATTTGAATTAGATACCTACTTTTCTAATAGAGAAAAATGTTTAGCTTTTCAGAGAAAAAAATCTATTTTGATATCCCATCTATAAAAATTATTCTATGATAAGTATGCACTTATTGCAGAAAAAAAATCTCATGTATTCCCAATTTCAGTGCGCAAAATAATGCAAATGTTTCTTTTTTTAAAAAAAAAAGTTCAAAGAAGTGTTCAATTTTCATGAAAATGATCAAAAAGCCATAAAAATAAATAAAACATCATTGAAATTCTCAAAAATATGGTAAAATTCATTTCCAAAATGTTAAAAACTTGCCAAAATGACAATAAAGATGTGAAAAATATTGCACAATTGGGAAATTGTAAGAAAATATTGCCCTTTGTTGAAAACATTACGAAAATTACTTGAAAAATTATCAAAATCCTGGACCTCCTTCTTCCTTTTCTCCTTGCAATGACAAATTTTCTGACAAAAAATGGCGAAGTTTTTTTTTTTTACAAAATGACCGTTCAAAATTTTCAAAACGTTAAAACTTGGCAAAAAAATGGCTCAAAAGTTTTGAAATTTTTTTAGGGTTCCTCTGAGCTAGAATTTATTAAGTACAAAAAATTTGAAATTTTTATTTATAGTTTGCGAATAACGAGAAAATAATTTTATAAAAAACACATTTCTGTCCCTCCCTCCGAAAATACTTGCACCAGGGGTCCAAAATTTTCGTTAGAATCTTCTCTTATCGGGACTAATCTTTTGGAGTATAGGTTTTGTCAAAATCCCTTCTATTTCTGAGAGGGCCCAAAACATGCTTCCCTATTCTGCTACATCCTTTTAATATAACTTTCTTTCAAATTTTGATGCGAGAGGTTGGCGAAGATTACGATGTGAAAAATTGGTTACAGTTTTTGGAATATTTTCAGCCAACTTTCACTCATTTTTGAGAGTTTTTATGAAACGTGGCTATATATTTTTCAATTTTATCGATTTTTGCCTTCATCAATTTTGACAATATTTCTATCATTTTTTTTTTTCAAAAAAAAAGTTGACTTGAATTATTTTTTTTGATATGATTTTTTACAAAATTTAAAACAAATTTAAAGATATTTTTATTTGCTACATTAATATTTCCACCAATTTACTTCATTTTCAACCACAATCGTAAAATGATCGCTTGCAAAATCCATTCCTTTCGACGTACCAACGGACCAATTAAACCTTTCGCCTCGAATTAATTGAAAAATAAGTATTTAAGGAAAGACGAAAAGAAGGGCTTGGAAATATTACGAAGCTGCGAAATATTACATCTACCGGTATTTATTCTTGTCATAAAATATTTACCTATTCGGGGATTGTGTATAGGTTGGCAAAGAGCTATAGGTTTTATTACAGCGTTAGAATTATATGCTGAAATTCATTATTCAAATTTACATTAATTTGCGACCATAAATTTGGAAACCTTTGCATTTTCTCGTTGAATTTAAAGCACAACGTTACCCCTTCAAATACGCAATAGTCAACCTCACCTTTGCGGATCTTTTTTCCCCACCTTCCACAATTTCGTATTATCGTACACTAAACCCATACTCGTACTACCTCCACCATACTCCCACCATTTGAAATCTTCTCATCGAGAGAAATACGTATTAAAAACACAAAAACCTTACTCTATTTAATATTTAAGCCTGCGAAGGCGACGCGACACAACGCGACCCACACAAAGCAGAGCAGCGAACGGGGCCAGGCGATTTTTGTTTGGGGTTTTATGGCATATAATGTATATAAGTGGCGAAGTTACTTATAGGATGAAATTTATAATAGCCCCCTTATCGCTAAATAATAGGATTCCGCTTCGAGTGGCGTTTTGTCGAAAGTTACCGTGCATTTAAAAGCTCTACGACGAGAAAAAGATTTTTTTTATATTTCTATTTTACGATATCGACCCATTTGTTAAAAAAAAAAACGTTTTCCAAATATCCGGCTTCCTCATTAAAGCTGAATTACGCGCGACGAAATAACGTCGCAAACTTTTCCTCCTGTACCATCTCCATCCCCCTTCTGCACTTTTTCCTATACATATACTTAGAGTATCGGCAACGAGCGTTATTTCAATATAAGAAATAAACTATGTGACATATATAGCGGAGCAGTACGTCGTAAAATTAATACTATACTTTTGAAAATATACGTATATAACGTTGTATAGTTAAGTATACGTATATACCATCAGAGGATTTTGTAAAAAAGAAAATCTCCTTTTTTTTGAGAGAAAAAAATAATAAATTAGTATACGAAGATCGTTATCAATACGGAACGTGCGTCATGATAACGGAAATAAATTCCATGTGCTAAATTTCCTCCTTCTTTCTCTTCTCTTACCCATTTTCACTCGTATACTATCGAAATAGTCAGAAAAATTTTCTCATACAGCAACAAATACGATATTCGTACTTAGTTTATAGATAAGCATACATAATAATCACCATTCAATATCAATTCAAAAATAAATCTTAATGAAAAGTTCGCGATTAGTTATTAATTTCTATATGGTTTAATTACAAAGTATCAAATACAAACGGATCATTGAAACCGAAAAGGTATTATCACTCTGCGAACAGATTATCTCTCGAGAAACCATTCCAGGTCAATTTTTTGTTAGCATACAAAAAATTGACCCTCAGATTATCAGATTAGTTACTCAATATCGATAATAAGCCAATCATAGTACAAATACGAACTCAAAAAGCAAAGAAAAAATTTTCAGAAGAACGTTCTGTCGACGAAAATTTATAAATTTCATCGCCATCGATATAAAAATCTGGTTCACTAGTAATGAAAATATGTTTTTCGAAGTCATAAAAACGAATGGTAGCTACGCTCAAGAAACGACCACGATAGGGTGGCTTTCCGCATTCGCTTCGAGGGGAGAATCGTAATGAAATTTTGTCGCAAATTTACAACCTACCTGTTTTCATAAACGATAATTTTTCTATTTAAATGCTAATGTTATCTTCGAAGAAGGTAGCTCTACGCGGTGTCTGTCTCTATACCAGCCCGATGCCGAAACGATGTTGCAGCCAGAAATATAAATCCTTTTTTAAGCTGATTTCTAACGTGTTACCGAGCCATGTGATGTTTTGTCAAGCGTTTTGGCGCGTATTTTTTACCTTTAAAAAAGTGGAAATGTATTCGTGTACGCGACGTATTGCTTTTCTTTCTCGGTTTCTCAGAGCTCCAATCGATAGACGAATATTGGTCGCAGTTTTCTCCTTTTTTTTTCGTGCAGAAGTTGGAAAATTTAGAAATTTTATGGCCAAGCAAGGTAAAAACAATTCGAAATTAGTTCCTGTTTTTAATAATGGAGAAAAACGAAACTCTTCTGGCAAACAATCCCTCCCCCCCCCCCCAAAAAAAAAAAAACAACAAATTCACCCCTATTTTTAATTCATTTGATTATTTTTCAAATCCATTTTTTTTTTATTCTTCAAAAATCAAGTATCATCTCCTTAAACCAAGATACCAAGATGCATAAAAAATCACATTAGAAAAGTATAAAAGAAAAAACACGTAATCTTCATTCATGTCGGAAAATTCCATTTTCGCATCTTAATTCTATCTTATTTAATCCTAAGTCTCGAGGTTTCCTTTAATTTTTTTCCCTAGCATTCTTTATATTTTTCATATTTCATTCATTCATCTTGTGTTCTGATTTTATTGTATTAAAAGAATCGAGCTTTTTTCGCGTCTTCTTTCGTTTTTCATTTAATACCGTGCTTAAAAATTCGTAATAAAATTAAACATCAACGACGAATTAGATTTCATTAGATAAGAAATGCTCACACCAAAAAAAGCTTTTTTTTTTCGAAAAATTCGAACGAAAAAATGAAGAAATCGTAGATAATTTTCAAAGCAGAAATAACACTTTGAAATTGTAAAATGTCAAGAACAATTTATCAAGATTTTTTAATCATAAAATGAATGAAACTTTATCTAGATAAATAGGTATCTACAGTTTTCTGATTTTTAAAGACTACCTACTTATTGTAAAGTTTGACTAAAAATATTAAAATTTTAATCAAAAAATTTCAGAGTTGATGTTCATCAAGCCAACATAAAGATTACTATATTCACCTCGCCGCGCCGGATTTTTTAATTTTTGAAAAATAATCATTTTTGCTGAATGGATATGGAATCTTAGGAATTTTCAAGGCGTATAAAATTTACAGAGACACGTTTTCATAAATCAACAAAAATATAAAATCACTGAGAAAAATCAATTAATTTTTCTAAAAATCAGCTATATTTACGGATTTTTTTTGAATTCAAAACTCGCGAATAAATGAAAATAAGGTAATCAGAATAGCAACACGTGGAGATATTTCCATAGAAAACTCGCTGAAATGAAATCAGTATGACGAATCAATAGGTAAAATTCTTTAGCGATTCAGGAAAAATCACAGAAATTTATTAGAATCTACTAAAATTGTCTATCAGAGATTCATTACTGATTTGAGAATAAAAGAATGTTGCTACCGAAAAGAAAAATCAAGCATAAGTAAATCAGCAAAATTTATCATTCAATAATTCGTAAAAATCGTGGTAAATCACTCAAAAAAGCCCATTATTTCGGAACAGGAAGATATCAGTGACATAATTGAAATGGAAAAAATCACTCTGAAAATTATTCAAAAATTTAGGAAGTAAATATCACTGGAATTCGTTCAAGAATTAGTGAGAATTTAGCAAAAATCGCTGAAAATCAATTAAGTAATTCTATTTATTTTACAGTAATAATGCACAAATCTGTTTAATTTACAGAAAATAATAATCACCATAAATCTTTAGTGAAAAATTCTCATAAATTTTTAGCAAAAAATTTGACACCAATTTTCAGTGAATAAAAAGAAATGAATAGCACTAATTTTGAGTGAAAAAAATGGCACAAATTTTTAGTGAAAAAATAATACAAATTTTTAGTGAAAAAAATGGCACTTTTCAAGTGAAAAAATTGACAGTGAAAAAATTCGGAATCAACTTTCATTGAAAAATTTGGCACAAATTCAGCAATTTTCAGTAAAAACGGTCGCCATTTTAATGAAAAATGGTCATAAATTTTCAGTAAAAAATTGTCACGAATTTTCAATGAAAAATTATCACTAATTTTCATCCATGTTTTGATTTTAATTCACGAGGGATTTGTTCGAAATCGCCATTCAGAGGGTTCCAAAACCAACACTAAAAATTCTACTTGACGTCCAAAAAAAGGACAAATTGTTGGTCAGCAAAAAATTAACAAATGACAAGCATTTTAACTCACTCTCACGTGAATTCTGCTGATTTTTTTTCATTACTCTTTTTTCAAAGAACTCTTTTTACTGATTTGAAGACAGCGGAAATAGAGTCAAAAAAATTGAATGCGCTTCCTTTCATAATTTTACTCCGCTTGAAATTTTCCCACTAGAATGAAATTTAGTTAAAGGACTTTAAAAAATAATAGAAATAATATAAATCTTTTAAACAATAACTAAATCCCCTGACGAACCTTAAATCCCCTCAATTCTGAGTCTGTGACACACTTCACGCTTCGATAAAATCATAACCATCAAAAAATGACAACAATCAAGTTCACTTACCCATACTCAGACATCAGACACCCAGCCACTCAAGGAAAAAACCATAATAAACATTCGGTCATTTGTCAATCACGTCTTCGCACAGATTTCTTCGAAATGATTGAAATTTCGACGATACACGTACCTCACAAGAAAGTAATAAGTACACACAATTTCATTAAAATAAATTATCTCGATGCTCAAGTACAACCGCGCCAATGGCATTATTAACAATTTAGCTTATCTAACGAGTTTTCATTCCGAATGCATTTCCAAGTGTACGTGTAATTAAAATCAACCTCATTATCTTCGCATTTCCTATCAATAAACCGTCAAGTTATACAAGTTATACACACACGATTAGGTTCAAATATGTAATATGACGAATAAACGCGATAAAACGTATTACAAATTCGTAATATACACATACTCGCTGGTAATTATTATTACAAAGTATAGAACGTTGACGCGACGGTTTCTCAACGTTTGCAAAAGGCAATAAAATCATTATACCCAAAGTCGAATAATTTTTCACCGCGAACGTTGCACCGCAATGTATAACAAACGTTTATTATTTATTTACCATTCATCGAACGCAGCGTAAGGCTCGAGAAACGGCATTAAAATTATTCAAAGCAAGTTGTAAACGTTGGCTGTAGTAATTACAAACCCTCTTGTTTCAATTAAGAAAACAAAAATCAATATTTAATCTGTAGTTGATTAAAGGGAATTTGTTCGGCGTCTTTAGCCGGAGTCGAAATTGCGCAGTCGTGCGTAAATTTCGTAAAATTGTTTCAATTAACATCATACTTCATTAATAACATTAAATTTATCAACTCGTCCAATTAGCTCGGTAATCTACAGAAAGCTTCGACTAATGCAAGGGAAGAAAACACGCAGGCAAAAAAAAACCAATACACCTGTTAAGTGATTTTTTCGCCATTATAGAGCCATCAATTTACCTAACGACTGCCCACGTACAGAGGTCCCTAAAGGTGAATACAGACTTACGAAAGTTTAAAAATATACGCACAATTTTATGTACCCACCCTCCTGAAAAAAAACTATGAAGCTTTTCTTTAATGTGCGATTGTGTTGAACTCGTTACCCATCCGCTATTCAAACAAACATTACAAATGTATTCTCTAAATCGATGCCATGGTACCTGAAATTAGCCCTCATTTTCACGCCGCTAATTAGACCGTTGTTGTTTAAAAAGGTGACACCCCGAATTTCCTACAACCATTTACATCAAACTGGGCTCATTAGGGGTGTATTTATCATTTTTACGCCTCGATCCCAGCACCACACTGCCACCAAAGTAAATTAAGTACATCTCGTTTGGGCGACAAAGCTTTTCTAAGGAATAGTCAAGTGAGAAAAAGAAAATGTTTTAAATAAGATAAGAAAAAATATGAAAAGCCGAATTTTCCTTTCTTAAATTGTAAACTTTCAGTTTAATAAGAAAGTTGATAATTACTTTTCCGCAGATTTTGAATATATGTACCTACCTATAGAGTAAATTTTAATTGAGTACAAAAATGAATTTTAAAAATTCGATTTACATTCGCTAATAAATTGTTAAAAATAAGATTAAATAAAATTGTAACTTCATCACTCTATTCACGTCATGTTTTTGAAAATACTTGATAAATATGAAAAAAATAATCAAAATTGACAAAAAATTACATAAACGCTCTAGAATCCAAAAAATTGCTAAATTTTACATTAAAAGAAACAAATCTTTTTAAAAAATTTTGAATTTGAAACAATATATTAAACAATTTTTCAGCCCCAAGGAAGGTAAAAATAATTTGAAAAAATCTCTCAAAGAAAAATTGACTTTAAAGGGGTTTTGAAATCCTCAAATTCACTTCCGAGGGCAAAAAACGAGTCGAGATTTCAAACAATTTCAATATGCTATCAAAATATTTTCGAATAAGTATTCAAATATGTAAATACCTTGGAAAATTCTTTCGATTTCTTCAATATGGTTTCGAGTCATTATAATTTCAAACGAGATCTAAATCGTGTTTAATAAAATAATTTATGGAATACTTTATCAATTATCACGATATTAAAAATTCTCGACATATTTTAACACCTTACACGACATTTCAAAGAAATTTAACGTCATATTCATTTTTATTTCAATTCTTGTAATTTCACATTAATTTTTATTACCTATTAAACAAATTTTATGGCTTTTAGACAGTTGATGTGATGTTTCCTTGATACGAAGTGATATACCGACACCGAGCTGCCCAAAAATTAGGCAGCAAAAATTTTAAAAATTAAAGATTTTTTATTGAAAAAAAAAAAATTATAAAAATTTACCTACTAAAAACTCGAAAAATATATTTCCTCGAAATAAAAAGTTTCAAATTCAGAACTACAACATTTCAAACATGTGAATAATTATTGCAATTTTAATCGACGCCTCCCCCCCCCCCCACCGAGTGATAATTATGGCGTGAAAAATGTACTTATTCTCAATCACTTTTTATAATAGTTCCAAAAATTTTCAATTTAAAAAAAATATAAAAATTTTCTTGATAGGTAATATTTTATAGACAGAAGAAATAAATAAAATTAAATTTTCGAAAAATCCACAAACTTATTTTTTTCTGACAATTTTAGTATTCAATAAAGTACTCTCTGACGATTAGAATTGGGAAAAATACATCGACAAGAATTATCGCTCTTTTCGTCAATTTCGAAAAAAACAAAATAAGTACTTGATAATTATAGGTATTTTTTATTGAAAACTATTTCGGCTGTAAATAAATTTTTTAGATAAAATGATTTATACCAAGATTACACAAAGAATCCATTTTTCAAAAATATTTTGCACAGAAAATTTTAAAAACATACAAAACAGTATTTTTTTACCCCCCCCCCCCCCCCCCTCGAAAATTGGATGCTGGTAAAACTAAGGTCTACTTTGCGTTATTTTCGGATAAAAACACATAAATGAATTATCGCCATGTTTGTAAAAATAAATTCAACAATATTCAATTTTTCAGAATTTTTTGAACGTAGTCAAATTGAAGGGACACTTAGGCAGGGGTAAGAATTGATGAAATGAAACTTTCATCAGGTCTATTTGAAGTCTAAATGTAATTTTCTAGGAATCCTTTCTTCAATTTTTAGAGAAAAGTGCAAAACAATCTACTCTGGAATATTCTTTTCAAGCTGAAATATGCAAAAATAAGACTGAGATTTTTTTTGAATAATTTTAAAAACTTCAAAAAATGGTTGGGTGTGAGAATTTAAAGAAGAAAAATTTACTTAAAAACAAATGATGTGCGAAATTGGATGTAAATATATCCTCCAATGTTCTGCCCAACTATCCCCGAATCCTGCATCAACAAATAACCTCCTCCTCTTCCCCTCGCCAAAAATTACATCTACTCAATCGAAACCCTTCCACCATCATCATCACTCCTCAATAGCACTCTCTGTTTTGAGAAAATCCGTCCAAAAATCACGAAAAGAAATTACCTAAAATCAAGTTGAAAAATGAAAAAATAGAGGAAAAGCGATTTAGACAAAATTTTTCAGATTCCCTCCATTCGCCGATACACCCTTGCCGTATGGATATGATAATACACTCAACTGACGGCTGAAATATTAATCTCATCAAACATTGAAAATCTGTTTTCAATCCACGAACGAAAGAGCAAGCTCGAGAAACGTTCACGTTCGTCGGTAAAATTGCAAATACTTCCGCAATAACATCATACGTGCACTCGAGTCGAATAAATTGCATAATCTATCAGGCAGAGATAAATTCTGATCAGCTTGATGAGCATGGCTGGCAATTTTGTTAAAAGTACCAAGATAAAATATTATACCTTCTGCTCCTGTACACCTTCATCAGCATTACCAATCATTTCAACGGTAATTTCCATCATCCAAATATCTCTAGAAATCCCATTTCTTACCTGTGAACAGAAGATAAAAAAAGAACATTAGAGAAATTTACGAAGTGACAAACTTCAAAATCTAGTCAATATTTTAACTATTGATGGCTTTACGAAGGAAGAAAATCAATTAAATTTCGAATATATTTCACCACATCGAAGGGAAAAGGGTGGAGGGAAGGCAAAATATATTAGGTTTACGAGACGTCGCAGATACACCGGTGCTGCCTTTGGCTTTTTTACGTATATTTTTCTATTATCTCGCCATAATACATCAAATCCCAGCAATAACATTTTAAATAAAACCTATTTCCATTTCTATGAAATAAAAAAGGAGAATTTTTTCGTTCTTTGCGTAATATGTGACACAATACAGAGACTCGGTTTTGCTCTATTTTTCAAATACCATCCAGTACATCGTACATCGTACACGTGGGTATTTTTTTCATTCTTATTGACATCCGAAGCTGCTAATTGTTATAACTCGTGACAATTCACAATCGAAGTTTTTTTCCTTTAATTTTAAAACTTTGGTCGTATATGGAAACATCACGTACATTATCGAACCCCTTTTATTGAAGCTTAACAGACCACTTACCAAGGTATACACGACAATACCTATTAAAAGTAATGAAAAATATCTTATCGAAGGACAGCACGAAACTGCGTCTTATTTTATAGCTATAAATATCGACCAATGATCGGGTGAGATTGAATCCTAAAGCTCATCGATCGACCAATCATCAACCGAGTTTTTCATTCGAATAAATACGACCTTTATTGATAAAAGGTCATTACTGTCTTTGAAATCATCACAGCACATGTATAGATAAGATAACTCTGATCCGAGGGTTATCGAAAGGAAAAATTGAGAAGAAAAAAACTAATTAACACTTTTGCATTTGCAATCGTTGAAATACGCCTTCTTCGATTATCTTATACGATGTAGAAAGTTTACCCTAAAAGCTATTTATTCGATGGCAAAAGAAAAAAAAACTACGTTTCGCCCCGCTATACTCGAACGAGGAAAAAATATACAACGAAAGTTTCCTAATGCTGTGAGATTGGTTTTAAGTTAATTTTCGTTGTTTTCTTTGCACCGAAAGTTTAAATGTTTTCATGATGCGATATCTTCCGGCTTACTGCGCTTTTCTCAGTCCGCCGCGTCTTTTTCTTGTTTAGATGAAAATAATTCTCTCATTTTGGATGTTTGTATACTTTAAAATAAAACCCGGTATTAGATTTGTTATTACTTCAATTGCCATAAGATATTCGGTTGCTCTTTTTTTTACTTCCCTGCTACGTCGCTGTCGTCTCGGTTTCTCCTTTATATCGCTCCCTCGCTCGTACACGTCAAATTTTAATTTACCTTAACTCGACGCTCACAGATTCTCGCAGCTTTGAAGTTGCTTAAGCGCGAAACTTTTACCCGACGAATTTTAATATTATTTCATCTTCGGGTCCCGCGTTAAAGCATTCCCCATAAAATTACTTCGGGTTGTTTACGCACACGGTGAAATGCACTTTTTATTAACTGCAATTTTTATTAGTACAGCCGCCAGGTACAATTCGGAGGACCAGTTAACTAGATTTCCATTTCAAATCACCTGGGTACCGAAATGAACTCTCGACAACGGTGCACCTCCCTTCTCCAATTTCTTCATCTGATTTCTTCGTTCGATAAAATTCAGGTCGAAAATTCTTGGAAAATAGAAATGGATCGATTTCAAGCGAAAATTAACCGAGAATTTTACTCTTTACGTGACTTTTCAAAAAAAAAAAATACCATTTGAAATATACATTTAGGTACTTGTTGAATAAGTGTTTCTCAAAATAGGCAACATTATTGAATATTTGTCAAAAAAATCGTCTCCCAAGATTTTGATTTCACGAGTCGACAAAACTTGAAGAAACGATAATTCAGTTTTTTTTCATTTTGAAACTTTTTCCCATAAAAATTTCTGAGGTCAAAATAACTAGGAAATGTCCAACACTTTCAGTTCATTCAGTTGATTTTTTCCCCTCATAAATCACGCAATTCAATTTCGATAAATTTTATCAACACAAATCCATCGACTTCACACATTTCGAGTTTTTTCCTCTATAATTTTCAATATTTTACGACTTTCCTGACTTGTAAAAATTTTACAATTTCCAAGAATAAGAAATTTCAAGGCGCACTTATCGTAAAACAAAAAAGTTTCATTGATAAGAAAATACATGTCTAATACACCCAGGTAGCTGGTTTTTTTCCAATAATTTTTCTTCCGTTTTTTTTTTTTTTTTTCAACAAAGGCAATGATTCATAAAGAAAAGCATTTCTAGTGTGTGGCTTGAACACATAAAATGTGAAAAGGATACAAAAATACACTTCAAACCCTTTTCTCATGGGTTTCAATCATTTTTTTTCGGACCAATAATTTGAAAAAATTAAATTTCTCAAAAGCATTCCACAAAATCTCTGCCAGTTATCTTTTATTTTTACCGGATTGCTTTTTTTAACAACGAAAGATCATCCGAAAAAATTTTCCAATCAAAAAATATAACTCTACATCAAAATCAAATGAAACAATACTTATCCACATATTTTTTACAATTAATCTAGGGATATATTGTTTCAGCCCTTCTCTGCTAATGAATTTTAAAAAAAAATAGTATCTTGAAAAATTTTAGTCCTTCATGAGAAATTCACCATATTTCTACGCATTTTCACACGATCAAAACGTTAGAACAGAAATCAAAAATTTTAAAGAGCTTTTTTCATATTAATATTTCAATAAATTTGTTCAATGATCTTTTCTATACGCCCTCTCTCTTCATCTTCTATTCTCTCAAAAATTAATTCTAACCATTTCAAATCTGATGCAAAAAAAGTAAAACATCAAGACGCACAAGCGAACAGAATAGGTTCATGATAAAATCAAAACGTGCAAGATATAGATAACTAATTGTAGTACCTACTGTAAGTTTAAAAAGTTTGGTTTGGGAGGGAAAAAATAGGAAAATAGAACGATTTTTTCAAATACTGTAAAATACAAGACAAAACTATTAATTGAGTAAAATTTTTTGAAAAATCAAGTCCAGAAGACAAAAAATTGTATTGTAAAAATATCTTTAAAAAATTTTCCATCTCAGAAAAAACAGAGCACAAGAAAGAAACCAAAATTGATTTTTTGACTCAAACAAAATACAACATATTCAATTAAAAATCGTTACTTTTCCAAAATTTTCAGCTCCAAAGACATTTTTTCAATATTAAAAAAGAAATCCTGTCATTTTAGGGAAGGCAAATTGGATTTTATTCCATACGATCTAATAAAACTTCAATTTTCGAGTGTTCAGAGCAAAAAAAAATAGGGAAAAATGAGAGATATTAGATTGAAAAATTAATTCCTTAAAAATTCAATTTTAAGCAATTTTAATATTTTGCCAAGAAATTTCTCAACGTAATATTTTATTTCAATTTCTTTTTCAACATATTCCCTTATTTTGAACCAGTGAAAAGTCACTGATGAATAGTCGGAATTGCAGTACAGAGAAAATCAGCAAAATTCTTTGATGTTCAGCGGATTTTTGTTTATTTATGGAGTTTTTAGAAAATTTTAAAGATTTTACCGACTTTTCAGCGATTAGTTTTATTGATTTATCCAGAAATTTTTACTTTTTGTTTTCAGTGAACTTTTTTCACTGATTTATTGCTGTGCTGCAATTCTGACTGATTTCCAGTGATTTTTGAAAATTTTCAGTGATTTATGAATGAGCCTTCAGAACCAGAGGCGAAACCAAAGAAGGAGCTAAGGGGACTCGAGTCTCCTCCTCAATCTCAAAAAGATTTTTCCATTACAAAAATGTAAAAATTGCATTTTTTTTGCTCTTCAAACAGGATTTTTCGAAAAAAAATCGCCTTCGCTTCGATAGGGCAGTATTTTATTCGTTTTATTTTAAAAAATTGATGATTTTTCATGAATCTTTCAGTTAAAAATCACTCGTTTCTCAATAAATTTCCAATTTTTCAGAAAAAAATTCACGATTTGCGACTGAAAAATCGATGAAAAATGACAGATTTGAAAATTGAACCCTCCCAATTTTTTTTTAGAATTCTCAGCCTCTTCTTCAATTAATATCTAAGAGCGCCTAATATGTCCAGAACTATCCACGTATCCAGCATAAATTCGTAAGTAAATATTCCTTTGAAAGCAAGCGAAGTATCTACCTGTTACTTTTGTTCATCACTCAGATAAGTACATCAAAATTTGATATTTTTAATTTTTTTGAGATTATTTTGTTGATTTTTGATCTCTGCACGAAGTATGAAACAAATCTTTATAAATCTTCTTCTCTTGGGGAAAAAACACGAATGTAAAACTTTTGAGAAAATGACGATATTAATCAAATTTTTTATCACAAATAAAAGGTTTCAAAAAGAAATACAAAAAAAGAACAAAAAAAATTAAGATTCATACAATTTTTGAGAAAACAGACAACCTTAAACATTCGAATAGGTAATATCGTCTCAAAAATTATCCTTTTTAGACCTCTTTTCAAAACCAGGACCAAATTTTGAACTTCCAAATGACCTCAACATTTCTCCAGAGATATCAAAAATACACAAAACTGATCCTATTCCACACACCAATCTCATCTACCTATTTTGATCCGGAAAAACACCACTTAAACACCAATCAACAATTCAATATCGCTGATTTCATACGAAAATTCGACTAAAAAAGTTTTTAAAAAAGGGTTCCACGTACGAATTCGATATTAGAGATCGTTTTACTATTAAATTACAACGTTCGCCGGCAAAACGCCACCAAAGCTGGAAGCGAGAGGCCGCGTGTAAAGTGAAATTTATTGGCTTTATCGGTATCCTCCATTCTCGTACGTCCTGGGCATTTTGTATACTACGTATACATTCGTATAAACGCAACATAGATATAATTTACGTTACACGGGGATATTGAAATTTTTATCAAATCTTAACCTGTCGAAATAGCGTAAGTTATGCGATTTTCCAACTATACCAGAATTTTTTTCAATGTCCCGGGTTATACACATAATTTTATTCAGGCACGAGTTATACGGCGTCTCGGGTCGCTTCATCGGCCCAGTCAATAAGAACATCGCAAATTTTCTCGCATGTTTAATCGAGCATCGTGAAAATAATTTCTTATTTTACGTGACAATATACTCGTACACGACGTCGAAACGAGAAAAAAAATTCAATTTTTTCCAACCCCCCCCCCCCCCCTTACCTCGTTTGATCCTTCGGTCCGCAGCGTACTGCAACGAGCCGTTGTATTGGACCGGAGGAGAAACACATCAAAACGTTAATCATGTTTGAAAATATTTCAAAAACGTATTATACGTAGGTTGGAAAAATGTTGACCCGTTTCAAAGTCAAACTTTACAAATTACTTTTAAATATACGGGCGAAACGGTCCCGGTCGAGTGTTTCGTAATACACCGTTTTTACAGCTTTAAGGTATGTCGTTCATTTTCAAATTCTACTTGTGTGCGTTTGTGTCGTGTCAATGACATTCTCCATCCATATAAATTATCTGTTTTGTCATTGACCGCCACGCCGCACGCTCTGCGCCATGTAACGCGATGTTTCGCCAAAATTTGTATCGTTATCGTATTTTAAAAGCTGCTTATATACATACGATGCCCGCCATTCGGCCGAGCCCACAGCACGCGAAACGAAATTTATCGCTAAATAAAATTCTAATTAAGAGTGTAACACAGTCGCTACTCAAGGGAGCTTTTGTGGCCGGCTTTGTACCAGTATGCAGGGTCTATTAGTCGTATGAAATGCTGTGTTCGGTTACGATTAAACAGGGGTCGAAGGGTGGCAAAAATTGCGTGAAAATTTTACCCTCGTGAATACACATATACATACGTGAAGGTTTCCGAGAGCTTGATGAGGCGTGAGATGGAAATTTTGTTACCGATTTGGCCTTTCGTGTTGAAAAAAAAATTGTACCCGAGAATTTAGTAATGCTCGTGTGACTCGAATTTATCTTCGACGAATGTTCGAAGAAGGGGAAGAGGATTGTTTAGCTGTTTCATTTCAGCCTACGACAACGTAGATAGAGCAATTTGAATATTTTAGTATGAGGAAAAATTTTACTTCGAAATAAAAGGTGCTTAAAATTCAAAGGCTTTTTTTTCCTTTGTTGTAAATTTACACGTGAATTGCTAGTAGAGTTGATTATTTCCTATTTTTTTTTTTTTTTTTGTGGGAACCTTGTAACTCCACACTTTCAAATTGTATGAAAATTAGATAGAATGACAGAATATATCAGAAAAAATTCATCCATCAAATTTCAACAGTCAAAAAGGAATAAAGTTCGAGGACAAAAACGTGATACTGCTGGCGAGGAAGAGAAAGGAGCTCACACCATCAATGAAAAACTTAATTTTTTTACATGATAAAATCAGAATCAGGAACTTGGGAGAAATTTTCAAATTTGATACCATCATTTTTTTAAAAAATCCCAATTTTGTGAAGAAAAGGTTAAAAAAAATTTTATCCAATAGCCCCCCTTCCCAACACTAAGAAAAATTGGTAAAGGTGATTTTAATAAATTTGAATACATACATTAATGTTGTTCTGTCAGACATCAAAATTTCATGCTAGGCATAAAATCGACTTTTTGGGTCAAAAAGGTGGTTCAGGAAATAACTATTTCGCTTCAAAGTGCATATTCTGATACCCACCTATGTTTCAAGATGATGGAGAGAGAGTATCTTCCCAACTCTTGTCGAAAAATGAAAATATTACATTTTAGAACTCATTGATTCAACAAATCAAAAACTTTGTTTAATACAAAATCCAAATTATCAAAATTCGCCAAAAATCGTCAGATCAACTTTAGCAACAGAAAATTGGTGAGAATTCCTTCCGTACATAGGCGCACCCAAGGGGGGAGGGCTCAGGGGGCCCGAGCCCCCCCTAAAGCCCGGAAAAAATAATTTTTTGCTTCAAAAATGAGAAAAAAGTCAATTTTTTGCTCTTCGAAGTATATTTTTTCAAAAAATTTTCGCCCTCGCTTCGCTCGGGCAGTATTTTAATCCTTTTATTTCAAAAATTGACAATTTTTGATTGATTTTTCAGTCAAAAATCACAAAATTCTCAATAAATTCTCTGTTTGTCTGGAAAAATTGATGATTTTTGATTGAAATATCAGTGAAAAATGACTCCATTTGAAATTTGACCCCCTCCCCTTTTTTTCTCAAATTATGAGCCCCTTCCTTAATTAATTTCTGGGTGCGCCTATGCTTCCGTATCACTGAATTTCAATTTAGATCAGAAAGTCTGGTTTTCCAGTTCATACTTAAATCTGTAATTTTCAATTTTTAGATTTCAGAACCCCTGCTCCAAACAATAAAAAGTTCGTTTCGACATTTGAAAAAATCCGAATATCACTGAATAATGATTTCGATTTTTCTGAAATTAGATAGGTACATAGGTATAGGAAATCAATAATTTCTGAGTAATTAAGAATGAACCAATTTAGGGTGTCCCTTAAAAAAATTTTTCGATTTTTTGACGGGACCCCCCCTAGTTTGGTGCCACTACATGAGAAAATGACGCACAAAAAATTTCAGCCCGATTGATGCATGTTAACACGTGCCTCAAAGCCCATTTCGAAAAATTGACGGAGCGCGTCCGAGCTCATATTTCTCCACTACCGGCACGCGGCAACGAAACGCTAAACTTACCCCTACTGACTCGGCAGCTTAAAACTGACGCCGAAGGCGTCCAAATTAAGATAGAGCGTTCGGGTTTGCGGCATTCGATTCCTTATAAAATTTCGAATCGTACAGTATTTTTTTCAAATTTTTTGCGCCCCCCGGGGAAAAAGCGCGAGGATATTAAAAGTGTGATTGAAAATGACAAACCAACAAAATTGATGCAAAATTTTTCAAGCAGATTTCTCGTAGGAAAAAAATTCCAGGAGGTATTCAGAGGTTCTGAATCCATTTCTGGGGTCATTTTGACTTCAAACTACATTCATGACCCAAAATGGGCCCATATGAGGAGGGGGTGGGGAGGGGCCAAATTGAAAATTTTCCATAATTATCGAGTGTGGTATCAAAATTCATGTTTTTTTAACCCGGAGAATTTGTTTCCGACATAATCACCCAAAATGGGCCCATATGGGGAGGGGGTGGCTGGGAAGGGCCAAATTTGAAATTTTCCATAATTATCGAGTGGGGTATCAAAATTCACGTTTTTCATCCGTGTATTTCGTTTTTGAAGTACCTTTACCAAACCTCCAATATGGGTGGGGGAAGGGGGGAGGGGGTAAATATTAATTTTCCATACTTACTGAGTGTGGTATCAAAATTCATATTTTTTGATATAGGTGTCATTTACCGATGTTCCTTTATAAAAAAAATTCTTAAAATAATTGTGGCCATAGAGCACGTGCTGTTGGGGGAGGGGGTACCGAATTGGAAATTTATAATATCTACTGACGTGAGGTTTCAAAATATATGATGTTTTTTGACCTCCAAGACCATTTTTTTAGGTTATGATGACTCGTAACTTAAACCACGATCTTTTGGGACATGATATGCCGCTCCTCTCCCTTAAATAAAAATATTGATAAGTGCGTAATTGAGCAGGTGGATTAGAATTAACATCAAATCTCGTATCCTTTTTCTTCTGTCTTCTTATCGTATTGAATTTTTTTTTTCTATAAAGGAACATCGGTGAATGACACAAAGATCAAAAAATACTAATTTTGATACCACACTCAGTAAGTATGGAAAATTAATATTTACCCCCCCCCCCCCCATATTGGAAGTTTGGCGAAGGGGCTTCAAAAACGAAATACACGGATGAAAAAACGTGAATTCTGATATCACACTCGATAATTATTGAAAATTTTATGTTTTACAACCCACCCCCTCCCCTTCCTAGGGCCCATTTTGAAATCTTGGCGAAGAGAAATCAAAAACGAAATACACGGATGAAAAACGTGAATTTTGATACCCCACTCGATAATTATGGAAAATTTCAAATTTGGCCCTTCCCAGCCACCCCCTCCCCATATGGGCCCATTTTGGGTGATTATGTCGGAAACAAATTCTCCGGGTTAAAAAAACATGAATTTTGATACCACACTCGATAATTATGGAAAATTTTCAATTTGGCCCCTCCCCACCCCCACCTCAAATGGGCCCAATTTTGGTCAAGAAAGTAGTTTGAAGTCAAAATGACCCCAGAAATGGATTCAGAACCTCTGAATACCTCCTGGAATTTTTTTCCTACGAGAAATCTGCTTGAAAAATTTTGCATCAATTTTGTTGGTTTGTCATTTTCAATCACACTTTTAATATCCTCGCGCTTTTTCCCCGGGGGGCGCAAAAAATTTGAAAAAAATACTGTACGATTTGAAATTTTATAAGGAATCGAATGCCGCAAACCCAAACGCTCTATCTTAATTTGGACGCCTTCGGCGTCAGTTTTAAGCTGCCTAGTCAGTAGGGGTAAGTTTAGCGTTTCGTTGCCGCGTGCCGGTAGTGGAGAAATATGAGCTCGGACGCGCTCCGTCAATTTTTCGAAATGGGCTTTGAGGCACGTGTTAACATGCATCAATCGGGCTGAAATTTTTTGTGCGTCATTTTCTCATGTAGTGGCACCAAACTAGGGGGGGTCCCGATAAAAATTCCAAAATTTTTTTCCCCTCAAGTATAAATAAGGGACACCCTAATTGAACCTGAAGGATTTTCTGAAAAAAGGGGGAGGGGAATGATTATAAATGTCAGCTTCATATAAAAACTGGACGAGACAAAAAAATTCCAAGTTCAATTTTTAAATTTTTCAAAAAAAAAATCAACTAAAAATGATAAATTAAAATAAAAACAATTTTTAATTTACAAAAAACATATTTGCGAACCGTGCAGGGAGAGGGTACCCAAAGTCGGAATAAATAATTTTGCGCTAGAGCCAAAAAATTTGAAAAGGGAGCTTGCATTTTTAAGCAGTTTAGACCTCTACACAGCTTTAAACGCGTTTTTCTCGATTTTTTTTTGAAAGTCTTGATTTCCTTATTTTCAAATACCTCTATCTCACTGAAAAATTGACCTAGGATGCTCATCCAAGTTGTAAAATGACCCTCACAGTCTCCCATTCCTATTAAAAATCTGTACATCTGATTTCAAACGAATGTTGGTATAGATACTGAAATATACTTAGCTAATGAGAAAAAATAAGGGGTTTCGAAGAACTGTCTCAAATTGAAAAAAAAAGGGTGGAATTGATCAAGATCTTCGAAACAATTGAGTGAAACAAATTCAGAATGGATTTTTTCTTAGACAAATCAGATAAATTTCTAGCACACTGAAATAGAAGTTGCAAATAGGTTTTGGAATTTTCTTCCAGTTTTTAATGCTCTTCAACGCCAGAAATAAAAATGAAAAAAATCACCGCTCAACAGTTGCATATTCAACCAAAAACAGAAATTTTCAAAATTTCGTATCCAATTTTTGTAAGCATAAAATTTTATCTCAAATTGGAAACTTCAAAATTTGAACTTTTCTATACTCGTCACAGCCTTCCGATAAACTCTTCTAAAAACTCTTCAAAAAATCAGCGTTTCAACACATCCAAAAAAAATCCCCCGAGGTCTAAAAAAGACCAAATGTTGCCTCTAATTATTATTAAATGCAATTCTGCAAATTCACCGCCTCGTGGCATGCAATCAGTCAGATAATATGACGAGGTAGCACGCGCCAGCATCATCGATAAGGGTAATTACCATCGCCGACCTTCTATTCTTACGTCAAATCCACAATCGGCCAGTTGAATGAACTTTCGGGTGCGTATTTCAGCCAAATATGTCGTAAAAAATCGCATTTTTTGCACCGTGCGTATACCACACGATAACACACCACAGTGGACTTGTGCACCTTTCGTTCATATTTAATTTTCAAAAACTCGTTCCAAAAGACAATCAAATAAAAAATTAGAAAGCTGTAAAACTGCCATTACAACATTTTTAATAGCGTCATCGATCGGCTAATTATCGTTCCTCACACCAGCCCGTCAGACCGTCAACGTCGACACTTTCCCTCTGCCGGTAAAACGTTACAAATCCCTTTTATTTCAACTGGGTACTTTTCTTCGCCGTCAAAAAAAAATGGAAAAAACCGACGACGTTTTCCGTTAACGTAATCGCAGCAGTCGATTTTCTGACTCGAATAACCTGTTCGTTGGGGCAAAATCGCGAAATCTTCTGATGGAAAATACCTGCTTCATGCTGAGAAATACACAGTACAGGTAATTTTATCGAATTCGCACGACTCAAAGCCTATCAACGAATTTGTCAATCATAGCGTTACATACGCACGCAAGCTAGGACAAATATAAAATTTATTTACGAATTAATGTAACATCGTCATCGTCGTGTCTGTTTACATCGTCCCCATCCGCGAGATAATTGAATGAATAATTTCGCCCTATCGTCGCGTCGATGGTCGCGTGGCCTTTCGGTCATTCACATCGAAAAACCTATACATGACCAAATTGTCAACGTACGTAAATTGTCTACATACGTTTGCGACCAGGTATATATATTTCTCCCAAAACAAAAATAAACTGAAAAGAAAGTGGTAAAATTTGTTTTTATCAGTGTCAATTACCCATTTCCCTCTGAAATATTATCGGCAGCTGTCAAAGTTTACTCGTATAAGTAAAATACGAAATATGATATAAATTATCGATATCCCCAGAATGACCTTTTTTCTTTATGCATTTATAACTTTGCCAGTATTCGCCTTAATGGAGCTCGAACGAACGACGATAGGTGTAATGCGCTTTTCACTTAAGATAACTGAACCGCTATATAATTACGTAAATGTAAGTTCGTAGTTCGCGGTTTTGTGATAACGCGTAGTGGCGAAATTTTTCACAAATTACGAAATCAACGCGAATACCTTTTGAACTAGATTTTCTGAAAAGGAAAAATAATAAGCACGTAACCGGAGTAAGACGATATAGGGTACTTGAAAGTTTGGAATTTCATTGAACAAATTATGAGAGTAGATTTACATTATAGAAGGCGAGATTCGTTCAAGAGAGTAGATTTCGCTCCACTGAAGATTTAAACGCGAACATTTTATTTGAAAAATAAAAAATCGATAATTTTTTGGATCATCAAACTTGATTGCCCTGCGAGACTATATCTAGATTCGATTACATGACTTTCATCAACAATTTCAATTGATTTTGAAAAATATTAAGCTGAAAATCGAGTGCTGTAATCGATAAGTAACTGCATTTGATTATTTCAAACCGATTAGATTTGAAAACCGATTAATATTCATTGTGAAACTGGTTAATGATTGATTATTTTAAAATCAATTTGTTGAAATTTACAAATTAAAATCAAATTTGAAAATTATACGAGGTCTTAAAAAATAGATTACTGTAATCAAAAAATAAAATTATCAATGCTTGTAGCTTGTACCAAATTAAATATCTAGATTGTTTAAAATCCATTCTTTTTGAATCAATGAATAATGACGATCAAATTTCAGAAATCTATCATTGATAATTGATTTTTGAAATCGACTATTGGTAATCGAATTTTAAAATCGACAATTGCTAAGAAAATCGATCATTGATGATCGATTTTCGAAATCAACAATTCATCCTTACACTCGATGGATAAAATCGACCCGGTATCAATCAATAATCACCTTCTGAAATCGACTATCGATAATCGTATTTTGAAATTGACAATCGATAATCGCATTTTGAAATCAATTTGATTTAGGATTACTTATTGACGAGAAATGTAAAAATCGATCATTGTTAATCGATTTTTGAAATCGATCATCGATAATCGGTTTGAAAACTCAACCACTGATAATACATTCGAAGATTCCAGAAAACTAGTATTGATAATAGATTTTCGAAATCAACTATTCACCCTTACTCGATGGATACCTAAAATCGACTAGATATCCATTAATAATCATATTCTGAAATTGACTAACAATAATCGAATTTTAAAATCAATTTCATTCAAGATTACACATATTGATTAAGGGTGCAGAAATCGACTATCGTGATTGATTTTAAAAAATCGACTTTCGATAATCGATCAATAAAACCGATTGATAGTGTTTTTTCAAATCGAAGAATCGCAATCGATTTTGCAAATTCGATCAATTCTACAATTTCTACATCGATAATTGAAAGATCATTTATTTGATCGATCAATCGCGATAGAATTTTGGTTCATGATCCTTCATCTCAATCAATTCTTTACAACTGATTTCTAACATCTGGGCAGTTTAATCAATAATAAATAATGAATTCAGCAAAAAATCTATTTTATTCAAATCTGCAATCGATTTCGAACGATCGATTATACCAATTCAAAACTCGATAATCACAATTTTTTTCACTTTCTATGATGGAAGGATGCTATTGATTGAAATCGATCCGATTGAATGTGTAGTGCAAATAATAAATAATTGAAAATAGAGTCAATGACTTATGAAATGAACAATTCGTAATAGATTTTTTACACTCGATATGGCAAAAATAATGATTCCCACTGGCGATAAGTATATTTTTATTCCTCTCTACATAATGAGTCACTATCCGTTTCGAAAAATCAATCACGAAACACGAAACCCCAGCATCTACAAATCGATCAGACAATCAAACATCGAAATCACTCATTCGTAAAATTTCCACCCAACAGGCCTACTTTTCTACACCATCGAATTTGGAAAAAATTCCACCAATAAAAACTTAATCACTTTTTCGCTACATGAAACACCCTTACACGAGTATCTAAATTCGAAGCAAAATCTATCACGACTTTTTCCCACATAAAAAAACTCCACTTCCACCAAGCACCTTCATCCTACTCCTTATCTCCTCCCCTCGGCATCTTCTACACGTCGTTACATCGAAAATAAATTTTTACTTCCTGAGAAAACTAGATAGAAGTCGATTAAGACGACTCTTCATCAAAGATATCGGACTCGAAAGGCGCGTCTAGCGAATAGATAACAGAACCCTCGGAGCCATAGAAATGTTTTCGGAAAAAACGAACGTGATTCTAGACTGCGAACAATAATTCGGTGGAAATTGCGCATTTCTATTCTCGATTGCTCTTTGCACATCCATACACCATGGTCTATCATAACAAAGAACGGATCCGGATATAGCGTCATTTTAAATCGAATTCGTATAAAAACTTTTATTAGCGAACGCATTATTTTAAACAACCGAAAATATGAAATTAAGAAACATTCGTAGAACAAAAATCAATACCGAGGGAAAAAAATTCCCCAACGTTTTATAATTCTCTTGCATGTACTTAGAATTAGATACACACGCTGGTAAAATTTATTATCGAAGTACATAGAAAGGGTAAAAAAAGAGAGGGAGAAAAAACACACCCATCAACAAAATTCTTACTATTATTAAATAAAACATTTCGTCGAAAATTTTTCTTCCGGCTACAAAAAATAACCATCGGAGCTTCGTAAAGCATATAAAAACTATTCGCTCGAGTTGACCTTGCTTGTCTCGTGGCGAAAAAGTGAAAAAAATCCATACAAAACGGAAATTTCGTACAAAATGAAACTTTTGCATGAGAACTGGCTTTTGAATGGGTTGGCCATAGAAAAGGCAAGATAATTACCGCCGGTGTATTTTTCTATATCGACGCACAAATCGTACGCAGCCGTATACAAATGATAAAGAATAATTTACATTAATAAATCAACTCTGCCCAAGTTTGCTGGCTATTGTCCATTTACAATAAGGATCCCCTTGGTATAATATACATCACGTATATTTCCAAAACACGATACTCAAATTGATTTAAATAAAAAGAAAATTAAAAGAAGAAAATAACATTAAAGATGTCGACTTTAACAATGGAGAAAGCCAAACTTGCAGCCTATTGACTTTCTTTTCTGCTCCAAGTTTTTTTTTCCATCGGAAACCCATCTAAACGCGCGCAGGCTCATTCCAAGATGGCATTTTGGGGTGAAATTATTCATATACGATATTATATTCTTTGTATTAGGAAACCATACCGGCGGCGTCTCAATCTACGCCTCGTATACAAAACTAATCAAAATTACGTACGTGTGCCAGCCCCATAAGTACGCATAAAGAAAACCTCAAACTTATTGTCACTTTTCACAAAACAATTTACTCTCGCAGATTTATCTCAGGCCGGCGTCTAATAATACGCAAACCCAACACATGTTCATTGTTCACTTTACACAGGTTGACGAAAAGCGAAAACTTTCCCAACACGATACACTTCTTGGAAGTCTACACGAACACATCATCACGAAACGCCAAACAAAATTCCACCAAAATTTCCTATCAAACTGGGAACTCTAATACAGCTCCAGTACATACGCGAGCTTTAGAAATACCACATGGGGAAGGAGGGGACTAGGTACCCTCGTAGCGAATATTTGCTTTCGAAACATCAACCATGAGCTCGATTTATTCGAGACAAAAGCATCGTCAAGAATTATACAACGTGATAGTAAGAAAAACCCATATTTGGGGTGCCACTTTCAACCATGCAAAAAGCTCCGAGTACTTGAAGAAGCGTAATATACCGAGACTGTAGGCAAGAGTGCAACCATCCGAAAAACTCTCAACATAAGCTCCGCAACGAAGCTGCGAATTATAAATATAGGTACTTTGTCAACTTACCAGTACCAGATGCCTCGATGGAAAAAATTAATTGAAATTTACGTCGAAAATAAGAACAAGACAGAAAGGAACAGCCATCTTGGAAAAAACTCCAGCAAAATAGGTAACCCAGAGGTTGAAATTAATCCGATGAATGCATTAATTCGTTGCGAAAAAAAAACCCACCAGTCTTTGATATTTCTCATACTTGGAAACTTCTTCTTTTAATAAAGCCGAATGACATTTTTATAAAGACTTTCGATACCTTTGATATGTTTCTTTTTAACCCCCTCTGCCATTTTCAAATACCTTATCTTGGCAATTGGTAATTTTTTTCCAATCAATTCATACTCCAATTGAAAAACACAAAGTTTCTATTTCTCGTTAATAAATTCGAAAGGCCAACTCGACGTTTTATTTCAGTTTCCAATCAACTTAATGAAAAAAATTTCATACAAGACACGCGAAAAAATTCAACGTATTTTCCACTTCGCTTAAACACATACCGAAGTATAAAAAATAAGACAAAAAACTCGACGATGCGCTTTTTATTTTTACGACGGTAATTTTTTTATACGATTCGAATTCACAGAACGCCGAACGCCGCTTCGTGCTTCCTTTCATTCTTTTTATGATTTTACAACGAAACTGTTAATACTGATGAAACGTCATCGATATGTCAACTTCTTACGCTATAATCTATTAAATGTACTGAAAATATCGGCCAACTTTTCATTTTCAAAAGCGCCATTATGGCTTAGTCTTATCCGCGCTGGGAAACTTCAAAGTGAAATTCTACGCTGGCTTATAAATAAAACATCTAATTTCATTTTCTTCGGACTGATAATCATTTTTTTCCTTGTCTCGTTTCGATTTCGCCGAGTGTCGAGTTTGTGCCTCTGTTTGTAAGGGAAAATGTTTGGGGCAATTTTTTCAGTCATTTTGGTTCTCCAGATTTGTTTCATAAATTGATTCGTATCATATAACCGTATTTGATTTTTCGCTATATTTTGTGTTTTTAGAAGGAAAAAGACTAAGATAAAAGTATAATTTCGTAAAAATTGGGAAGAGGAGGGGAAAGGAACGAAAAAATTGGATGAATGTGTTCAAATTGAACCAAAGACCATGCTAATGAGTTGTTTGCTCTCAAAACTTCAACGGCAGTTCAAAAAAATAAGAAAACAGATAATATTTTTTCAAAATGAATTTAAGTTTAACTAAACGTTACACATTCAAATAGTTTGAAATATTTCGTATGACACCAAAGTAGGATTTCTGGAGAGGTAAATAATGGAGAATTTTTATCTAAAATCAAATATTTTCAATTTGAAGTCAAGTTTCTACCATTTTTTCATTTTGAAAGACAATTTCTTCAAATAACTTATCATTTATTCAAAAAACTTATCCACAAAAAAATATTCTATCCAAAAAAAATTGAATTTAAATCGATACAAATTTTTAAATTGAAGCAGAAAAATACATATAAAATATTGATAAAATCGAATGACATCACGAAATCATAAAAATTGGTTAGTGCAGAAAAAATATTGAAATTTCGAAAAAATTGAATAAAAAAGTAATGTTTTAAATGAATCGAAAATTATTTTCATTAAAATCTAGTAAGTAAGTAACACAATCTACACATATCAAGCTTGAAAAGATCAAATATTAGAAATATGTAAAATATATGTTAAAATTTTTTTCATATTTTCCGTTTCAAAAATCACATGCAAAATTTTAAATGCAAGAAAATTACATAAAGTTTGTAAAATGATTTGAAATCGCGATGAAAAAATGTTCTAATATCAAGAAAAAGTGGCAGAGTTGACAAAAAAAAAAAAAAAAATGGGTAAAAAATCTTCAAGTAAAAAAGACATAACAAAGTTACATAAAATACCTGGAAAATTTATACAATACTTATAAATAGTTTAAAATACAAAAAATCAAAATTTCAATGGAAAATAGAGCAAATTTAGCAGACAAATTCGACTAAAATGATGAAAATACCATAAACCTTGACAAAAAGTTTTAAAGGCGCTGTAAAAATTGTTCTTAATATCAGAAAAATTGATAAATCTTTAAATAAAATAATTTTCAAAATCATAGCAAGCCTAGAAATACATTTAAAAATTTCATAAAATTTAGCAGAAATCTCCTGGAAATGTCATTGCAAAGATTAAAAATGTTTGAAAATTGTTCTGTTCGTAAAAATTGAAACAAAAGTTAAAAAATTTGATAGAAAACAAGTCAATAAAAAAAATGGCAAAAAAAAAACAAAAAGTATACTGAAATTATTCATACGGAAAAATTGTTGTACATTTACATAAAAATTAGGTAGATTTGACGCAAAAGTCTATGCAAGTTTCCAAAAAATATTTGAAATCCAATAAAAAAAATTAATTATTACAATTATTACATCAATAGTTCAAAATGTGAGAAAAGTTGACGTTTTCTCACGAAAATTACGTTGAAACCTCTTCAACATTGTAAGATATCCATTGAAAAATAGTAACTCATCAGAAAGAATTCCATCATTTTTTTGAAATATTTTAACTGATTTTTGCACCAGTTCAAATAATTTTTTGAGCAGGAATTGGAATTTCAACAATAAGGAAGTGTTTTAATGACTTTTTGGATAACTTTTACAAATCGAAAAAATATCTATCCCACAATTTTGACATTTTAAACAATATTTGCATAATTTCAAAAAAAATGACATGCAATTCCACAAAAAATGCACGTTATTTTGAATTTTTTTCCAAATAGTTTAAAAAATGTTACTTTTTAAAAAAGATTTTCACGACATTTTAAGATATTTTCGATATCTACTCATTGTAACAATTTTTCACTACATCACGCAATCACTCAAAGTCTTGAATCAATTTTTACAAAATTTTAAATCTTCGTTATTCCTCAACCATATTTCAATGTTTTTTTGTTTTTTTTTAATCTAGCATCATTTTTGCAACCCTTTGAAGATTCCAACCATTAGAATTACACATTGAAAAATTTCCCAACAATTTTTATGAATAAAATTCACAATATTTTGCCAATTTGCTCTTATAAATGACTCTTATTAAGTGATTTTTGTAATATTTTCAATAATTTCATTCCTAGTTTTCAGTTGACTGTTGTTTCTATTCATTCAATTTTTGCCAATCCCCTCTCTTTTAATTTACTGAACAAAGCTGTGCTACAAAAAAAAAATTCAAAACTTGCCCTTTATACCATCTCATCTACTTCATATTTATTATACAAAGCATCTCTAACTTTCTGCTTCTTGGTACAAACCCTTCATTTACAACTTCCTACTACACTTTCTCAAAAGGCAGAATCCATTCCGCAGCTACCTTCATTTTTTCCTCCAAAATGAAAACCATACGACGAAACGTGAAATCTGTTAAATTCAAGAACCGCGATCTTCACCCCACAACACCTTCGCTACGCAACCCCACACAATAATTCCAGATAACCGGCGCAATAATGCTTCAAAGACACCGGACTTGGGAAACTTTTCGTTACTGTTTGGATGGCGTAAACCTATTCAAAGGCGCGTGGATTCGGTACGAGCGAAACATCTCTGGTAAACGTATTCATACAGCAAATCCTTCCGGGTACCTTTTAAAAAATGCTCAAACATTCGACACATACGTAGCTTAAACCTTACTAAAGCGTTTGAAGTCTTCTAGACAATTTGATCTGTAAGTCGCTTTGAAAGCTTCGCAACAACAAAAGTGTTGAACAAAGAGAGCGAGTTGTTCAAAGATGTAAAAAAATTAATATAATGGTTGTAAATCGTCTAGAAATATGTGTTAAGCGGAGCGACGCACGAGACTGGGAGGCTAGAGCGGGACACCTACAAAAAGACAAATAATCCTTCTCGTACGCTGCTTTTTTCCCCATTGCTGTGCTGCTTTCTTGTGAACAGTAGCCAGGGGTTCTGCGAGTTAACACCTTCGTAATTCCAGAGCTTCGAGGTAATTCACCGGTACAGCGAAAGCTCACGATATGAGAACGATTCGCGAGCAAGTTAGCTTTCGGTAATTGTCGGTGAAATTAGGACGCCGAGTCGTATCTCGAAAAAGATAAAACCTATGTAAATATGTTAAAAGTTGACGAGAGTAGACGCCTCGTAACGCGAAAGAAACAAATTAAAAGATAGCAATGCGACGAAACAAAGAAGCACAATTTGGCGAACTGAAACAGAAAGTACTCGCAGAAATTTCCTTTTCCAACACATTCTATGTGAACTACAGAGGTGCATTTATTCGCTCAGTCGACGTTTGGCGCTGAAGTTTAATTTTAAAAAAAGGCAGAAAACGAGGCGAGAAAAAAGTTGCGATGATGTGTTAAATGCTTGTTATACAACATGTTGACTGAGTAAATACTTCGGATTAAAATTACCCGACTCTTTGGCAGCGAGGAGACGGTCGCGGAAGTGGCACAGTTTTTTTTTTAATATGACAGGCGATGCGTTACAAAGCTTCGGTACAGAGGGGGGAGAAAAGGGGAAACATTTTATAAAAATTGGGTCTACTTCGAGTAAATATTTCGCGCATAAGAAGCGAAAAAATAGCATGAGATGGCAATCGTGGTGTGGATATGAGCGGTTATAAAAAGTACATAATTCATTTCTATGATAAATCGTCATTACTGACGAGCATATACACTTACACGTACGTATGAACAGTACGGTAGCGATAAAAAGCTAGTTACGTTGCGGGGGGTCGTAATCAACAAGTATGAAAACATTATGTCAAGGTGAAAATTCCTCGTATCACGCCATCATCGTCACTTTTTCTATACAACTTGTCAAGATAACCCTTCTTCTGGTTGTGGCTTAGAGTCGGTGCAATAATAATGCATGCCATATTTCCGCACACTCGTAAGATATTTTTCTGTATCATGTAATATTAAATACCAACCCTTCTTTCTGTTCTTTTTTTTTCTACACAGGATGTCCTAGAAGTTCTGAATGGGGTTAATAACTTCGAACCGGATATGATGATGAAAAGTTGATTGCAGTAGTGACATGATATGAACGTCTGATTTCGACGGAAAAAATTATCAATTATGTATAGGGTGTTCAAAAAGTCATAGAAATAGCATATTTATAAAAAATTTCAGAGGGAAGGATTCTACTTCAATGAGAAATCAGTACGCGTCGAACCGGTTTCAACGAGCGATGCATTTCGAAAACCAGTCAGGTGCTTCAATTTCAATTGCCTCATCTTTCAATACTCCTAAAACTGAGAAAAATTCAAGAAAATTTACTAGAAAAAATTCAGCATTATAGCAGAGAAAATTTTTCATTTCAATGGAAAAGTAGTATGCGTGGAACCGGTTTCAATGAGTGGTACATTCTTGAAACCGGTTTAGTGATCTATTTTCAATCGGTCTCTCCTCCCCTTCCCTAAAACTGAGCATACAAAACCATTTCAGAGTTTAGAACCAGTGAAAAAATAAATTGTACCTATGATTGCATAGAAGGTGTCTGGTGTATTTTAAAAACCAGTTCCGCAGTTTACAATCAGTTTAAAAAAATTCATCCAAAAATTGGCAAATGAAAAAATTCAAATCATTAAAAATAGGTTATTTCTCGTTTGAAAGCCTAAAAAACCAGTTTACTGTCAGAAATAAAGTTAGTATCACAATCACAATTTTTGGAAACCGGTTTGGTCATTTACAACCAGCACAAAAGTCACTGAAAAATTGAGATGCAAAAAAATTTTACGCAAAGTTTCACAATTTTTAAATGTAGATCGTTTTAGTTCACAAAGAAACCGGTTTCATTATTTTTGTAACCGGTTACGAAAATTATACATCAAAAATTGCAATGCGAATAAAAATTTCGAGCCACATCAGAAATAACTGAATAATTTTTGTAATATTACTCATCGGTGAGGGATGTACAACTAATTACATTTATCAACTCTACCATTTGGCAACCAGTTTAATTAATTATATGATAACTAGTTGCGGGAAAAATCATTTAAAATGACATGTGTGAATCAAATTTTGAACGAAGATTTCAAACCAGTTATCATTTATTGTTTTTCCAAAAGGTGTAGAAACCGGTTCGGATATGAAGAACCAATACTTACAAATGATCTCTCAAATTGAAACATGAAAAAAATCAAATAAAAATTATGAACTATAAAAATTGGTTATTCTCCAGTTGAATAAAACCAGTTCGGCGTTCGGCTACTTGATAATCAATTTGAATGACTAAAATAAATCAAAAAACCGGTTTTATCATATAATGAAAAGAAAATGATTACACAAGAAATCCAAATAGCAAAAATTTCTAGCGTTTTCGATTTCGAAACCGATTCGTATAGATCTGCAACTGGTTATGAATAATATCTGTGAAAGAAGTGACACGAAAAAAATTTTCAAACAATGCAACACCATAATTATTTTACATCCAACAGCTCAAAAAAATCATTTTAAAAAATTCTCAATGAGTTTTTTAAACCATTTAATTAATAATTTTTATTCAGTAAAGTTTCGGAAGAAAATAAGGAATCAAAAGATGAAAATTCGTTTTTTTTATCGCTTTAATCACTCGATGAATTTGCTCATTTTTACCATCCTCCTTTCTTTCCGTTTAGCCAAAAAACAATGATAATTTCAGCATTTTCAAAACCTAATCAAAGTTTTGAAAAAAATTAATACTCTAACTGAAAATTTGAGCCTTCGTTTTTCTAATCTTGATATGTATTCGGTTCCTGACTACCCCTTCCCTTACGCCATTTTCAAACTTAATACAACAAAAAATTAAACTTAATTTAAAAAAAAAAAAAAAAAACAGAAAACGTTTCAATTTTTTGCCCAACTTTCATACTTTGTCATTTTTAAAAAAATTTATACAATTCTAATTATTTTTTGTGTATTATAATGTTCAATCCGAAATCTGCCAGTCACTAATCTACATTAGATTGTTTGGCAGACAATCAAACTTTTCAGAATGATTGTATAAGTATCTCATATAATTTAAGTTTACCTAATAAATTTTAATCGAATTTCGAATGAAAATTAATTTAAGAGAAAGACCCTATTATAGATAATTTGGTAACGTTATAGATGAAAACACTCTTCATAAATTAGAAGAAATTAGACCACAAGAATATTAAAAATGGATGAAAAAAATCAATTATCCTGATATCATTAGGTAAAACAAAGTTCGTATATTTCATCCCGTAATTTTCTTTCAACCTCAATTATTACGTTCAATTCCCACAATCCGTCTGATGTAAATATTTAATTCTTAGATCGATAAAATTCTCTAATAAAAAATTCAATTTCAAGTTTTTCTTCCAAATTTCAAACTGATTGAAAAAAGTTGAAGGATACGAGCCAATACGAAAAAAAAAGGGTTTTATATGGATTTCAAGACCTACTATAAAAGATTTTTTTTTGGTTTTCTGCAGAGTACCAACGTTATGTTAAGAACTATCAATGAGATGAAAAGATGATATTTCGAAAGGAATTTTTTTGCTTTTTCCAATTCTTCAAAAAATATGGAAAAAAATGCTGGAAGTTAAATGTTTGATAATAAAATTAGTCTCAAAAAAAATGAATAAGCTACGTCTGTTCATTTTTTTACTTCAATTGCTCCTTTTCTCAAACTAAAGAATTCGTAAAACTATAAATTTTCTGTTCTTGAGTGATCATAATTTGAAGACTGAAAAAAACATCAATTTCAATTTCAAAAGAAACTTAGTTGAAGAAATAAGACGTAACTGGATGTTCAATTCGATACGAGTAAAATGAATTTCAAACGGAAGATTCAAACCTCGAAGAGCGTTTTTAATAACTTTTTTCGGTACAGAAATTTCCAAGTAAAAGGCTTTTCCAGTGCGAATTTAATACCCGACGCCAATATCCAAATTTCCATCGAGTACAGTTCGCGTGGAATGAATAAATTCGGCAACGTTTAATATTTGAAAGAGGCGAAATTACGCGTCGATTCGAATTTCATTTATTAAGGTTTGCATAAGCTAGAACGTAAACAGAACGAAACTTCTAGATAGGAATTGATCAAAAAGTATAAAAAAAACTTGGGCGAAATACAAAACGTTGGGCGCGAAACAACAATTATGCATCGAGAGAAAACACCCATCAGAATTTTCGGCGGTTCTTTTGTTTTTACAAAAGCTCGCGAGTCGAGATTAAAAGAAATTTTACGTGGAAAGTTTCGTTTCGTTATTCGCCAAACTCGAGGTAAATTTTTATTCGCGTAGAAAAGTTTGATTATTTGAAAATAAAAGTTTTCATGTTACGGTATCATATATCTTATAATTAGGACGACAGGTAAAATTAAAACGCGGTTTGAAGAAATATTCGCGAAGTAGGGAACAAGGGGCTCTGCCGAATAACCGAATGAGAAAGGCAAAACAAACAAAAACCGTGACTTTTATAAATGGTTTTTCAACGTTGCTTTTGTACCAAAAAGCGAAATCCAATTCGCGCCGATGAGAAGTGGAAACGGACACGAAAACGTTAATATTTTTTAGTTTACAACTTATTTACCGTCGGAGTCGAAAGTCGAAAGAATTTTAGGCGCAAGGGGCGTACCAAGTATTTAAAAAGTTGCTATTGTACGCCTACGGAAGGGAACCGAGGTGCGGTTTCATATCGAAATAAAACACGTCGAGTAAAATTTCACCGCTGAGGAGGCAGTGCCGAAGTTTCGCCGCGAATTAACCTTCGAAATATGGATTGCAGTAGGCCGTGTTTTCGTTGTAAGTCGTAAATTAGCGATAAATTTTCTTATAACGTTAATTTGGCACGAAAATAAACTGCTTCCATGTTGAAAAGTAAAGTAGATTTTGGTACGCGAGCGAAACAATAGCACCCAAAGATAAATTAAACAGATGTAAAGAAGGATCGCGAATTCGCGTATAAATGTTACCCATCAAAAAATCATATAATCTTCGGGTGCCTAGCTGCCTACTTATGGTTTACTCGTGTATGGTACGTTTATCTACGTTTTTATTCCAGCTGAGCATACGAACTCGAAGCGAGCGCCAGGTTTTATAGCGCCTCACTTGTGAATAATGAAATGTAAAAATAAAATTATTATTTGGGATAATAAATATTCAGAAAAGAGCCCTCGCTTTGTTACAAATTTTACGCACTGTGCGTAGTACGTACTTCGAAACAGCTCTATGTACGAATTTATTATCGTGTATTTGAAAATTTCAAGCTTATGGTCCTGGTAAAGAGTATCGAGAGCAATGTTTTCATCGTATTATACGTTATGAAGAATTCCCAGAAGTCCTGAACAGTGTCAATAACTTTTGAATGGGCCAAGATAACGAGACGATTGTTACCAGCGTTGGATTCCTTTCAACGCCTTAAATGCTTTCAATTTTCGGACAAAATTTCAACGAAAATTAATCGAGATAGAAATTTCAATAAGTTCCACTTTCGAATTCGACCGATTCGGATTCACTGAATAAGAAACTGATATCAGATTCGTGTTCGATGGTCTGGTTGTAAAATGTTTCGCAAGGTTTCCATTAAAATCAATTTAAAATTAATAGAGAGAAGAAATTCCAAAAAAGGTCGACTATTGAGTTGATTCTTAGGTATTTGTCCTTGAACATTTAGAAAAATTCAATTTGTAAATATTCCAAGGAAGACACGTCATTAGTTTAGCAATTTTTCCCCAGTTGAAAAAAAAATTTCAATCTTAAATTAATAAATTCTAGCTCAAATCCGATGACTGAATTAACAAATTGAAGGGGTTTAATAAAGATTTCAAGAGTGATTTTTAAAAATATTTTTTCGAACACTTCAAAAGTTGGTAATTTGAATGTTAGAACACAAAAGCAATTTTAGCCAGAGAGAGCTGAAATTTAAAACCAAAAATTTGCATTCTCAGTCTCTATAAAGACTGAGAATGCAAACTGGGAAATTCAATTGTTGATCAACCCTCCCTTCTTTCTTCTCCCCCTCAAAAAAACAAAATGTTCTGGACAATTTCAAACGAGCATTTTTCAGGATGCCATTTTGACGTGAAAGGTTCTACTTTAGATTTGCCATTCAATACTCTCGAACTGTCGAGTTATAGAGGAAAAAATTTCCTTTCAAACTCGATTCAAATATTCTACGCCATGTTAGAGCTCAGAATTTTTTCATCAGTTGAGAAAAACTAATTTTTAAAATTGAAAATTTTTGTTTTGGGTCGAATATTTTTGGTTTATAACTCTAGAACGTCCACACGGATAAGTATTTGCTTTTCACCAACCTCAATTATTTAAAAACTAGATCCATTTTTTATTTAAAAAAAGAAATTCGCTTTAGAACTGGAAAACATAGGGATTCGGTTTTAAAATCTAAAAAATATTCATCATATAATCCTACCTCAAGTCAGATTAAAAGAATATGTTTTCTCATAATTTCGAATACGCACGATTGGTTTTTTTTTCACTAAACGCACAATTCTTCCAGTAATTAGCATCATGTCTCGAAAGTTGGTACTCACCTGAAACAAACAAAAAATCAACACATTAAATTTTGAATAATCATCTGGAAAATATGGAAAAAGTACGCACAACATTCGGTTGAAAACTAAGTATAATTTTTAACCCTTTGGTGCCCGGCGAAAAACTAACGGATGAAATTGAAAAATTTTCACGCTGCTGAAATACACCAAAGACCAATAGCTGAAGGCTAAAAAAATATTTGCTTCGGATGAATTCATTGATTTGGAAATGAATAGCTTTTAAAAATCTTTGAAATTTGGCGACATTCGTTTCCAAATTTACAGAAGCTCCAATTGACTTGAAAATTGCGCCAAAATGTAAAGGACTGAAAATTTGGTAAGGTAACGTGAAAATAATATGTATAAGTTCAAAGGTCGAATCACCAGAAAAAAAATATAAAAATGAATCCTGAATTTTTTCAAAAAAAGTGAAACCTTTTCCGCCGGAAATATCAAACTTTGATCATGCTGAAAGCAAAATTTTCCGATAGAAAAATATTTTGGGGTAAATTCGAGACATTTACAGAAGGAAATTTGTGTAAGTATTGAATAATATTTGGAAATTGAGGTTCAAGGCTAAATTTTACAAAAAATTGAAAAAAATTGATAAATTTTGTTCAAAAAAAGAAAATCCAAAAAAATTGTTTTTGATATTCCAAATCATGTACTTATAATTTGAAAAAAAAATTCATTTCTTATCGAAGTTAACTCTTCATTAATTAAAAAAGAGTGAAAATTTTCAACAGAAAAAAATGTTTCATTTTTTCGATAAATTTTTCTATGTATTTAAATGGGCCTCAGTGCGATCTTTAAATCTGAATTCCAAAAATTATTAAATACTTATACGAATTTCCTTCTGTAAATGTCTCGGTTTTCCCACAAAGTATTTTTATATCGGAAAATTTTGCTTCCAGCAAGATCCAGTTTTGATATTTCCGGCGGAAAAGGTTCCACTTATTTTTGAAAAAATTTTCGATTTTGTTTTCTAGTAGTTCGATCTTTGAACAAATACGTATTATTTTCACACCATTTAATTAAATTCGCAGTCCATCACATTTTGGCGCAATTTTCACTTCAGTTGGAGCTTCTATAGATTTGGAAACAAATATAGCCAAATTTCAAAGATTTTTAAAAATTATTCATTTCCAAATAAATCAATTCCTCCGAAGCAAATATTTTTTTGGCTTTCTACTATTGGGCTTTGGTGCATTTCATCAGTGTGAAAATTTTTCAATTTCATCCGTCAGTTTTTCGCCGGGCACCAAAGGGTTAAAAAAGAGAAACCAATAAGAAATATGCCCAGTCGGTTTTCAAGAAGATGATATTCCAACATACCTAAAATTAAACATTTCCAACCCCTGAATCAAAATGGATTGAGATGAAGATGTTAAAAATATCAAATAAATAGGTGATCCTGCCGTAAAGAAGGGACCTTGTGTAAAAAACAATCGATGTCATCATTTTTGTATGTGTTTGGTTCAGATTTGATGTCATTTGGATCAAAAACGTGAAAAATAAGACTTTGATTTTTTTCACACTAGGTCCCTTCTTTACGGCAGGGTCACATAGGCTCATAATTATACTTATTCTAAATACTTTTTTAGAACGATTTAAATAATTACTTAGATCTAAAAAATTAAAAATTCTTACTATTTTTTAGATTTTTAAACCAATTTCATGCTATTTTTTCCATTGAAAATATCAAAAAACAAGAATTAAATAGAAAATCGAAAACTCTGGGTTTTTCCAAAACAGGCCAATAGTCCATAAAATTTCAAAGTATGTAAGTACTTATTTTTATGATGTTCGTGATTCATCTAATTTTAAAACTGGTTCTCACAAAAAAAAGCTCATTTACGAGAATTTTTGAAAATATACAAATTTTTTACATTGTACGTTCACGAATCCACTATAAATTGAAAAATCAAGGCCTGGGCATGAAGGAAAAAACGTAATCCCAGCCGAAAAGTAAAATGTTGAAAATTCCGACTCTATTTGCAATCAAATTAGTAAAATTCTGTCTACTCTCTGGATTTTTTTGTTATTCTTGCTCCCACAGACACCTCGCAATATGTTTGGACGACTCTTCCTCCTCATCCCCCCCCCCCATATACTTTAAATTCAGCTGTACACCAGTGAAAAAGATTATTCGCTATAATAGTAAACATTTTCAAATTTTTCACAACAACTAAATCATTCAAAATATTCACGAATTCTTTCAAACCATTGAAAAAAACTTCAATCCAAATTCCCTTCATATTTCCATCATCTTTCGCCCACCCTTCAAAACCCCATCCAATCTTCCAACCCCCATCTCCTGTCTACCCAGAAAAACAACCAACTCATCATTCCAAACTCCGCTTCGTAACAAAAGGAAACATCGTAATGCAAATACTTTCAGCATTTCGTATAAAACACAACACCGACGCGACGCCACCTCACCAAACGGCCGAATAATTCACAAAAGAAAATTCAAATACGGGTATTATTCGAAATCATACGAACACGCCGAATCCGATGCACTCGTCGTATTTGTACATAAACTCGCCAAACTCATACCGAATAAATACACTACAAATATCGAAGTTTCGTCGACTCGAAAAATATTTCCCTACCTACGTGTATTTTTTACAATGCGAAAAATTTCCCTATAAAGCAACTTTACGAGAGCTATTCTTGCAACAATTCAAATTCGATGCACCGATTACCATACAAATTTATCCTCTCGTATACCTATACTGCAGATACATGAAGATGTATAGAATCAAACATCGCCAACCACACGAAAGAAAGGCACCACTTTGTGCAAATTCTCGATGCAGTTTGTTTTTATATTCGCAACGCAAAAGTATAAAATGTCTATCACACGAAAGGCAAAACTTGGCACTGAACAAAAAACTTACAACTTGAATCTTCTCCTCTCTACGGGTCTATTTCGTGTTCGCTATTATCACAGCATTAAATTCGAAACAACCGATCGCTATTATTGCTGTAAGTCGAATGAAAAAAAAGACGTTCTTTCAGCATCGTCGCAACTTTTCACCAACTTTTTTACATGCGTTCAATTTGCGCGAAACACTTTTAAATCTCGTATCCTGATTCGGAAAACTATTTAAATTTTATTGTTACATTTATCTTCGTCTTTAAACGATAGTTGTTTCGTTGCGGTAAAATGCAAAGTCCAAAGTTAGATTCGTTTCATAATTTATTTTTTCAAAAGTGTATTTTTCTTTCCTCAAACCAAACAAATAAAACACCACCATACACAAGGAATAAAAAAAAGGGGTGAAAAACACCTCACCATTTAAGAAAAATATACTACCCTGCTATACAAAATCCACCTATTCTTTCGTGCACGCGTATAAACCCAAGACATTGGCTCACGGTTCATTTATTCTCGACTGAAAAATGCTTATCAGGTCAACCCGAGCCATTAAAAAATGTCATTCGTCTGTTGCCAATTTACTTTTATATGGATTGTAATTGTCAAACACTTTAGCTCTATCCTTTTTTCCCCCAATGACAAATTTAACCAACTCAGCTCGCTTTTATTATCTGCAATGCAATTCTTTCATCGTATATAATGTTGCATGCAAGACACAATTCAGCTCCGAATCGTTCTTGATAATACATTTTCTCAAAGCGGCAAATGAAAAATTCGACGAATTCGACGAAATCACGTCATTATTGTTTTTTTTTTCACCCTCTCGTGTCTCGTTGGTTTTGCACGTGAACGCCATAAATGAGCTTGAAAAAAAATTCGGTAATAAAAATTTGGAAAATTTAGGCTCGACTAAGGTACCTTACCTACGTAGTATACAAAAGACCGAAACAGAAATGAGCTAATAATTACACCGCACAGTGGTCCAGGGAACCCCTCAAAACCCTTGAAATTAATTATCTTAAAAAGTTTGCAATAAAAGTTGGTGAAATGTAGTGTAGGTATGGTTTTTGGGGGCGTAGAATACGAATTTCATAATGAAAATTTGTTCCGAGTTAAGGGGGAGGGGGAGGAGAGGTCCTAAAAATTGAATTTACCCAAAATATCGTGTAGCATATCAAAATCTAGGTTTTCGAGGTCGTAGATTACGAATTTGATGATGAAAATTTTTTTTGAAACAATGGGAGGGAGTGGGGTTGCACAAATTGAAATTTACCTCGAATATCGTGTAGTATTTCGAAATCTAGGGTTTTGAGGCCGTTGATTACGAATTTGACGATGAAAACTTTTCTGAGACAATGAGAAGGAGGTGGAGGTACATAAATTTAAATTTGTCAAAAATTGGTAATTTTATTGGACCAAAACCATGCAAAGTACACCACCGTAAATCTAACTATATAGCTAGAAGTATGGTTTCAGATATGTAAAACATGAGTGTGATATTACTTTTTGGAAAAACTTACAGAAGTATGATTTATGAACGAAAACGTTGTTAATTTTCAAATAATTACACCCATTGGAGTTTTTTTTCATCATCACGGTGTGTTTGTACTTTGTACCCATATGAACACAAATATAGTACGTGAGAATTGTGAAAAAAAGTTCAAATTGCTATTTCATCTTGTTGAATTTGTAATTTACGACTTTGAAACCCTAGATTTTGATATGCTACACAAAATTTTAAGTAAATTTCAATTTGTTCACCCCCACCCCTCCCAATTAACCCAAAAAAATTTCATCGTCAGATTCGTAATCTACGATCTCGAAAACCTAGATTTCGATATGCTACACGATATTTTGAGTAAATTCAATTTTCAGCACCTCCTTTCCCCCTCCCCTTTACCTCAGAAAAAAATTTTATTGTCAAATTTGTATTCTATGCCCTCGAAAACCACACCTACAATATATTTCACCAAGTTTCATCTCAAATTTTTCAGATAATGAATTTCAAGTGTTTTGAAGGTCTCCTAGACCACTCTGAGCTACGTTTTCATTTCTAGATCTTCATTCCGCAAGTTTCCGCAAAAACTAACACCACAGTCGTGTTTAGGGCATCCAACACTATCAATCTGGCCATATAGTTCATCGAACTTCGGCGAACTTTATATAGATTTGGTCCAATTTATGTTTCTAATGTTGCAAAATTATCCTCTACTTCAACTCATTTTTATGAAATTATGGCCCCTGATAGCTCAAAACCAAATATGGCATTGAAAAGTACATACTTTGAGGAATATTTTTCAATATTTACTTTTATAATTACGCCATTTTAAACGCGAGTTATCGGCACATAAAGATTAACATGTGGAAGCAACTACCAGGCTATGCAGCGAACACAGTTTTCAACACGCGCTCAGAATTAAAGGAAAGGGGGTAACAAAATTTAGTTGCTTGTTTTTAGGTACTGGGTATTCAGGTTTTAATTTAGTGAAATTTTCAAATCGAATGGCGGTGATTTTTTTTTCGCCATTTCGAGGGTTTTGAGGGGTCTCCTGGACCACTGTGCACCGTCGAAATACGATTACGTATCGCCTCGCGTTATAATACCGAAATAATTGCATTTTTACGCTTCCCCTCTGTAATACGTATTCGTATAATGTTAACAAAACTAATTCCAAACTACACTTTAAAAAGACCGGTTTACCTTGAATAATATTTTATCAAACTGTGAATTAAAACACTTGTAATTATTTAATTAATCATTTCTATTGCAAACACGAATTAGATAGTAATATCGGAGCTGGCTTTCGCGTGTACTTAGACTTACTATAATAATCGTATATTCACAATACCAAACGCAGATAGTCGTATTTCGCAATAAAATATAGTAATTTAACTTATACCTAATTATTATCGATATAAGCTGCATTACGTGTGAGATTAAGTAGACATGAATTTACTACGAATACTAGGAAAAAAATATTTTAAAAAAACTTTTAGCGACCATTTAGCACTTTATTTAGCCAGAAATGTCACGCCATTTACAATTGAAATTCTACACGAGTTTCCATTAAATTTCAAACAATTAAAAAAAAAACATGTGTAATAAAATGGTCAACGTTCGCACAAAGGTATGTCAGCAAGTTTGAAATAAACGAAATTTTTTCCGAATAATAAAATTATTTAATTGGTCATTTTTTACACATTAAAATAAATCGTTGGGTTGTTTCTGACTCGCGTTCACCTTTCGTGAAAATTTTTAAATAACGAGTTTCAATAAATTTATATCGAATTAACATTTTTAATGCCAAAATTACCATACCTAATCTAAAAATACGTTTTCAGCCCGATGAACACGCTGATTACATCACTTTAAATAGATTCCTGTCTAAAAATAGATTTTTATGCATCGTATATGGAACGGCTTTGGATGATTTTTTTTGATTTTTCATTCTCCTTTTGCGGGTATTTTTTTTTATTAAGATTGTAAAATTACAAAAAAAAAAAAAATCGATAAAAATGTATAGAAAATTTTCTGAAAAGGAAAATAATTGGCAATGTCTTTGATTTTTTTTTGTTGAAAAGTTGGAGGAGCTATTGAACGAATCTTGTGAAATTACGTTAAAGAATGTGGCGAAATTTTTGAGTTTAACTGTACATCTCTCAATAATGGGGTTTGAAATTCCAGAATTGAAAAAAAAAACAGTCAATATTTTATAAATAGGTACTTGTTAATCCAGCTTAATAAATTTTCTTCATCTTAAACATGGTGTCCGAAATTTCATAATTAAAAAAAAAAAAAAAAACAGTCAATCATTTTTTTCATCTGATTAAAAAAAATCAATTTAGTACCTCTTCCATCATTTTTCAACCTCTATCGACAAAATTTTCAAAGTTTACCCCCCCCCCCCCACCCCCACAAGAATTACTCAAATTCAGTTCTAAAAATTTTTGGATATCCTCGCCCATGCACCAAAATCTAAGAACCTGAATCTTTTTTTTTTTAAATAACAACAAAATAAAATCCATCATGAAATAAAGGTATGAAAAAAATAATTAATTAATTAACCGTATCAGGGCGCCAATCAAATTACCTACAAGAACGGAAATTCGGACTTTTTCCAAAATTCAGAAATAACGTCAATTTGAGTGTTCTCAAACAAATGACGAGTGACCGATGAAAGAGGGGTAATTTTTCAGCAACTTTTGACAATTTTGAGCTTCAAACGGTGCAAATTTTTCAGCATTTTCGAAAAATTGGCACGTGACCTATGAAAGAGGGGTAGATCTTCACCAAAAATTCATAAATATCATCTAAAATTATTTCTCAGCCACATCTGAGAAGTTTGAGCCTCAAAAATAATTGATTTTCTCATAAAATTTCAACTCATAATGATGGCTTGCCTGATGATTTTTAAAATATATCCCATAAAATTTACCTACAGAATTTGAGACTCCAAATTTTCAAAAGTTGCTGAAAAATTATGACCCTGCTGTAAAGAAGGGACATAGAGTAAAAAAAAATCGATGTCTCATTTTTCATGTTTTTGATCCAAATGACACCAAATCTGGACCGAACACATATTAAATTCAAAAGTTGCCCAAGAATGGTTATAGATAACATTTTTGAACTTTTAATGCTAATATCCTATTTTCATAGGTTGCCTGCCGTTTTCTAGAAAATTTTCAAAAATGAGGCTCAATTTGGGGCTCAAAAAAGGTCGAAAAGGCTCAAATTCAATTTTCACTAATAATTTCGCTTTGCTTGCAAAATTTTAACCGATTTTGATAGGTCGCAACCCAGTTTTCAATTTTTTTTTTTTTTAATGCAAAATGAATGTGGGTATACATTACAATTAATTTTTTGAGACCCATCAGGCCGCATGTTGCGTACAGAGGCTTTATTGTATCAAAATGGTAAATTTCAAAATTTGGCAAAAAATTTGCACTTTGGGGGGCCTAGCCTCTCAAAGTTCAGTGGCCCAAGGGTTGTGGCATATATTTGGAGTCGGGATAGTGTCTGCTATCACGCTGTGAAAAATTAATTTTGTGCCCGCGGTCAAGTTGAAAAAATGGAAAAAATAGGTGTTATTAGGCCCCAGCCGACAAAAATTCAAATTACACTTTTTTCATACCATGGCTCCATACCAACAATAAGCCAACTGATTTTTTTGCGCACCAAAATAGCACGCTCAATGAACACTTTTTTCCTCTTGGACCGTAGACTACGAAGTACGATTTTAAATTTAAATAAAAAATGGCCGAGAAAATTAATTTTCATAAATTTTCTTAATAATTTTCAAAACATCATTAATGTGGCGGAACCATCTCCAAAAATTTTTTGATATTATAAATAAAAAACAAAGTGGATGAGATACAAATTCATGAAAATTGAAATCAAAATCTTGTCGAAATTATTTAACTAGACGGTCGAAGACTAAACCAAATTTGGAGAGAATGGGGAAACTATTCCTCGTACCATACCAAAATTAGGTATGTTAAAAAATGGTTTTGATAAAATTATGTATGAAAATATCCATTACAAAAATCTTCAATTTTTTGCCATTGCAATAAATCCAATTTCGGTTCATTCGTTCTTCAACACTTCAACCCACTTCACATCGCACCAACTAACAAATTTCTCAATCAATACAAACTGTCCCTGTTTGGGCGGCTTTTTGGACTTGGAAATGTCATCGCGGTGATCTAAAACGCTCAACAAATGGCTTTCAATTACGCAAATGTGTTACAGGGCTTAGAATTTTAATCGATACCTACGCGTTTATTGAAAGCAAAAGCCTTCAGCTTCATTTTAATTTGATGAGGTGAATTTTTTTCACACAATGTATCCATGTAAGTCCTATACGTAGGTACTAGGTATACATTTTTAATCCAGAACGTGATGAAGCGAAGTGTGGAACGCATTTCATTCATAACCGAACGAAAACGATAGAGAGAGGGACAGACGCACGCACCGAGCATCTACCTACGAGTTAATCATTTCATCGATAACAAGCGCCTTTGTGTAGCAATTTAGCAATTTATTTGACAGCAACGTTGCGAAAGTTTCATTCTATTAATACGCCAAGCTCGGTAATTTGTTACTTTTAAAGAATTTTTTTTATATATTAATGTCAATTCGACCTACCAGATAACGTCTACTTAAAAGGGGAAAAAAAGAAAATACGTCGGCGATAATTTAAAATTTATTACCAAAATAAGCGAAATTTGAAAGCCGGTAAATGCAGTGCAAAGCAGAAACCCCAAAAGCGGTACCCAATCGGTAGATACTCGTATTTTCACGACAACGAAAATGCCAATTGAGGAAGAGGTCTGAGCAGGGACAAAAGAACCCGAGATACGGTATCAATCCCGTTGATGGGTTATTGATAAATGTAAATACTTTCCTTATTCAAGGATATAACTAAGTCGACGACCAAAACTAGGTATTTGATTAGAAACTTTGCGGTGCTTTGGGGCCGGTTCGATAAATTTCACTTCCATTATCGAGATTGTTGTATATATAAGTGGTTAATGTAACACAAACAGGCCAAATTTGGCCGAGTAATTTTTAACCACGTGCGAAGTTTCGCCTTAGCAATCTCCGGCACAAAACATGGTCTCCCCAATCGAGGATCCTTCGATTAACGTATCATTTTAGAAGGCAACATTCGCCACCAACTATTCAGCAATACGATAGTTCTCGTAGAAATTCACCATCGAATATAAATATTTACGCGATTTTTTTCCCTCGACGGAGTATCTTGGAAGTTCAAGAACCGCGAACACGACACGAAGAGTTCTTTATTGAATTACAAATTTTCAAGAGATTATACTCGAAATCGCGAAGAACGCGGTTTAATAGGAAATTTTTTTCTCGTTTTATCGAGTGCTACGATATAGCGTAACGAGCGCGGTTATGGTCCGAGGTTTTTTCCGTTTTGGTACGTATAGTTTCGTATAACAGCGGCGAAAATTCCAAAATAATTGTAACGTTTATAATAAAAACGGCGAAAAATTGTTATTTCCCTTATGAAAACATAGCCTAGGCAATAAGAAGGCGAATATTTGCGCTACCAAGGCGAGATTTTTTTTTTCTGGATGCGTTTTGCAGCTACAATAAAGATACCATTTGGAGTTCGTTAAACGTCTCTTTATTGAGGTTCGTGTCCAAATGAAAGTATCCAGCGAGCTACTGCGACTTTTTAGATCGCTATGGGATATTTTTTTTACTCGCTGGTGGTTTTAATAGAGCCGGCGAAACGAATACGAGCCTTGGGTTTTGGGAGAATTTTCCTCCTACTTTTTTTTCCTCTTTGCCAGCTGACGTTATGGTTAAGATGTGGTGGTGCTTGAAGGCGTGAAATTTGCCAAGCGAGTATTGATTTTATGGGAGGATGGTCGACTCGATGGTTTTGGTGTGGTTTACGAAAAATGAAGATGTGGAGAGGATATGAATAGGTTCAGGCAATTCGAAAAAATGGAAATTTTTTGAAATAGCGAATTAAACTTTTATTACTACTTTTGAAACGTAGAAAAAAATTGGTTGTTTAAAATTAAATTGCGATCATTTGAAATAATAAGTCAGTTGTTGAAGTCGTCAAAAATTCATTAAAATTTTATGAAATGGCGTATAACTCAATACAACAATTTTCTGATTGCTCGAAAACATTGAGACACTTCTTAAACTATTATAAAAAAGCAACTTTCTAAAATGTGAGCCTGATGGATATAGAAACCACCCTTAGGAGTGAAAAATTGATTTTTGAGTTAAGCCCTCCCCTGCTCCTTGATTCTACCCTTTTTGAAAGGTGCAAACTTAGTGTCGACTCAAAAACCGATTTGTAGGTATTTTATTTTAATTTTTTTCATCGTTTCTCCAAAATCGACGAAGAAGAACCATTTTCCAATAATGTTCTCATTTATAGTATAAATCAGTCGAAAATATCGCAAATCACTGGAAAGCAGTGAGAATTGCAACCCAGAAATAAAACAATGAAAAATTTACTGAAAGCAAAAAGTGAGAAAAATCGTTGGAAAATTAGTTGAAATTCACTGGAAATGAAAGAATTTTTCTGATTTTTCCTGTGCTGCAATTTTGATTTTTTTCGGTGACTTTTCAGTTATGAGAGAGTAAAATTCGTCCTTCTTGATCGTTTCTCCAAAAACGACAAAAAGCGACCATTTTCCAGCAGGTTTTATGGATGTTTCTGCAGAAACTACAAAAAAAGACCATTTTCAACATTGCAAAACTAGGGTTTCTGATTGTTGTTTCAAAAACAACAAAAAACCGATATTTCAACAATAGAAATGAAATAAAGTTCCCTCTGAAAGGAAATGTTGGTAACATGGATATGTGACCCTGCCGTAAAGAAAGGACCTTGTGTGAACAAAATCGATATCTTCATTTTTACGTGTTTGGTCCAGATTTGATGTCATTTGGACCAAAAACGTGAAAAATGAGGCATCGATTTTCATTACACTAGGTCCCTTTTTTCCGGCAGGGTCACATATGTTTTTCTTGTTATCCTGACTTCTGATATCAAATTGATTACAAATTATAAAAAATTTTCTGTCATTTTCACTTTCTGATATTAAGTCAATTTTCAGCTTCTGATTTTCTGATAGTAAGTTGATTTCGAAAATATAAAAATTTATAAATTTTTGACAACATAACGCAAAATAGGGTTAAAAATTTTTGGAATGACCCCCCCCCCACCCCATCCAAGAAGAAAAAACATGTCCAAAATGATTTTCTAGCATTGCAAAATATAGTAAATTTTAATTATTGAATCAGTAAAAATTAATTGAAATCAGTCAAAATTGACTGATTTCAATCAGTGAATTTTCATTGCTGAATCAATATAATAAAAACTCACCGATTGAATCAGTAATTTTTTTCAATGATTCCTACAATAACTCAATTTTGTCGATTTAAATATTAAGTCAATTGACTGATTCAAATGAAGAGAGTATTTTAATCTCCAAAATTCATCAACAATAATAATTCAATTGAAAGTTTTTTATATTAAAATTTGATGTTTTTTATATTAAAATTTGATGTTTTTTTGGTCAAAATTTGATGTTTTTTTGGTCAAAATTTGATGTTTTTTCCATATCGAATATAATAATTCTAAAAATTGGAAAAAATGAGGTTAATTCTGAATTCCTTGCTTGTTCTCTTTGTTACTTTCGATTTTCAACTCTTGGCATTTAATTTATGATTTTTGATTCTCAAAGATTTCCGAAAATTATCGAAAATCACTGGAAAACGGCCAGAATTGCAGCACAGGAATGAATCAATGAAAAAATTTCCTGAAAAGTCAGTAAAATATCTGAAATTGGCTTTAAAAAATCAGTGAAATTGCTTAAAAAATTAACAAAAATCCGCCAAAAATGAAAAAAAAATCGCTTATTCAACCTGTGCTGCAATTCTGAATTTTTTAAAATGACTTTTCGTTTTTTTACTGATTTGGAAACAGAGGGTATTCAATACATAGGCATAAAAAATGACTTACTCAATTTTTCCTTCCAGGCTATCAACCAATACATATTTTTATACTGAAATTCTTACCCACCTGAAACAAATAAATAAACAGAAAATTGTTAATTATTGATTTACTGATCCTTATTTTTATAAAACCTACAGTAATTTTAGTGATAAATGATAATTTATTGAGAAATGAAATCTATCTATCGTAATCATCAAGATTATTTCTCAATGTACAAAAGTTTCGAATGTCTTTAAAATATGCTATGAATCTGATTTCTGATGAATAAGAAATCAAATTACATTTTATGCTTCAAAACATATTCCTGGCCAATTCCTCAAAAAAAAAATCAGTTTCCAAAATCCTATTATAATTTTTTGAATAACCAAAAAAAAAAAAAAAAAAACACAAATCCGTTCCACACTCGTACCAATCGCGCAACCATTTTTAGTTCAAACAAATTCCTAAATTTAAAAAATCCAAACACAAAGATAAATACAACGAGATCTTTCTACTCTTACGTTATTTACACAGGTTCACGGTTTCTGCAGCAACGACGCGTATCTAATTTAAAAATATCCAAGAGGTAAATACGCGCGAAAAGAAATGACCGCATAAAAATTACTACACGAAGAGTACGTACATCTGCAATCTGCACACTCACTCGTGTCTATCTCTATGCTAAACATTGCCAATATAATCACACGTACGAGTACACATAGCAGACTTCACACAGGAATCCAACCCGATATCACCAATGTTAATGATCTTAGCGCCGCTACCGCGTTTTACTCGAAATCGTATAGTTTTTGTAAACAATGATCGCTTGCGATTGCCACCGCCAAGATGAATCACACACGCGGCCTTCGCATCGTTAAAAAGATAAAAAGAGAAACCCAGCGACACACCGCACCGCAATTTTAATATTTCCAACAATAATTTCAAGAGCACAATATTTCTAGTCGTTATGGAAATAGATTTCGAGAGGAAAAGAGAAGCAAAGATGGGGCAACGAGTACTTACATTACAACTTAAAAACCATTCCAAACTCGTTTATAGTTTTCCAAAAGTCAAACAAAGTTGAAGGCAACGGTTCATCAACGAAATAAATGTACCGTTTATACGATGCTAATCGAAATAGGCCGTTAAGAGATGGTACACACAGCGAATACTAAATTCCATGTCGAGGGGAGATTAGTTAGGTAATTATAAAATTATTTTATGACGGAATGGAACCGCCGCTCCGTTCCTGCCGCTTCGTCGTCGTACCGAGAAAAGCTCCGTTTTCTATTTCACTTATCTTTTCGCGTGCTGTAGTGAATTTTTCAATTATAGATTTAATGAGCGCGGATTTTGAAGGATTTTATTATTTCTATGCTGTTGTTATGGTTGCCTCGGAGTACGTATATCGCGAATCCACAGCGGTGGTTTAAAAAAGATGTGTACTTACGATATCGACGATAATATGTATGTATTAGTCTCGTTGTTATTAATAAAACCCGAGGGTATTTGTAACAATTTTAGGGATTTTTCTTTTTTTACAAAACTATAGTCTTATTAAAAAAGAATATAAGATTATCATTTCATTTGTAAAGGCAAATTTACGCGAACATTCGACTTAATTATACCATAATTTCGAATTAAACAAAATGCAGGTTTAATCATTCGAACTGAAATAGTCCAAAATTTGTGACAAAGTTGAATTAATTTGCCACATATTTTATTTGTACCAAAATTCTCCAAATAAATATTCGGAATTTGGTAACACTCAATTGAAAGAACAGTAATCATTGATTTATTACTGGAAAAGAGGGAGAGGTTTAATCGGACGGAAAGAGAAGAGTGAGAAGAAAAGTTTTAATTAAATTCATTTTTTAAATTTCAATTCTGTAATCAAAGAAAGTTGATGTAATAATTTTTGAAAGTTTTTAATTTGACCCGAGTAAAACAGGGAAGAGGGATCAGCGAGAAGAAAATTGAAATAAACAAACCGTGTTTCTCTAAGTTTTCATTAATTCATAAATTTAATATTAAAATATATACCAGAAAAAAATACAAAATTGAATCATAAACAAGGTTTTTCCATTTAATTACAAAAGATATGACAAAGGTTTTTATGAAATCTTCAAAATCGATTAATCACGTGTAACGTTGGTTTTGGCTAATCTAGATTAAAACGATTGAATTCAAATGGATTTTACAAAATGGAATTTTATCTGAATTCTATTTCAAATAATGAATAATTTCGTCATAAAATGAAAAAATTAGCTGGACCCAACGGAGGGGGGAGCAGCTCCGCTGCACAAATGCAACATTTTATTTTTGATTGAAAAATCGAAAAGAATAATATTACACGTGTCCACTTCACTAAAAATCATTAAAATTGATGAATGGATGGACAGAAAGATAACAGGGTGTCTAACAAACTTTCAAAACCCCAAAACAGGACCAGCAGGACCTTCAACAGGACCATTAAAAAATCAGTAGGTAAATTTTGTATCCCTCCCCTCAACAAAAAATTAAGAACCTATCAAGCAAACAATTTTTGAAAAAAATTCCAATGATTGTAAGAAATAAGTGTAAATTTATTTCAAAAATTCAAGAATATGGAACAAACATTAGAAAAAAAGGCGAAAACTTTTGAAAAAAGGGCACCCAGAAACTGAAATTTCTTCTTTAGGTAAAATTTGTACTTTTTTTAGTGTTTTGTTCTGACTTTCAAAAAAAAACACGATATCTAAGGACTAGTTTTCTGCTTTCCTCCCAAAAAAACGAAACATTTTTTAAAATTGTAATCGAGATCGTTACAAGTTTTTTGATAAATGAGAGGGACGAGTTTTTTTTTCACTTTGAAATATTAATTCTCTATTAGGCGGTTGGAAATAAGGGAGAAGTTTTGTAGGTATTATAATTTTTAAAATTAAATTGCACAAATTTACTTTGAAAATTTTGCAGAAAAAAGAAATTCAAAAGTTGTTCACAAATCCTGTATCATCTCTCATCATCTTACACTGTATTGTCACAGACAATATTTCAAATATTAGCTATTATTTTGGCGGATGGGTTCCCAAAATTGTTACAAAACGGTACTTTTCACTGAAAAAGCCCCAAAACAGGACCATAACAGGACCAACAGGACCTATTAGACACCCTGGTCAGGGTGTCTAACAATCCTTCAAAACCCAAAAACAGGACCTTAGCAGGACCTTCAACAGGACTTTTTCAAAATCGGTTTTACTACTACATTTTGCCCCCCCCCCCCCCCAAAAAAAATGAAACAATTTTTGAAAAAGTAACCCATGATTTTTCTTCAATAATTGTATGAATCATATTAAAATCAAAAACTCATTTTAGAGGAACAAATTTTTCCAGTTTCAAAATAATCAATTAGTAGAAATGGAAGAAACGAGTTTTTACAGTAATTTTGGAAAGGAAATAGTTTATTCCACAACGAGCGAAGAAAAGCAGATTTTCACGAGTCAAAAATTGTTTTTTCTTTTAGTTCTGAACGATATTTTTTCTTATTGCGGAAGAAAAGCGTGAATTTAAACACTCGAGCGTTTCACGAGAAAGAGGAAAAGTAGCACTTTGCTCCTGCTATAAGAAAAGTATGTAAATTCACTGAACCCGAGCGAAGCGAGGGTGAAAATTTTTGAAAAAAGGGGTACCCAGAATCTGAAAATTTTTTATTAGGTAAAATTGTGTTTTTTTCGTATTTTTGACTTTCAAAAAAAATGAAACATATCTGAAAATTACGTTACGAGTTCCTTAGTAAATTATTAAGGCCATTTTTTACTTTGAAATATGAATTATCTAAGCTAAAAAGAAATAATTTTCAAAGGTACTACTCGTATACGCTTGAAAATAAAATTATTTAAATTTATTGAGCCCGAGCGAAGCGAGGGCGAAAATTTTTGAAGAAAAAAAAAACATTCAAAAGTTGAAAATTCTTCAGACACCCAGTACCTTGGCGGGTGGGATCTCAAAATTGTTACAAAACAGGACTTTTTACTGAAAAAGCTCCAAAACAGGACCGAAACAGGACCAACAGGACCAACATAGGACCTGTTGAACACCCTGATATTGGGTTCAACATAAGGAGCCCGACTTTTTGATCCAGCCATTTAAATATTTTTCACCTTTTCTTAATTTTTTTGAATCAATAACATCAGAATTCAAGATCAAAAACATCAATAAAAAATTTCAACTTTCCTCAAAAAATTTCTTTTTAAGCCACATCTCTATTTCCTATAACGAAAGAAAAAAACGCTCCAGAACCTTACAATATTCCACAGTATAAGGAAAACTTCCACGCTCGAAATTACGTACCCGACCGCCAGACTCAATTGAACAAAAAATTTAAATTCCTCGTCGCAAAAACGTACATCGTACACCAGAATCTCGCCACGATTTAGATTTAAAAACCCACCGAGAGATAAACGTACATCGCAGGAAAAAATTCTTCGCACTCGCTGCACAAAAATAACCAAATCCAAACACAATTCCAGTACACCCCTCGGGACCAATCTTTCAACGTAACCTTTTCATTACAAAAGTCAATTTGCACGGGTTTAAAACGCTATAAAAAAATCCAGTCTCGTATCAAATCCTGGGGAAAAAAGCGAACCAAGAAAAAAAAACCGAACGATACAACCACCTGATTCTCGCACACACAGACCATATAAGTGTATCGAAAACCGCAACCTAAATTTAGAATTCGTTTGCAATAAAAACTACTCCATATGGAACGGCAATCGCTTACTGATTATTCCACATTCAAATACCCATTAGGATATCAATGTACAGCCGGAATACTGGTGCCGATCGACGGCTGCGGCTGTTTGTGCAAAAAATATACCTTAATCTACTTCAAATAAACACATTGACACCCTCAAAGCGTTCAATTTGCATCATTTGTGTATAAACTTTGTCAAACGTAAAACATACTACGTATTGTAGGTATCTCGATGCTTTATCACCAGATGCATTACTGATTTCAATCTCTTTGTGAATCAAAAATTATACGCTATAAAAACGATACACACCGAAAGAGTTTCCTCGTACTCGTATATACGAGTACCTTCGTTGCGCGATCCCAATGAAAAAGCCCTATTTTTATTCTTTTCAAAAAAAAAAATAAAATACACGATACGGCGTTTATACAACCAAAATTTGTATCGTTCGCAATTCGCAATTTTTCTCCTTAAAGAGGCTTTGTTAATAGTGAACTCGTTTTCAAATAATTCTTTGTGTATTTTATCCAGCGACTAAATTTCTTACCCTGTTTGGCTTCGTTTCAATCATGACGTCTACACGGGAAAAAAATCAATCATATTCAATTTTTCAACGCCAGCAAACTTCTATAAAACATAAGCATTGAAAAAAAACACTCGACTAAACGGAAAATTTTTCAATAACGAAGTGTAATTCAATCGTTTATCCGAAGCGAACGCGTGCTCTTCAATACCTAATTAAATTTCGTTCGTAATATAACGCTTTCGACGTCGGCAAAGAGTAAAAAGAACGGGTAAATACGAGACAATGACCCAAAACGATAATAGGGTTGGTTTTTTTCATCATTCTTACAGCGACATTTTGCTAAATAAACGTCTCTGTTACCTGATCTTTGACGTAGAAGACTGACGTGTGTAAATGTAAACCGTGTACAGAAAAAAACATATTACGCCTTAGAATACATTATTTTCAACAAAAACGGTAGAGGTATAACGTTGGGCAATTTCGATGAATTTTTCGTAATTAAAAAATATTACCATTTTAAGGTTCGAACCCTTTCAAAAAAAATTTTTTATGGTGTAAAAAAAAAGATAATTGATAACAATACGTTCATTCTTAATTTATTATAACTCAAAATTTAATCTCTATTCAAATATAAAACTCAAAGGCATGGCTCAAAAAATTATCCATGCAGATGACTTACCTATTAAAATAACAGCTTAATAGTGTCAAATCTCAATTAAAAAGTTACAAGAAATAAAGGGTCTCTTTTTTTTAAACCAATCAAATACACTCTCCCGCCAAAGAAATTATTAATTCATAAAAACTCGCCAAAATTTTTCCAACCAAAGCCACACCTTGTTAAATATATTAACACCGCATCTCCATAACACAGCCAGGTCAAATTTTCCGTTTTTGGCCGCAATAATTACACCCACGTTAGCTCAACAAAGCTGGCTTTTCTCATACCTCGTTTTCTGGTCCTAATACTCAAGTAGGTATATTACAGTTTGTCGTGAAAAATGGCAAAGGTATTAAAAATCTTGCTGAAAATGCTAAATATCGCAGCAACGAGAACGACCGTACCCATTACGGTGAAAAAATCGGTCCCTTTGATGGTGCCGAAAACTATTCCACGACGCAGATGGCTTAATTGATTTTAAACGATATGAAATTTCTGCAGCTTGCAAGATTTTAATATTATGTATTTCGTACCGCAAGTCTTGTGTTTTTTGACGAAAAAATAAATTTTCGAGGGTTTTCAAGTTGGTCGGATTCGATGTGATGGCTTTTTATGAGCATACGAAAATGGTAATCGGTCTCTAGAATCGACGATGTGTTTTCGGAGAGCTTTTTTTGCTGAGTATAAAAGTGATGAGCGAAAATTTACGTTGTTCGTGGGATTTGAGATTTTTTTATTTATGAGTCCCGTACAAGCATGAGTTACTGACCAATGGTTCAGAAAAAAAAATGAAGGAAAGAAATTAGAAAACTACGACTAAAATACAAAGGTTTGAACGATCAATGGCAAAATTTTCAGTAGAAAAATTTACGTTTGAGAGGAGAAATATTCAGATTCAGATAGATATAAAGATTTCTTTATTCGATATTCATTTTGAACTAAAAAAATGGAAAAATTGAATTTTGGATCGAAAAATTTGAAAAAAAATTCTACTTCGCTCTGAAATGTTAATCCCACTAAACGGGACCTTTCTGATTTCATTACTTACTACCAGAAAATTAAAGTTTTACATTAAAAATCCCAAAGAAACACTTCAGAATTTTTAAATTTACAGCAATTTGGAATCCTTTTCCTGATATCTTGATTAAATGATTGAAAAAATAGTATCTTTGTAGAAGCTTTTGCATTCAAATTGACAAATGAAACCTCATCACCTTATTTTCAATTTCGCAACAAAAACACCAAATTTTCAAAAAACAACTGGCTTATGCAGGTATTTGAAGTTCTATGTATTTTGTAAACCTTTCAATTTTTTTGAGAACTCCCAAATTTTTTACTTATCAGTTTCATTAAAAATGAAAATCACGCAGTTCTGAATTTTTTGAAAACTCAAAATTCATACAGTTTTCAATAAAATTAAACCCCCCCCCCCCCCCACACGCACACTAGGGTGTTTCAAGTAACATTTTTTTCGAAATTTGGTCATGCCGCCCTCTCATTTTGTTCCTCCTGATGAGGTTAGACTTCCATAAAAATTTTACCCCGAAAAAATTATTTTAAGTGGTGGCGCAAACGAGCTGAAAATTTGCCATATAACACAATGTAATAAAAGGTCTAAAATTCGACATTTTTTTCGGTAGGTCAATTTCTCAAGTTAAAATTGAAAGTAATACAAAAAACTGTTTAACAACAAGTAACATAAAATATGTTTTCGAAAGAATAACGAAAAATTCATTTTATATCATTAAAAAGATTTACGGAACATTCCGCGTGTGATCACTAAATTCGCACGGTTGGTCGCGGCGATTCATGCAAACATCGGGCAAATCATATTCGTAACTTTACCTTTCTTGCGCCATGCCACCACTTAATATCATTTTTTTGGGCTGATTTTTGGTATTTCCTCTTTTCTAGGTCAAATGAACATTTTAAGTGGGCGGCACGTCAAAAATTTCGAAAAAAATTTTTTCCCATATAAAAATGAAACACCCTAACGCACACAGATCAATAATTCTAATTCTTAGGGCTGAAAATCATTCTTTCTAAAAAAATACAATAGATTTTCATTTTTATTCCTCAAAAAAAATTTTAATTCAATTTGAAATAAAAGTCCCCCCTCCCCCCACCATTTGCACAGTTGTTATTTCTTTCAGTCACGTACGATACATTTTTTATTTTTCAAAGACTTAAAACACGGAAAAAGTTACACATATTTCATATAAAAAGTACATTTTTTGACCCTACTTGTACCTACAAGATGTCTAAAAAAATCGCAAAAAGCAATTTTATATAGAAAATTAAATGAAAATGAATATTAAAAAATTTTCAGTAAAAAAATTGAAGCGAAAGAATTTATAGCTCCTCGTGAAGTATTTTAACCCCCTCCTCCTTCCACGTCAAGTTCGTACAGATACAGAAATTATGAATGAAAAATACGTAGTTTTCTTCATAAATATTCTAAAATAGGTAAATTACCTGAATGATTTTTTGGTAGCTGGACACGAACGCATGCACTTTCTCATTTCGAATCAGTGAAAAGTCACTGGAAAAGTTCAAAATGGCAGTACAGAAAAAAATCAGCAAAATTTTCTGATTTCCACTTTCCAGCGGATTTCTGCTAATTTTTCAAATTATTTCAAAGATTTCTCAGCAAAATTCAGATATTGTACTTATTTTTCAACCATTTTCACTGATTTTCCAATATTTTTTTTCATTGTTTCAATGAATTTTTTTTTCTGATTTATGAATGTGCTGCTATTTCGACTGTTTTTCCGCGAATTTCAATCATTTTCACTGATTTATAAATGAAATAGCAGAGAATCACTGGAAGTATAAACTTGAACTAACAAAAATTTTCAATTTCATACTAACAACGCCAAGATTTCTCCTAGTATTAGAGGAGCTTATACTTTCTTTCGGGTCTACCACTGCTTCTTTCACGACAAGGTATACCAAATGGTAATTTTTAGGAACATTTTTCAGCCCATTTTTTTGTAATTGTAAATGGATATTCTTCAGAAAATGTGAAATATTTCAATTTTTTCCTTTAAACTACGGCTGCTTTTCTTCAACAAGAAGTTCTAAATCAAACGTACCTAATTAGCAATTAATTCCCAGCAACTTCACATAAAATATTTTCTATCGTGTCTTTATTCCGTACTTCGAAAAATTATCAAGGGATCGTTTACGAGAGAAAAGCTTATCTGATGGGGGCAAAAGAGAAGAAAAGAGCTGGCACATTTTTTATCCTACACAACTTTATGAACATTTTATTAGGCCATCGGCAGCATTTCTGACAATTTGAGCCGATCGTCTCGTCTCCTCATAGAATTTATTTCAAAGAGAGCCATTTTCATTCATTCATTCATTGAATTCTCGTACCAAATACTCGTACGTAGGTGTGTAATCGATTCGCCTTGCGTTAAGATCCATTTCTATATACGGGATACCATTGTACCAAACATACGTACCATGTGTTTTAGAAAAAAGCTTCGCTTACTCGTAGCAAAATTACAGCTTAAATAGGAAAAAGAAAGGCAAACGTATCGTTAAAAACAGGGCCGACATAAAACTAAAGTAGAAAAAGATAGGGGAAAAAATCACGTGAAAAATAGCGAACAGTCGTATAGGTATTTTTATTAGTCTTTCTTTTACCGGCCCCGTGCGTCTTGCTGATAATCTTGGGAGAATTTCGCAGCCACCGTCGAAGAAAAATATCGAGCTTGTAAAAGAGCTAGGCATAGCGAGTTAATAAGAACGAGTACCTTTATAAGTAGCATCTGTAACCAAACTGTTAGCTACGCTTTAAAGCCAGAAAAGTTGCCTATAAAGTATCTAATGAAGTCTTGTTTGGGGGGAGGGGGGTGGATCCGTAATCCGTATGCACGAATACCACACGCTTTGCACATGTATACGTAACGTACCTTCGTATGATACTCCTGCGACGTTGGGAGCTCAGCTGTTTGGTGAACTATACAGAAAAGGAGCCTTTTTTCCAAGTTGAGGGAAGAGGGGAGGTTTTAAAATAAATATTCGACAGGGTACGTTATTGGTGGACTGTGAGAGAGGAGCTATGTTTGGATTTTGAACACGACACGACACGGTGCGAATCATCTTATAGGTAGCCGGATTTTCGGTGACCGAATTTTCATCTGCGGACGAAATTGATCGGATAATGGGGGCTGGTGTAACCGTAAACCGCAATACTTTCATTGGTACAAAAATACGTATACTCGTACCAGTATATTGTAAGTGGATTCGTATAACGATGAAAATGCTCGGCACGAAGTTATATGTACACTGTACAGTACATGTCGAAAGGAAATGAAGGACGAAGGTTAGAGGATATGGAGAATGAAAAGTTCTAATTGTCGTCGTGTATGTACATAAACCTGCATATCTATCTCGCTATAACATTGTGTACGGTACACGAATCGAATATAAATTAAAATACTTTTTAATGAAACCATTATAGATGGGGATTTTATACTGGGCTGGAAAACTATGGTTTGATAAAAACTCTATTTGGAAACATTTTAAAAATTCTCAAAACTGAAATATTGGAAATAAGAAAAATAAGAAGGTGAGAAATATTTGGCTATGTTTTGGTACAGTTAATTCTGATATCTGATTGGAGGTAACTGAGAGTAAAATTCTAATTTCCTAATTCTTATTTCTTATTTCAATAGACTCTATCACGAAAAGCTCAACTTTCTAACATTTGAAAAATCTTCAGGACTTTATCAATAAACATAAAAGTGAGATTGTGGTCACTTATGATCAACAACATGGTGTTTACTGCAATTTTTTACTTCGATTTCGTCAAACAAGAACTTTAATTTTAAACTTGACTAAAACATTCAAGGAATGAGGAAAATTTTTGCTTTTTCATTTCTGTAAAATCATTTAAAAAATCTTGCTATTTTTGGATTTATTTTTTTCACCAGTAGACAACACGAATTAATTTAATTTTGGTGTCTGAATTTTGACAAAGGAAATGAGTAATAATGCCTCATAATTTGACTAAAATTTAAAAAAAAAATTCCATGTGGCTCCTGGCTCATCGTTTTTTAGGTGTTTTGACAAGACAAGATGATATGTATTACCCTTCCACTCCACAAGCGCCTAAGAAATGGGAGGGGGATTTAAAAATCAAAAATTTTAAGTGAAATATTTTATTTTTTCAATAGTGTCAAGATCAAAAATTTCATTATTTTTTGTTCATTTACACCCTTCAATCACCACTTGACCTCATTTTCCTATACATTTGAATTTTCATCTTAAAAATGATATTGTGGCACAACTGGCACATGGTATGTTATATTTTAACACGTGCTACCTTACCAAATATAATCCGTTTTTTAAGACCACTTTCGGTTTCTAAAAATTCTGAATGAAACCTTAAATTTTTGGTACCTAATGTAAAATAATGTCCAATTTAATGCAATTACTTATTCCCATTCGACCTGATTCACTTGAAAAAAAAAATTAGCACTCAAATAATACTCGTTTTTTCTCAATTCTTTCTCTTTCTACACCCTTCTCTCACTCTCCTCCCTCAGCTACTTCATTCGCGTACAAAATCCTCTTGCGCGTACTCCACACTCGCACACGAATGACAATATTTAAATAAATTTAAGGTTGAGCTATTAATTAGCATTCGTGTATAGCTTGTAAAACCAGAAATACAAACTATTTCCTCTTTTTGATGTTTTCCGCAGCGTATTCCAACGTTACACACCGCAGCCCTTCCCTAATGGTAATGGTAAGTCCTCTCGCGACTCCGTAGTCGCGCGTACAGTACCTTCGGTGTGCTGTGCTTCTGCAGTTAACATTCTTGAATTCTTTAATACACGACATTCGTTTCGTATAAATGTAGCCGGTTACGAGTAAAATAGAATGAAAATTGTACCATGTAGGTGTACCTACACGATTTACGATAAGACCGGTGCTATTTTTTCCGGCTGCCTTCGCCATCGTCGAGACCAGAAATTTACATAGAACACTGTTTCGTGGTATTTTTCGACGATAGCGAAAACCCCGGTCGTGGTCGGTATATGTACAGCATACAACATAGGTATTATTATGTCGTCTAAATTAGGTAGGTAATTCCTTCACCGTAGAACGAACGAGTTGATGAAAATAGTAGACATTTTCAGATTCAAAGACGTCGCAAAAATTATATTTTTTGACCCCCGCCGCCATGGTGTCTAACTGTCTACTGGATTGAGAAAATGAAAATTCATGCCATTTTCATGATTACGGTAAATTACCGTAAATATTTCAGTAATTATGGTAACTATCCCAATAATTACGATTAATTACCGTGAATATTTTGAGAATCACAGTAAATTATCGTAAATACATATTTTAATAATTATACGGTAAATTACCGTAAATCATGGTAAATATTTCGATAATTACGAAAAATGACCGAAAATATTTCAGCCATAGTGGTGAATTATAGTAAATATTTCAATAATCGCGGTAAATTACAGTAAACATTTTCGGTAAATATGGTAAATTTCTGTAAATATTTCAGCAATTACGATGAATAATAGTACATATTTCAATAATTACGGTAAATTATCCCAAATATTTCAGTAATCACGGTAAATTACCGATAAGATTTCAATAATTACGGTAAATTACCGTTAATATTTCAATAATTACGGTAAATTATCCTACATATTTCAGTAATTACGGTAAATTACCGTTAAGATTTCAGTAATTATGGTAAATTACCGTCAAGATTTCAATAATTACGGTAAATTACCCTAAATATTTCAGTAATTACGTAAATTACCCTAAATATTTCAGTAATTACGGTAAATTACCGTTAATATTTCAGTAATTACGGTAAATTACCGTTAATATTTCAGTAATTACGGTAAATTACCGTTAATATTTCAATAATTACGGTAAACTACCGTTAATATTTTAATAATTACCAAAAATTACAGTAAATGTTTCAGTAATTATGGTAAATAACAGTAAATGTTTCAATAATTACGGTACATTATCGCAAATATTTTAATAATTAGGGTAAATTACCCTAAATATTTCAGTAAATATGGTAAATTACTGTAAATATCCTAATAATTACGGTAAATTACTGTAAATTTTCTAATGAATCTTTGAGCCTGGTTCAAGAGAATCGAGAGCAAAATTATTTTTTTAAAAAAAAAAGAAGTTGGAAAAAAGTCGGCAAAAATGATTTAAAAAATTCTTCAATTTAAAAATCGAAAGAAAAATGTGAAAAAAATCAATGGTTTTTGTGGAAAATGATCAAAATGCATGCTCCTTTTATGTTTTCATGCCACTATACTGACATTCATGTTATTTTCATGTTTCTCATGCCCGGTAGACACCATGCCCACCGAGAAACTAGGATATTGAATTTTTTTCCTCCGTTTATTATTTTTTGGTACCTACCCGAAGAAGAGAAAAAAATGAAGTAGAATGTGACGGTCGACAAAACGCCGATTACCTCTTCCATTCCTTCGTGCCTCGTGTATCGCGCCGCGACGACGTACTGTACGTGTCAATGACAGAAGGTACGTAGTCATTTATCTAAATGGAAAATGACAGCCGCGTATATGCGCCCGCAAGTGGTAAAGTCTCCGGCTAATATCTCATAAAGACTGATTAATCCGCGCACACGCTTTATGTATGCTACATATCGAGTTATTTTAATATGTACGTTTAGCTATACCTATATGTGCAATTCTATACATACGTACGTAAAACGCTAGGAATAAAAATGTACACAGCATATGTACATGTTACGGTATGATATAGGTACGTTCAAATACGTACCTATAATAACGTACTTATGGCGCGAACTAATGATCGCTCGGGCAAAGGTTTGCAAGAACGAAGATTAAAATACCTCAAAACACCGTATGCGAACTTACACCCAAGTATTATTCGTCGAGAGGAAGCTGTGCAGGGAGGAGGTGCTCGTTAAGAAACTTATTTTCGCACCACACGTGTCGTAGCTGCTTCGACTTTTCCATTTTCCGGCATCATTTTTGGGTAAATTTTCTAACCGAATGCCATCGTTGGCGTAGTTATTTGTGATTAATAACTAAAGTAAGTTGATTCAACACTGAGTCATTTTTTAAACACCCCGATCCCTTTTTATCGTAATTCTGCGATGTCAAATTGTTCAAAGTTCACATACATCAGGGCCAAAGTCACGCAGACGAATTTTAATACGAGAAGAGGTAACACTGCTACCTATTAAATATAATATCCGACTCGAATAGCTAATTAAGTTACCGCTCCGTAGACATCCTCTATCTTTGACACATCTCAGCCAGAACTGATTCCATGTCAAGAGGAGACATCCAGAATTTATCCGCGCTCGACCGTGCAGTCTGATACCAAAACAGACTGTCTGGGCCATACGAATACGGTTATCACTTTCGATCTAGTATGTCTCGTCTATGTCTATGTACTTTTAATATGATGTAAATTTTTCACACCTCTTTTGTACACAATTGTCTGGTTCCCTTTTACCCTTCACTGTCTGGAGCGAAGTAGTTGAGGTAGGGCGTTAATGGTGGAAACAACGCCAGACGTAGCGGAGTTCAGGTTGGCTTATATTGTGTAAGCCTTTTTTTATGCAAAATACATGTCATGTCGCGAAAAAAAATCAAAGTGATTTGTGACAAGTGGTCATTAAACTGGGCAAATTACCGAGTGTAAAATTGCTAGAATGATATACGAGGAAATTCGTTTCAGCATTATAAAGAACTAACGTCAGAGATTTTGAGATCCCGCCCTCATTACCTGTATAATTTTTCGTTCTTTTCAAAAATGATCAAAAATTAAGCGGACGGAGGGGGAGCAAATTTTTTGAAGAAACGATTGAAAACGACGAATTACACAATGCTACTTTCTTAAATTGAATGAGTCAAATTCTGAAGATTGATTGATTGAAAGAGACGGAATCATGTCACTGATACAATTCCTAAATTCTCATTTTTGAATCAGTAATTAATTACTGATTTAATCAATAAATTGAACTTTTTACTGATGTATTTCAGTAGTTGAGCATTGAATCAGTAACATTTTTCACTAATTTCTACAGCGAAATAATTCTGATGACGATTTCATCGGCCAAATTTGACTAATTCAGGATAAGAGAGTATTGATTATCATTTTCTAGAAAATGATTGTTCCTCATCGGTTTTGAAGAATTTGACCAGAAGCATGGTTTCCTATGGATTTTCTTCTGACCAATCACCGCACCGCACCGCATCAGAAATCTCTTCCCTGGCTCAAGAATTCGACTCGAAGTTTTTTTTATTCAAGACTATAGGATGAATTTAGGTTGAATTTTCATCCCGAAATTCATTCCACGCTTTTTTACAAAATTTTTGGAGCTGGGATGAATTTTGGGTTGACTTTTCATCCCATTATTCATTCGCAGTTTTTTTTTCGGATTTTGGAGCCTGGAATGAACTCAGTAATCTTCCATTTTTTTTTTTCAATTTTTAAGCTTGAGATAAACTTGGAATGAATTTTCATCCAAATAATCATCTCAAGCTGTTTTTCAATTTTTCAAGACTGGGATGCATTCGCGATGAACTTTCATCCTAATAATCACTCCAGGTTTTTTCTACGATTTTTAAAGACTGGGATGAATGTGAAGTGATTTTTTTTATCCCATTTTATTCTGCGTTTTTTTTTCATTTTCTCAAGACTGGGATGAACAGGGACGACCTCGGAATAAATTTTCATGCCAATATATTTATCTCGCACTTTTTCAAACTATTGGAGACCCGAAATGAAATTTGTAAAGACTTTTCAATCCATTATTCATCCTAAGCTATTTTTCAAATTTTAAAGCCTGGGGTGAACTTGGGACTAATTTTCATCTCAATAATCATACCAAGCTTTTTCCCGATTTTTTAAGCCCGCTATTTTTACGTTTCTTAAAAAAAAAATGCTAAGCCTGGGATGAACTTGGAATGAATTTCCATACCAACAATCATCCCAAGCTTTTATTTACGATTTTTCAAGACTGGAATGAATGTATAATGACTTTTCCTACCAAGATTTTTAAGAAAATTTCAAACTCGGAATGAATAATTTGAGATTAATTTCTACCCCAATAATCTTCTCAAGCAGTTTTTTGAATTTTCAATCCAGAAATAAGCTTGAAATAAATCTCCATGCTTTTTTTCAAATATTTAAATCTGGAATCAAGTTCTGTAAATGTGACGCGCCATGAGAAACCGACCCTTAAGGTAAAAAGTAAAATGTTAAGAAAAACGCAAAAATTGGTTTAAAAGTTGATATTTTGGCGTTTTTTGCGAAATTTCATTTTTCACCTTAAGGGTCGGTTTCTCATGGCGCGTCACAAATGTGTCTATCAAAACACTAGATTTCAGCTGAATTTTTTTGATATTTTCTCATAATTTATCGATTTTCTAAAAAAAATTTAACTCGTGTAAATATTTTTCGCTAAAAATACCTTCAACGGTAATATTTTATTTTTTGATAAAATTCAAGTAATTGAAATATGAACATTTTTAATTTATTTTTATTTTTCGTTTTTCTTTATTTTTGAGCCAAAATGGCTAAAAAAATCACTACTTTTCAGTATTTTTACTATTAGGCGTCAGATACTGTGATTACAATGATGATGTGAAAACTGATATTAAAAATTATTCGATCACACGAAAAGTAAATTTACACTTTACAGCAATCAGTCATAAAATTATAACGTCATTTAAATTTGTAATTTACAAATTGCATGCAAATGTACACATAAATAAAACAAAAGATAGATTATTATTTTTTGTTAATTTTTTACACCAATCACAAATATTAAATCTTGTCCTTCCTCCTTCCCAATCCTTAAAACACTCAAAAAATTACTTTCCGAATTATCGAATTTTGAAGAACAAATTAGAACCACTCCCTACAAAATCGATCTTTCAAGCCACAAATTAAAATGCTAAAAAATCCTTCAAATTCAACCTCAAAAATATCCCCTATTACAATAATGCAAAAATTTTTATTTTTCACCCCCTCCCTTCGTTGTTGCTAGCACGAGCTAATAAATAGACAAGCCCGCCACGCCGTTCGCCAAAACGAAATATATCGGTTCGCTATCATTACGTACGACGGAATTTTAAAGCTCGTTTTAAGCTCGCGCCTGCGCAACTAACGACGAAAATCGAAACTCGAAGACAAAATTAAAACGTACTGTACTATACGCGTATATAAAAACGGTGGATTTTTTTCCGCATACAAGTCACAATTGCCTTCTTATCAGGGTTTGAATTTTAATAGTCATCGATCCGCGTCTACTCTATCGTCCAAGTGAGATAAAAATGAATATCCGGAGGACGCATGCAATGCCTACATCACATGTATAATGCAAGATTCGAAAAAAAAAACCTCTATTCGTAATTTGCATGTAGTTCGGCGAACGTATGTGTACATACGACACATTATACACACGATTACCTTGAACTTTGTGCAATTTGTATGAAACGTTATCAGTACAGAGTCTGACGATATGAGAACCACTGTAATATATGGCGCGTCTCGTCACATACTCACGTCTTACGCAGGCAGAGGCGGTGACGATGACTGAGTGTATATAATGCAAATATATCGACGCAGGGCAGACAGACAGACGCATATCGTGTAATAATTTTAGGTACCTAGACTTCATACGGCTGTGTACTGCTCGGTACATATACATAGACATACTACACATGTACTATAATAACAAAGAGAATTACATTACGCGTGCACATCGATGCAAAAAAGGAGAAGAAATGAAACACATAGACCGCGTGTGCGAGCTTCGTTGCCACCGTCAGACCCGCGAACCCCGCCATCCGCTAATCGCACCGATATTGCGGTATTACCAGAAGTCTTAAAGTTGACCTTGAGAAATTACCACCGTTTTGAAGGGCACAGGGGCTCGGGACGTGTGAGGGGGGTTAAACGTGAAACTAGAAAAACGATTTTCGCGCTACGTTCGGAAGTAGGTAATAGGTATAAAGAAGCAGTGTTGAGATAAGGAAAAATTTTCCTTCCCAGTTTCCCATCTCGAGCGCAAATTCGCAACGACGACATACTTTTCGGAACAATACGATTTATCAAATTTTATTACCGTTATACGAGCGCTATAAAATGTATCGCGATGTATTTCGTCGACGACCATAGACGTTCGCGTTCGCATATTTTTTTCCTCAAACCTAAGGGTCATTTTTGCTCTTTTTTTCTCTTTTTGGTAAAATTAGAAAGCGAAAAAAAACAAAGCTTCCGCAAAAATTTATTGACCGTTGGGAATAATACGGATCAATGCGGCCATTCCGAGCAAATGGTTTTTTCTCTTGCAGTTTCTTTCTTCCGCGAATTTACCCCCCTTTCCATGCCCTCTCCGAGACTCGAAAATTTTACCAATGAGACACACCGAGCTGCACGTACGAGCATTCGATGGTGAACGCGCGAATTTTCAGATTTCGTATAATGAATTACGTGGTATAGGCGACTATCGTGTTTCGTTCATATTTTCCGGCGCTAGCTGCGGCGTTATCTTTTTTAGTCGAATTTTTCCATGGTGTAAATGAAGGGAAATTTGATCTATTGCCTTAAGGGTAAGGTGCCCTAATACCGACCACCTTTTTAAAAACCCCTCCCATTTCGAACCGCTTGGGTCAAAAAGTTCCGGAATGGGCTTAAAAGATACCCTGAAGTGTCTACTTTATGTACCCAAGAGGATTGGGCCTCAAATTTTTCAAAAATATTTTTAATTATTTTTTTTGTGAAACAAGTCAAAACTCGACTTTGAAAAAAAGTGTTCCCAATTCCGACCACCTACAAAATTGGCCTTTTCACTCGTACAAAAACAATTTATTTTATTTTAAGAAGACAGACAGTAAGTACAAAAAATATTGTTTTTTGTTTCCGCACTCCTCTACCGCCGCATAATAATTTTCATGAGCCTGGGAAGAGCATTTTCTGCATTGGATCCGGTGGTCGGTATTGGGAAGCTTACCAAAAAAAACTTCGATAATTTTTTTGGGGCACTTATCATAAATAATATGTAAATGTAATTACACCATTCGATAGTGCTATTCTTCTACTATTTTTAGGCTTTTCTAAAAAAAATTTTTGAAACGCACTTTTCTGTCTCGAGAACAAAACATACATAGCGCCAAACAATTTGACGACTTCGATTTTCGTTTTTTTCGATTTTCTCCACGAGTTTTGGTTTTAGAGACGTCGAGTTAGTCTCATTATGTTTATCTGTGATAAAGGAATACGAAAAAAAAATTTTCTGCCCGATCGCGTCATTAACGGACGAAATAGAGGGATGGTCGGTATTGGGACAGTGGTCGGTAATAGGACACCTTACCCTTATAGATACAGGGTCTATATGTGATCCGGGCACGGTCTGCGTGAAAATCCCTCGTTGATAAAGTAATGTTTTTGATTTTTTTGTTTTCTGCTTTAAAAATTCCAATAACGTGTTTTTTAGGTTCAAAAAATCGTAATTTTGATAGACTTAATTTTTAATAATAAATTCATATTCTGTTTCTGATTAATTATTGATAAATCAAAAATTTCATTTTAAAGATTTGATAATTTTAGTTTCGAGATTACGGCATTCTGAAGTTGGAAAAAAGGACTCGTTTAATGTTATCAGGTGGGCATTCAAACTCAGTGAAACACGTTTCACACTTTCGCATGCAAGTTTGGTAAGATGACTCATCCCTTACTTCGAACTCGTAATCTTATCAAGACGTTTTTGGTCGTTTCTAGCTTTCGTCGCATACAACAACATCATTTTCAGTGATGCAACGTTAAAAAACGGGGAAAAAAGGGAAAGAACAGATGGGAATTTTTACGCTGATACTGCCCGGATCACATATAGACCCTGTATATTCAATTTCGAACGGGGGTCGAAATCAGGCCGGATAGGGATGAAAATGGTAACAAATGTTCTTTTTAGCCGAATTTCTGCATCGTTTTCGAAAAAGTACGAAAATTTATCCGTATAAAATGCCTGGAAGCAATTAAATGGAATCATAGTACGTTGAAAAAAGGAAGAGGAATGAATATTGAGAAAATTGGGGATTTACATAAAAATTAAATATTGGAAAATAATATAGAATTTTCAAGTCTCTAAGCATTTTTTGAAAAGACGAAAGTATGCTCTAATATTTTGATCGAGTTCAGGCTTTTCAAAAATGAAGAAAAAAGATACTTTTTTTGTTTCAAAAAATTCAATCATTGAAGATGAGAAAGAGGGGAGTTATAGAGGGGTTTTCTGAGAAAAAGGCATTCAAAATTTCAAAAGCTGAAATGCCACCTTTTTTAATATTCTAATTATGAAGAAGGAAAATCCTCGAACCCCTCTACATAAAACTGTGGTCAATTTTCTGGATAATAATTATCCATGTACTTCACCACACATGTAAAAGGTTTGAAAATGTGGCAAATTTTGTGAATAGGAATTATCCATTAAAATTATCGTTTCTAGAGTTCGAGGAAACCCATAAAACTGTGGTCAATTTTATGGATAATAATTCTCCATCTATTTCACCACACATGTAAAAGACATGTGGCCAGGGACGTACCGATAGGGGGGAGGGGGGAGCTCCCCCCCTGAGAAAATTTTTTACTTGTAAGTTGGGAAAATTGAGCAATTCAACACATCAGTTGGGAAAATTGGGCAGTTGGGAATTAGTCACTTTATCAACTGAAAATTCATCATTTTCCCAACTGAAAATGTATAATTTTTCCAAGTCGGAAATCAACAAAATTTTCACTTGTTAGTTTAAAAATTTTTCGCCCTCGCTTCGCTCGGGCATGAACAAAATCATAATCCAACAAACTATTTCAAGTAACAACAGTGTTAAAGAAGGCTCCTTTTATTTATTCCCCTGAAAATACTTTTGATCTGATACTCTGTGTTTTTATTCTCAATTTTTACGCTCCCAAAAAAGCTTTCAACACCATTGATTGTGAATATCTCATGGCTACATTCTTACCCTCCCCCCTCTCAAATTACATTAAATAAGAATTTTGAAAGCCTTAAAATAAGAAAAAATGGCTTTTTTAGGCATTAAAAATGTAATTTTTTCAAAGCTTCACCCTCGCTTCGCTCGGGTATAAATTAAATTATGTTTAGGTGCATTATTTGAGGCGATAGCGCCAACAAAGGTTCCTTTTTACTCATTCTTCATAAAATTGTTCTGGTATTTCAAGTTGCATCCATTTTGAGTTGAGAATTTCATGAATTCGAGTTGGGATTTTCATGAGACCTCCCCCCCCCCCTCCGGAAAATGCCTTCGGTACGTCACTGCATGTGGACTAATGATATATTCGATTTTGTACTTTGATCGATTTTTGTGCCAGTTATGAGCGATCATTCATTTTTAAAAAGTATAACAAAACAACATCATGTTTGGAAGAAATGGTCAAGAAAATATGGGATATTCGATTTTGAATCATAATCCATTTTTGCCCGTGTTATTGGCACGAATGTACTGGGATATTTGATTTTGAATTTTGATCAATTTTCGCCAAAGTTACGGGCACGAATCTAATGGGTTACTCGACCTGGAATTTTGATACAATTTTTTCCAGAATTATAGGCGCAAATCTAATGGTATGTTCCATTTTGAATTTTCATAGATTTCTGTCAAAGTTTCAAGCTCGAATCTAACGGGATATTTGATTTGAGGTTTTGATTGATTTATGACATAGTTCCGGGTACCAATCTAAGCGATTTTCTATTTTTAAAAAGTGATGCATTATGGTTGTTTTTTAAAAAGGAATCTTCAATTTAAAAAGAAGTTCACGGTAGCCCGTCCGGAACGGATGGGTTAAACGGCTAGTGTTTTTATAAAATCAAAAACGTGAAATATCTTGAGAAATTTTGAAAAAAAATTGAAATATTGACTAGAATGGAAAAATTGGAAAAAAAAAAGAACCTCTTCGAATTTGGAGAAATGCAGTTTCACGAAAAAGACAGAAATTATTAGAAAATTGATATCATTTTCAAAAGTTGATGAATCTTTCTCCCTCCTCCCCTTCAATAAAATCTAAAAAACAATGCAATTTTTTTTTAAATTGCCAAACATGATATAAGTAAATTTAATAATATAAAAAATTGCTTTTCGCTTGATCCTGATTTTTCTCCTTTTTTTTTTTACTTTTTTTTATCAATTCAATAAAAATTAAATACCATCTGCTAAATTTTATATGGATTTGATGGGAGGGGTGCTGATCGACTCTGTTTTATTACGAAAATCAAAGAATAAAGAGACCAAAAATTGATTTTTTTTTCTTGAACATTAATACAAATAGTACACTTCATTAAATAGCCAAATAAAAATTCATTTGCCACTTCACGAAAAGAAGTTGGATGAAAAAATAATTCAAACAAGATAAATTTGAATAGATAAATTTAATCAATAGGTAAAGAATTGCTTTACTTTTCGAAGCGAATCGAAATCTTCAAAGTAAATTACCAGAATATAAAACACTGAATAAATTTTAAAGTGCTTCGACCCTTCAACTTTGGAAAATTTCCCATTGCTGTGTATCTAATTCCATAAATTTCTTGGAAAATTATATGCCTTCCAAATTAATCTCAAGGATCACTTATTATACAATATATAAATTTCTCTAAGGCATAGGCATGCTTTCAACTTTCCTCACTAATTAAGATAAGAAGCCGAAATTCGTTCCTCGGATTGAATAAATACCCAAAACGTGCCCGTGAAATATTCTATTTCCCCCGCCGCCTACTCCTGCTCGCCATATTTTAGGCCCATATAAACGACCTTATTTCTACACTATCGCGGTTTCACTTTCGCATCGTCTCGAGCAATGCCCCCAGCAATAGGAAAAATGCCCCCAAAAGAAAATCCGACTATTTGTAGCATAGTCTGCCATGCCGGCATTTTTATTTTTTTATCGCGAAAAACTTTAATTTATCCTGTTTTTCTCGTACACTCCGGAATATAAAACTATCTCTTTTCGCAGCATCGCCCATCTTCGCAATGAAAAATATACAAAGTTCTCGGCGAAACGTATTATAAATCACAAACCGTGCACCAGCCTAATGTCGCGGCATTGCGTCAAATGCCAACGAAAAATATACACAAAAAGAAACAAAAAACAAACGCACCGAGACTTCAAAATTTTACACAAAAGACTCGCTGCAAAACTCTTTCTTTACAAAAATGTCTTCTGCCATCGAACAACATTAATTTTATTTAAGAAAATAGCACGTCAAAAACGAGTCTCTAAAGCTAGACGCGCGCCGAGCTACGCGCTCTCTTATCAGGCCCAACTATCAACGGAAAAATATTGCTCTCGAGTTGCGCCCTCGTCCCGCTCTCGGCCCTTCTTCGCGTTAAAATCGCTTTACACGCAACCACCCCAAAATGTATAATCCGTTTTACCTAAACGCGCTCATTATAACTCAAGTTTCTGTATTTTGATAAAATTTCTCTCTTCCAAAGGATGAAAATGATGTCTACGTGTCACGTCATCCGATTCAGCCGAAATACTCAACGCGGCTAAACTACCTTTGAAGAATAAATAATTTTCGAAATTAAATCATAAATAAATTATAAAACTGTTAAGTATCACGAAATTCATTTCCGCTCATTTGAATGAGATTAAAGGAGGCAGAGGGAGGTGTCGTCGCATGAAATAATTTCGTATAATGCAACACGAAAACCACTCGAACCTCGAAATGCACTAATTTGTTGATTTTTACTCGTTTCATGATTCCACTATGGCAATATACTATAACAATGCAAAGACAGACACATTGTGTACTAATTACACAATCAAATGCCTCTAGCTCTATTCAACCGCGATACCGAGAGAACTGAGGAGCGAGATGCACCACACAGTACAGATGCTAAGTATATAGATATACAGAATTCATTCCGCAAACCCATTCACGTAAAGATACCGCACCAGCACTAGTTCGACCACAGAATCATAAAGCTCGTTTAATGGCGATATTCAACTTGAATTCGAGTGTTGTCGTCGAGCTTCTAGAAATTTGCAAGCAGACCAATAGCAGCACAAATGGAGTTCCTTTCGTGATTCTGTGCACATTTCCGGAATTTATGAAATTCGAACGTAAGACATGTACTTACTTAGTACGTATCAAAATATAAAGTTGAGGTTTTCAGTTTCTACGGAAAGGAAGAAATTCTAATATAAAAATATCTATATGAGAGAAGTGATATGTAAAATTCAAATTTATTCCAATAAAATGAGTACTAACTAAGTACAAGAAAATTATTAAATTTTTTGTTCTCTTCAAAATTAGAATTGGAATTTGAATCAAAATTTTATAGAAAAAATATCGAGAAATTTTTTTGTCTAATTTGAGGTTTAATTATTTTGATTTTATAAGGAATCAACTTGAGCCAATAAAGTTGAACTTTTTTGAAAGCATCAAAATGAAAATTTTCGTTTCAATTCTCAACGATTTTCAAATTGATGTTCAAGATTAAATTTTTAGTTATGGATTATCCGTGTTTCTCGAAAACTAGTGAAGAAATTTTGAGAAAAAATCTCATTTTGACTGCAGCGATTTCAAAAAATTTCAAAAAATTTTTGATATTTCGAAACAATTTTCTGATGGAAGGGGAAGAGGTGATAAGAACTGTACATGTTTTTCTTTTTTTCCTTTTGAAATTCAAACACAGTGAAAATAGTAGTTGATTCAGGTTCCGATCAAAAACTCTTCTCATTCGAATATCGACACTGATTTGAACTCAAGAAGATTGTTGACCACCTAATTAAATTTTTACCAGAAACAAATCGTAAAAACTTGGTAAATTTCCACCTTAAAAAGAATTCTGGCCACCCTTCAACTCCAATTTCGATATAACTTGAATTTTGGAAACCTGTTCCTCTGTTGCAAATTTTTAGATGCTCAAGTTGATTTTTTAATTTTTGGTGAATTTCTGAAAATACACTATTTTTGAGAAAAGCTGATGAAAAATGATATCTATACTGGTATCACAGAACTATCTTCAGAATTACTTTTTCACATATTCGAGTCAAATGAGAATCTTCATAGTGAAGCACTCATTTTTCTTAGATGAATAAAATTCCAGCTAGAGATTTCAGCGTTTCGCACGTGATTTTCTCTGCAGTTTAAAATTCCAAAATTTTGAAAATGGTCAAATTAAAACAAAACAAAATATTTCGGAAAATTCAATGAGAGATGAAAAGCCCATTCTCTCATTGAAAAAATTATATACATTTTCCAGCCACTCCTTATACATTTGTTTTGATCGAACAGTTTTTGAAATGAATTTTTTGGTGGTTGCAAATTATTCGACTGAACTGCTTGAAAGTAGAAGAATGAAGAATGTTAAATTTTTAGCAAAGAAATGTTTACTTCTGCTAATACTAGGACATCTCATTGAATTTTAAAAAATTGAGAAACCCATTTTCAACTGGATACTTTAGTCTAGGGCCAATATCGAGATGTAAACCATTTTTTCAGAAATTTATTCCGAAAGTAATTTTGTATTTTTATTACATCAAGTTCGGTTTTCGAAAATTTGCAAAAAATCAACTTAAACGGTTGAAAATTGGAGGGAAGGGGTGAGGAAAGGAGAAAAATTTCATTTTCAAAAAGTGTTCTGTTGAAATCAAAGCTAAAAAATTGAATAGATGTTTTCGTCAAATTGCATTTGATTTAATCAATTTTTAAACAAAAAATACGGTAAGTATAATATTTTACTTAAATTTTCTGAATGAATTGAAATGCAAAATTACTTTTTGTACTAAAAAAAATCAATTTTCGACTTGAACTCAGTTATCTGAATTGATTTTACGAAAAAAAAAATCAGTACTTGGAAATGAAAAGAACTTTCATCATTGGTATAAGGGAAAAGGGGTTGAACAGTGCCTCGCTGGCCCTTTTGTCTAGCATCATTAACCATCCAAAAATGTAAAGCATACAACTGCCCATATCATTTAAAAATTTAATTGAAAAGTTATACGCAGTAAATTTATAAATTAAGCAAAAATTTTTGTGCATTTTCATCAAAAAAATCTCAATATCGTTGATTCTGGAGTTTTTCCCTCCCTTTTCATTGGATTCCTTGCCTTTTCTCACCTCCTCCACCATCTTTCCGATAGACAATCGCCATTACATAAATGAATCCGTACTTCAACGGTTCAATATCACCTGCAAATTCGCCAACACATCGAAAACTCGCTCAAAAATCCAGAATTTTCAATTTTCTCCCTCTACGAAAAATTCGAGGTTGGCACCCCTGCTACATTAAATTCAACATCGTTGTACAGTACGAAACGCGCCATTAATTAATATTAAAAAATGCAGCTACTTGAAACGCTACCGGCGATAAAAAAATTAATTTGTTACAATTGTGACAGGTGACTAACACATGTTACGCGAAAATTGCTAATTAAAGCGAAAAAAAATCTTTTAAACAAAATCAATTTAAACTCAAGGAAGACTTCACCTTCGGGTCAAAAATTGCTCGTTTCTTTCGAATCCTACCCGTAATAAGGCCGGAATAGGCCGAACGAGGAAAAAACGAAGGAGAAACTCACCCTAAATAAAAAATTGAGAAATCTCCGCACCGCCATCAATTGCAAAAATAGAAGAAAAAAACTTGGTAACCAGCCGTATTAAAGTCAAAGATAAAAAAAAAAAGAAGCAAAGTAGGGGAGGGGGTAAAAAAGGCAACGAGGAGTTCATATTCTAAAACGAGAACACATAGCGAAGACAGAAGACAGCTAAAGGACATGACAGACACTTCCTTTCCAAAATGAAAAATGTTTTTTACTCCCCTTATTTATGGAATAAACATAAGTTGAAAATGTAGATTACTCTCGACTGCAGCTTCAGCTTCGCAATTATTATAGCAAAAATCACGATCAGACTATTTTTAGAATCTGGAAAGTTCAACCAGTTTAAGGTAGTACCGGTAAGTAAAAATAATTTAATTTCAACAATTCTATCAATTTTTTCGATGCACATGGTGTTTCTGAAATACGAACACCTACGTTATCGAACAATTGACTCTGTCGAGCACGATACAGGTAAAATAGGCGGAGCATATGACTGAACGCGGGTAACAGGTGAATACGAGTCGAATTATCCATAGAGGTGCGAGAAGAGGGTACCCATAATCAAGGTCACCCATTACCTAGCTATGCAGCCAGAAAAAAATTCTAAAAAGTCGGCCTTAATATTTCGTATGATTCGAAAATCGATGCACACGTTTATCCTCGAAACCACCCTCAGCCTCCTCTTCGCTAGCTGCTGACACCATCGTCGTCGTCGCTCAAACAGTAAAAAAATAATGTCGCTAAAACGCGTTTTTTCCCTGCCAACCGTCTGCCTCGCTCTCCCAAGCTTTAAACCCCTGACACGCTTATACTCTTAATAATTTATTGGAAATTACAACGCGAACCCCTTTTTTAAGCCACCTGACAAATATCTGTTCTTTTATAAGATTAACGTTTTATTAAAATATCGTCGTTTCGGTTTATCCGCGATAAAACGTTTTAATTTCCTGAACAACTTTATTCACCTTTTCCATTTCATTTTATAAATTTGCGTTAACTTCCGTTTTTAAAATTATTTCCCAAAATGCCCCCCTCGCTGTTGCAGCCCTTCCACGCCCAATGCACCTGAGAACTCGCCGCATGACGAGATTAATGCACGATTTTTTACAATTTTTTATCCGATATTTTCACAACCCTTCGTCTTCTCGGCATGTGCTCGCGGTTGGTTACGTATACTTTTTCATTATGCACGTTTTACCCCATATCGACGCGACTTCAATTCATCATGCACTATTTAAACTCGACCACCTCTCGCCCAACTGCTTCTAATCTAGCGTGCTGCAATCGCGGTCGAATTTTTTACAACCGTATTGTGGTAATATTTTTCAACAGATTGTGTGCATGTTTTACATACGAAACGAGCACTTTACCACCCAAAAGCACGATTTCCTCGTCTAGGTTTTTCTTTCAACCAATGGTGGTGAAAAATACGTCGAGAAAAAATTCCAACATGTTTATCGAAATTTATCGCAACAGATTACCGAGTTTACTACCTCCCCCGACTCGCTGCATTGCGTACTCGACGTCGTTAGCTATTTCTTATACGCGAATTTCATTTTATTACACAAGTTACCATCAACTGCCACTGCCACGCCACGCAATCCGCCGAAGGAAAGCTTTCAGATATTAAAATACATCTCAAAATCTCATTTCCAAGTTGCCTCCTTCGTCACCCCGCCTTTATGGCGTTATAAAGTCAACTTTTATACTTTGCCAACGAATCGAGATAAATCTGAATGAAAAATTGCCAAGGCGAGAAGAAATCTCAAGGTTATTTTCAGCTCCAACGTTGGTCAATCTTGCGTACCGTAGATACGCGTGATGCGACGTGTCCATTTTTTAGATTATATTTCGTTCTCGTATATAGGGTTGCGTTACGTTTCGAAGACGCCAATGCCATTTTTTTGTTGTTGAATTTGAGGACGTTTCCTGGGATATGGACTTTATACCCGTGAAATCTTTTTGTTTTAGTTCCGCGATGAATACTGACAATTCATACGCCAATCGAATAGAATTCTTACCTGTAACAAAGAAAATGAAAAACTCAATGTTAATATGTATCTTCGAGTTTAATAATGAACAAATTAAAAGAGATGAAAAATTTATCAGTGGGGAGGGAAAACAAAAAATTAATTAGGAAAATAGAAAAAAAAATCATTCAAAAGTGTTATAATTTTTGTTGCATGTCGCACCTTTTTAAACATACCAAAAGTCAAGTGCATGGTACCAGTATGAGCTGGGGGGGGGGGGGGGTGGTGGTGAAAAACTTATGCTTTCCAAGTTGGGAAAATAAAGGAAAATTGCATTATATACATAGCTGAAATATCTGGGAAAAATCCATAGGTAAGATGATTTTCTTCTTCCCACATTGCAAAACAAAAATTTGGACACTAAACATTTATTGCAAAATTTTTCGTTCAAAAATTGAAAACATTTCTCAAATTTTTAGCCAATGTGAAAAACATCTCAGGTTTCGTACAGAAATTAAAAACCAGAAATTCGCACCTTCGTAATTTTTGCAATCTGGACGAACCTCTATGACAAGGTGCCATAGGCTGTCTACTGGATCAAATATGAAAATTCTTGCCATTTTCGAGATTTTTTTTTACTATTTTCCTTGTTTTAAACTCGCTCAAAAAAGAAAAAACCCCTTCGTACCCACTTACGCAATTTTAATAAATGAAAGATAATGAATTGATGACAATGAAAATTGAAATTTCTGTAAGTAATTTGAAAAAATTTTATGAGACTTTTTCCAGAAATTTTAAAAATAAAAAATGTCCAAATATCCGATATGATATTTCAACAAAAAATTATCAACGATAAAAGTTCAAAAAAACAGATATCTGACATTTCAATTGAAAGTCATTTTTAATTCATATCCATGATTTAAAAGTTTCTGCTCCAAACTTAACTTGCCCAATTTTTATTTTCGAAACTCCTTCCCAATTTCAATGCAGAGACAACGGCACAAACCCACAAGGGTACATAGTTATGTCTGCTCTCGAATTTGGGGAATCACTAAACACTGAAAAGTCACTGAAAAAGTCAGAATTGCAACACATGAAAAATCAAAAAAATGATTTCTCAGCAATTTTTTTCATTGATTTCGGTAGGTATTACAAAGATATTTTATTGACTTTTTAAAAGTAGATTTTCTCTGTTTTTTTCAGACATTTTTTCACTGATTTATTTTTGCGTGATTTTTGATAATTTCCATCGATTTATAAATGGAATAGTGGACTTCGAAACAGCATGTTAAAATTTTCATTTCCTCGTTCCACATTTACCTTTCCACAGTTCATGACTCCAAGATTTTATATACATGTTATGTCTAAAAAAAATCGAAAAATTTGAAGAAACAAGAAGGTAATTTTTTTCAAAAATAAACTTGACACAGATTTTTAAATCCAAAAATATAGAACAGAAAAATCGTTTTCGAGCAAACTTTTCTGAAAATGGTGGTAATGGATACCTAGTTACCTAGTTTTTCGCTTATATTTAAATTATTGGTGGAATTTTTTCATTCTTGCACTCCCTTCTCTTTTCAAATTTAAAATTTTTTTTTAAGTTACTTATAAATTTTGTTGAAATCGCAGCTTTGTAATACCTAAATCAATAAAAAAAATTGCTGGGAAATCAAAAAAAAATCCCGGAAATTCGCTGAAAGATCAGGGAAAATCTGCTGAAAATTCACTCTCCAAACGTGAATCAGTCAAAATCTGATGATTGACTGATTGAAAGAAACAGAATCATGTCATTGATTGGCAGTGAAATTTCCCCGATTCCACAATTGATCAGCAAAATTTGACTGTCAATCAGCGTAAAATTACCGATTCAATTTGTAAATTTTCATTTTTGAATCCGTAATTTTTGCTCAACTACTGAAATGAATCAGTGAAAATTTTAATTTACTGGCGGAATCAGTAATTTTTACGATTGAATCAGTAATCAACTACTGATTCAATCGGCGAAATTTTATATTTTCAAGGATTCAAAAATGAAAATTCAGTGATTTTAATCAGTAAATTTTTCACTGATTTCTACAGTGACATGATTCTGTCGATTTCATTAGTCAATTTTGACTGAATCAGATTAAGAGAGCAAAAATTTCGCTGATTTTCCCTGTGCCGTAAATTCTGACTTTTTTCAGTGACTTTTCACTGATTCAAAATTGATTTTTTTAGAAAAATTTCATCAAAAATTATTTTGAAAGACTGAAATTGATTTTGTGACGTTTAAGTGAGCAATTGGAATTTGGAAAAGCTGATCAAATCTTAAAATTAACGATCTACAATTTTTTCACTCCAGTGTAGAAGGCAACAATTATAGAGCAAGTTCGAGATTAATGGTACAGAGGTGTAGAATTTCAAATCACACTTTTTTAAGCGATGACCAAGAAAAACGACTTTTTTGTAAATAATCTTCCAACTGTGTTCTTTTTTTAAGCAGGGGGATCTTAAGAGTTTTTCTGCTCAAAGTGAATTACCTTACCAATTTCCGTCAAAATCTAGAATTTTTTTTCGAACCACTCCAATACCTATACTTAAGAGGCCAAGATTGTTCATAGGTAAGATAGATATTATACGCTCGTTTCATTTTGTTCTTTCTTTACTCTAAAGATCTTGGCCCTTTGACCTAGATAAATTATGTCATTTTGGTTAATAGCAATAAATTGCAATTGAACGCGACCTAATACGCGTATTGGGTGTAATAAAGGATGGAAATTGAAAAATAATACGTTCGCGAGTATATTTCGCATTATTTCGATACGAAAACGAGAAAAACCCCATCAGAAAACACGCGGATTTCTCATACACCTAAATCCTCTCCGCGGCGATAACGTGCTTTGGAAAATTATGGAATCCGGTCGCGGCGATTCGACTGATAACGTCGCCAAATTCCTATTCAACGGCCGCGAATTATTGTTCGACGTCGGTGTAATTATTTTACCGAACAATGAATCGGAGAATTATTCGTTTTTCGCGTATTTAGATCACGTGATCGCGCGTATAATACAAAAGTGATGAAATCTTTCGCACTTCATGTCGACGTCGCGATCTTATTTTCATTTCATTGTGCTGGCGTCGAATGGGCAAAGCGGTTCGCGGGGGTGGTCTTATCTCCGAGTAAAATCGTCGGTTTTCGCGTTCGGGAGACGAATGTTTGTTGAATTTATAAATTAGAATTTTGTTTCTATTAAATGCAAATGTTGATTCCTTAGCGAAATTCGTCGAAAACTTTGTATCAACTCGGTTCTAGCGTAATTTAATCTTCGAAATGAATTCACTCTCGGTTATGCCGCCCGTATATACGGGGCTGATGTATTCGTTATCCCCCCTCCCCCTCCATGGAACGTTTATCTTATATAAGAATCCATCTCGAAGAAAAACGTTTATTAATTATAAATGGTTGAAGAACAACAGGGTACGAGTAGATAACACGTGAGGTATTTTTTCGTTTGTTTGCTTGTTCCATCCTTTAATGAGTTATAAGTTGGAATGTCGATGTCGACTGAGGGAGGTTCGTACGAAATTTCAATTTCGGGGTGGTTAATAGAGTAGGTACGTCGCGTCGATGTCTTATGATGGATTTTACGAAACCGTACTGTGTAACGAGTAGTGCGTTAATTATACGAGCGAACGGATGATTGACGCGTTTTGAACGTTGAATTAATGTTGACGCCGGTTTATCTAATTGGTTTGTGAATTTATATGTTTCAATGTAGCTTAATTGGAAAAACAGCTGAATGAGAGACGGGTGAATTTTTGAATGAGAAATTTCCATTTTCGAGTTTTACACTCGTGGTGTACGTTGATCTGTTGCAAAGTTGCAATATGCGGATGAATGAGTCGAGAAAGAATATGGTTTTGAATAATTATTTCGCAAATTTAAAAATCCAGGATTTTTGTGGAAAATACTTCTTCACAAGTTCGCAATTCTTGAAATATGGTGGGTAAATTTTATGACGAGGGGTAAGGGGAATCAAGGCGTACTTGCTCATAGTTGCCGCTATCTGAAACACACCTGCGAAAATCTAGAATTTCATAAACTTGGAAAAACGGTGAATTTTTTTTATTCAAAAAATAATTTGAGAATGAACGAATTTTTCTTATTAAAAATCCCAACGTTTTTAATTGAAGACCTTTTCTCTCCATGATTATCCCTTTGGTGCCAAGCGAAAAACTGACGGATGAAATTGAAAAATTTTCACGTTACTGAAATACACCAAAGACCAATAGCAGCTGAAAGTTAAAAAGATATTTGCTTCAGGTGAATTGATTTATTTGGAAATAAATAATTTTCAAAAATCTTTGAAATTTGGCCAGAGCATATTTATTTCCAAATCTATAGAAGCTCCAACGTCCAACTGAAATGAAAATTGCGCCAAAATGTAAAGGACTGAAAATTTGGTAAGATACCTAGCGTGAAAATAATACGTATTAGTTCAAAGGTCGAATCACCAGAAAAAAAATGAAAAGAAATCAAAAATTTTTCAAAAAAATGGAACCTTTTCCGCCGGAAATATCAAAATTTGGTCATGTTGGAAGCAAAATTTTCCGATAGAAAAATATTTTGTGGAAAATCCGAGATATTTACAGAAGGCAATTTGTGTAAGTATTGAATAATATTTGGAAATTGAGGTTCAAGGCTACATTTGACAAAAAATTGAAAAAAACTGATAAAGAGCCTTTCCTAATAAGATGGTGAAATCCGCCCCTACACCGTTTGGGCTGAAACTTACCCAAAATGTTAGTCTCGATGTAAAACATCCCCAAAAAAATTTTTGGCTCGATCCCCCCACCCCAACTCGAGTAAAATGGCCGTAAATGCCCGAAATTCAAAAATTCGTAGCTTTGAAAGGGGTGGTTCAAAATTTTTGAAATTTTCACAGAAAATAGTTGATGGATAGGTGTATATGTGAGAATTTTTTCAAATTTTTTTTCGCACATTTGGGGGGGTTTCGTGGGGTTTGAAAACTTCAAAAATTCGTAGAAAAAAAAATCGGGGGGGACCCCTCGCTGGAATTTTTTTTAAAAAGTTGGTATTACCCTTAGGTATAACATATATTTTTTTCAGACCCCGTGAGGGGGTGCAACATGGTCAAAAAAATCAACAACTATGAAAAAAACGTGTTTTTGACGTTTTTTCCGCCATTTTCACACCTCTCAAGGTCAATATTTTGGAGACCAATTAAATTTGGTTTAATAAGGGGTCCACATATTCAAAAATTACATTTTTGAATAATCGAGCCTCAAACAGATGATTATAGCGTCGCGGCGCTTTTGATTGTTAATGATACATCAGCCCAGTGCAATTGGACAAAAAAATGGTAGCGTACGGAAAAAATCCCGATCCAAGTTTTTTTGGCCCAATTGATTCAGGGCACCATACCGAACAATATGATGAGACTTCTTGCCCCCCCCCCCGTGTCGGAGGCACCTGAGCAAGGGGTTAAACCCCCAAAAATTTGGTTTCGCCTTATAACTCGCCGATAAGGCAATTTCTAAAAAATAAAAAAAATGGTTTGTAAAATAATTATTCATTTACGTTGTTGAGTTTAGTATAAAATAGATATTTTCACTTTTTAGTGCCGAACACCCAACGAAATACCCTTATACATGCAGTCGTATTGACACAATTTTCTGATTTGCGGCATTCGATTATAGGAAAAGCTATTCTTTTTTTCGTCCATTTGAGTGAGGGGCGTGAGCCGAAGTTGATGACGAGTGAGACTGAGAAAAAAAAACGAGCGAAAATTGATTTAATTTTCTGTTCTGAATTTTCTGAAATTCTTGAAAATATCGGGAGTGGTATCATAAACCACATTCCCCCCCCCTCCCGAGAAGGTCATTTCTGATGTTATTTCTTTAAAAAAAAAACAAAAACCTTAAAATGGCTCACACGGAGGATGTTTGGGAGTAAATGAATGGGAAATTTCTTTAAGCATCAAGTATTTACGTGTAAAAAATCTTGGGATTTGATACCATCCTCGAATCCTCGAATTTTTAAAAAAAACATTTACTCGTTGTCTCTCTCTCACTCCAGTGGAGTCTGCTTTACCGAATTTTTCTTTTTTTTTCATCATAAAATTTGAACAAAATATCTCAAGTAATTCTTGATTGCTTTTTTTTCTCAGTCACAATCATGATCACTTTCGATTCACCATTCTCTCGATTATGAAAAAATGAAAAATAGCTTTTTCGACTCAAAATACTACACGGAATCGAATGCTGATGGAAATCAGAAAGTTCTATCTTCATTTCAATGGCTTTTCTGTAATAATTTTAAAGCCGCCGTTCCAATACGAATGTTTTCTCACAAGTATAAGGGTTTTTCGTGGTGGTGTTGGAAGGCATAGTTTGCATTTTGCACGAAAAAGTAAAAATATCTACATAGTTTACTGCAAACTCAATTAATCATCTGTTTGAGGCTCGATTATTCAAAAATGTAATTTTTGAATATGTGGACCCCTTATTAAACCAAATTTAATTGGTCTCCAAAATATTGACCTTGAGAGGTGTGAAAATGGCGGAAAAAACGTCAAAAACACGTTTTTTTCATAGTTTTTGATTTTTTTGACCATGTTGCACCCCCTCACGGGGTCTGAAAAAAATATATGTTATACCTAAGGGTAATACCAACTTTTTAAAAAAAATTCCAGCGAGGGGTCCCCCCCGATTTTTTTTTCTACGAATTTTTGAAGTTTTCAAACCCCACGAAACCCCCCCAAATGTGCGAAAAAAAATTTGAAAAAATTCTCACATATACACCTACCCATCAACTATTTTCTGTGAAAATTTCAAAAATTTTGAACCACCCCTTTCAAAGCTACGAATTTTTGAATTTCGGGCATTTACGGCCATTTTACTCGAGTTGGGGTGGGGGGATCGAGCCAAAAATTTTTTTGGGGATGTTTTACATCGAGACTAACATTTTGGGTAAGTTTCAGCCCAAACGGTGTAGGGGCGGATTTCACCATCTTATTAGGAAAGGCTCTTTTTTTTCAAAAAAATAAAATCCAAAAAAACTTTTTTTGATATTCCAAATGTACCTACTTATTATAATTTGGGGGAAAAATTTATTTCCAATCGAAATTAACTCTTCATTAATTAAAAAAAGTGAAAATTTTCAACGGGAAAAAGTGTTTCACATTTTCGATAAATTTTCCTATGCATTTAAATGGGCTTCAGTGCGAACTTGAAATCTGAATTCCAAAAATTATTAAATACTTACCTATACGAATTTCCTTCTGTAAATGTCTCGGTTTTCCCACAAAGTATTTTTCTATCGGAAAATTTTGTTTCCAGCAAAGATCAAGTTTTGATATTTCCGGCGGAAGAGGTTCCACTTATTTTTGAAAAAATTTTAGATTCCTTTTTCTAGTGGTTCAATCTTCGAACAAATACGTATTATTTTCACACTATTTATTAATTAAATTTTCAGTCCTTCGCATTTTGGCGCAATTTTCACTACTTCAGTTGGAGCTTCTACAGATTTGGAAACGAATATAACCAAATTTCAAAGATTTTTAAAAATTATTCATTTCCAAATAAATCAATTCACCCGAAGCAAATTTTTTTTGGATTTTTACTACTGGTCTTTGATGTATTTCATCAGTGTGACAATTTTTCAATTTCATCCGTTAGTTTTTTGCCGGGCACCAAAGGGTTATGGTATTTTTTTTTTTTTTAATATGAATTTCAACTTTTTTGAACACACTTTTGCATGCATTTTTTTGTATCCCCCCTCCCGCACCATAATAGCGAAATTTCATTTTTAGTTTTAAAAATTATGACTCTTTTGGAAAATTTTCGTTGGCGAGTTGGAAAAAATGAGAATGATATATTCGGAGTCGAAAAAATTGAAGAAATTCCATTTTAGCCGACTCTGGTTCGTCTCCCCCCTCCCCCACCCGATCCAATCACTCCAAAAACATTTTAACCGAACAAATTCAACACGCATCCATGTACACAAATTTTCCAGTACTACCAATTCGACAACACAAAATCTCATTTTCTCGCATCGCGTACGTCACGATAATAAAACCCTCATCAATACGCAAATTCGTCCCATTTGTAGCAATAAATTCCGCATTCTATCGTTTCTATCCAAATTCAAAGTCTCTTCGGCTGAAATTACACTTTACGATACTGAGAAAAAAGGTCCACTCGACTCGATTTCAAGAAATGATTGTTGTCTGCATCAGTATAAACGAAAAAGAAAAAACAAGTATTTAACTGTGATATCGCATTGTTTTACTGCTGTCAGCTGTTACTGCGGTTCCGGAACGGAAATTTAACTAAAACTTTAAGAACCGGAACACGCAATAATTCCTGCTTAAACAAAAACACAGCGAAACCAGAACGAAGCGCAACGTTTTATACCAATAAAAACGGAACAATATTTTTCGCAAAGGATAGTCCGCTTTATGTATAGCAAATTATGTAAATGGGGCCTAAAAATTAGCCTACACTTCGCTAATTTTTAATAATTTACAAGGCTTTTTCATCGTGACTTTGTTGGCTTAGTTAACACATATATTCGTTATAATGATACTACTCTCCGGCTTTTTTTTTATCCCCTTCCTCCCTCGTCGTTTGAGCACATATATGCGAGCCTCCATAGCGCGAATACGAGTAAGTATCCACTACATAAAGCTTTCTGCCACTGTGACCGCAAACCAGAACGTATTCCAAAAAAAAAGATCCGGATTAATGTTACCGTACTCGAAAGCTCTCTTATGTGAGAACCGGAATCCTCTAAATGGGTGTATGCCTACGAGAGAGATATTTATATCAAATGAGAAAATTTGTTTGAGGTAAAAATGGCGCTTGAAATTTACAGATTATAAGCTCGTTGTACACCTGATGATGATGGAATAAGGGTCGAATGAGTTTTAGATATGCGTAAAAAAATTTTATGCGTTTTTTTCAACGTAGAACAATTCCATCCATAAAATTAATGAACCGAATGTTTCCGAAAATGAAAATGTCGAAAAACGTTTCTAATTTTGAAATTTGAGCATACCAAAATCCCAAAACTTGGTGTCTACTGGATTGAGAAAATTAAAATTCATGCCATTTTCATGTTTTTCGTGATTTTTTTCATGCCCGGTAGACACTATGGTTATGATAAAAATTTTGATAATTACCGTAAATTATCGTAAATATTTCAACAACTATGGTAAATTACTGTAAATTATAGTAAATATTTTAATAATTACGGTAAATTATAAAAAAATATATTGATAATTACGGAAAATGACCGTAAATATTTTAAAAATTACCATAAATTACCCTAAATTTTTCAGTAAATACGGTAAATAACAGTAAATATTTCAATAATTAGGGTAAATTACTCTAAATATTTCAGTAATTATGGTAAATTACTGTAAATATTCTAATAATTACGGTAAATTACCGTAAATATTTCAGTAATTACGGTAAATTATTGTAAACATTCTAATAATCACGATAAATTATCGTAAATTTTCTAAGATCTGCAGTTTCATTCTGCATTGAATTTTGACTTTTTCATTTGAATCTGGCCCATCGGTTTTCAGCTTATTACTTCTATTGGCCATTTGATTACTATTTTGGCCATTTTTATTTGAATTCGAAGCAATGTTCAAGTCCTGCCCGAGAGAAGCGAGGATAAAAATTTTTTATAAACAAATGAAGTTGAAAAATGATTTAAAATCAATTCTTCAATTTAAAAATTGAGAGGAAAATGTTGAAAATTCATGCTTCTTGTGAAATAAGATGATCAAAATGCATGCTATTTTCATGTTTTTCATAATTTTCATGCTCGTTAGACACCATGCAAAAAGAAAATCTATCATTTTAGAAAATTTTCAGACAAATATACATAGATGCCTCATGCCTCCTCTGCCCGATTCTCTGTCTAGTTCTGAACAAATCGTTTTAGTTCCAGCATAACATCATGAAAACCATTACATCGACAGATTTTCATTCCACATCAACAAATAAATCCCAATAAAGTCTTCTATCGATTATTATACAAAACAGGGACAAAAATCGATCCTCTTGATAAACGGAACAGATGATATTTCTCAAAGATATCGCCGATGCCGACTAATCCTACTGACGCTTTTAAAAGTTTTATTTTTCCTGCTAAAACATACATATATTTTTTTTATTAAACTCCCTTCCTCAAATACCTATTTATTTTTTTCGCTGCATCAAAATCCATTGTATTGTTTGGCCGTTCCAAGCACGTATTTTTCAAAAAGAGGAAACAGGCTTGGAAATGTTTTACGCGACACAACGCCCGGTATCGTTTCCTATGCTCTTGCTCGGATTGAAAATTTGCACGATCGAGTTTTCTTTCGTCGGCTTATATCGGCGTTTTGATATGCAAGGCGAATTTCTCGTCGTCGCCGAAACTTTCTATAAAGTTAATTAGTAAAATGGTAAATGGATGCGGTAATTTAGCAACCCCTGAATTTGTGCAGCCTTAAATGAGCTGTTTTACCGCGTCCTGGTGTCGGAAAAATCCGAAATTTTATGAAGTATTCGTTTCACATTTTAAACGAGATGCTTTTCAATGGATCTCTTTTTTTCTTCGTTTCAATCCATAAAGGCAGTTTTCCTCTTTTCTGGCCCTTTTTTATGTACGTTGAAAAATTAACGAAATTCGTCGGTTTGGTGTCTGTATGGTGTAAGAAAAAAGTACCGGGTTCGACTTCCTTCGTGAATACCGCGTATTTGATTTTAACATACCGAGCTCATTTCCATGGCTTCTAGGATTTCATATTGTACCGGCGAAATAAAAGTTCAAAGTGTAAGTTCCGTATAGTGGCAAAATAACGAAAAATTTTATAGAAGACAAATTCCGCGTCCTCGTTGACGTATTATAAAAAATTTTCCATCATGAGTCAAGGGGTTTCCAAAGGTGCCCTTTTTTTAAAAAAAGAAACTATTCATTTTCCCTTATTTTTTTCGAAGGGATAAACTGGAACTAGGAAAAACGTGCAAATTACGTTTCAAGGTGACCTTTCACAGGTAACCAACGCATCGTTAGGTAAGGATTTGTGTAGTCATTTTGAACGAATTGTTCAGCACCTATCTTTATTCGTTCATGGATGAGACAAATATTGAAACTGCAACGGGGTGAAAAAAATTCAGGTTTTTAAAAAAATGGATTGCAATCAAAAAATTGTGACAGAAATGAAAATAGTAAATGGCCATGTGTGAAATAGCTCCTCTCGAAATTTTATCATCACGTAAGTTTCTAATCATGAAAAATGGAATGAAAAATAAATCAAGTAGCAAAAGAAAAAAAATTATTCCAGAATTTTCAATTTTTTTCCAACTCACTCATTTCCATCAACTGAAAACTAAAAATAGACTAAAGAATTATTCTATAAATTTGTGAGCCTCCTTCCCCTTCGTTATATTCAATGGTTCAAACTATGATAAGTATTATTGAAAATGCTTTTGGAAATTACAAGCTTTTAATTTATTCTAAGAATTGTTTTTTTAAAAAAAGTCGTTCAGCTGTCAAAAAAATTATTTACTAAAAATGATTACAACACAAAAATTTTGGGAAATTAAAAAAAATGTACAGAAAGAGTGTCAAATAATTTTACAAAAATTGTAAAAATTATCAAAAAAGTAGACACAGGCTACGTTGGCTGAAAAATGATTGAATTTTCAACAAATACTTAGTTCAAAATCAAAACTTCAAAGTCACAAATTTTGAACTGATTATAAAGCTGTTCAATTTAATGAAAATGAACGCCAAAAAAATGACATAGGTTTTAATATTTTTCAATATTCACCCCCCCCCCGAATTTTCGAACTTGGGAGAAAAAAGTTTCCCAAAATGACCTATATTACTCTAACAATTTGTGAAAATTTTCAGAAATTCGTTTTTTTTTATTGCACAAAATCATCAAATTTCATACCTACCTGCTAAAAAATTATTCGACGAACATTTTTCAAATGTCATTCAAAATATCTAAAATATTTTCAAAATCAAAAAACAGGGCCTCAGCAAAATTTTTTAAACCATTTTTCATACAAATTACGCAGAAATTCCCTTCCTCAAGATTTTTCCTGAAATTCCAATACGAGCATTAATTTTTAATAAATGTCAAATGATTTTAGCAATTTTTAGATATTGACTGAGAAACAAAAATTGAAATATGGAATGAATTTTGAAAGAACTTTCTAAAAATCGTATGGATATTTTACACGCAAATGAAAATAAAAATTAACTGGCTGTGCCCGAGCGAGACAAGAATATTTTTCCGAATGAAAAATAATGAAAATACACAAGAATTTCCAACTGAAAGGTAGAACCTGAAAACTGTTAAATTATTTAAATACCTTAAAATATCATAAAAATCGTAAAAAAAATTACGAAAATCTTTAAAATTGACCGAATATTACGAAAATAGTCTACAATTCTACATATCACAAAAATTTTTCAAAAATAATGAATCTCTCACAAAACCCTTTTTAATGATTTAAAAAAATTACACTTCAAAGCAAAAGCTTTCATCGTGAATATGAAGTTCCAGAACTTTTCCAATGATCTCACAATTAATATTTGGTCGTAGTTAATTATCGAGCTTAAAAACTTGAATAAATCGTTCGCGAACGACTCAAAAGAATCATTCAATAAATTTCTTCCGAATAATTCGAATGACTCTTTTCAATCGTTCGTGAACGGTTTGCTTATAAATTCGATTTCAAATGATTCTCTGAAGTCGTTCGCAAACGATTCATTCTATACTTGGTTTTCAATAATGCTGCTCAAAAATTTTAATTTTTTTAAAACTTTCAACCATCGCTGAAAACCTATTTAATATGTAACATGGATCAACCTCCTTGAACTCTTTTTTTTTTTTCAAATACTCCACACAATTCAATATTTAAAAAAAAAAAAAAAAAACTCAAAAGGAGAGGCCGGGAGGAGAAAATAAAGAAATTATAACGTCATAGGCCACACGTAAACTCGAGGAACAACCAAGATAAGTTATAATCTTTTACATAACGCTAACAGCCTGTTTGAAAAATCATAAATACCAATAATAAATCCGCAATATATCCGCATATTTTCGCCCATTTATCACGTGTACCATTTATTCGTCTGGTCGGTGGCCGTGCGGGCAGACGGCGGGACGTGCGTAGTCAATTATTAGTAAAATTTACGATGACCTTTGTACCACCTCTCGCCGCCTCGCCACCGCATCACGTTACGTCTCGGAGAGAATTCGGCCAGAGAGAGGAGAAAGAGGATGAAAATCTATTGTTTTCTGTAGGCTGACACATGTGTGCCAACATGGGCGTACGTCTACGTACATATAAACTAAAACCTAGTATAAAATGAAATGATTGACGTTTACGTTCGCGCGCCAATTTATCACGCGCCGTGCCACGCCACGACCGGTTTCATTACAATATTTTAATTTCAACCTCGAAATTTGGTAAAATATTAAAATTTCCTTATATTTTACACCTTTTACATTTACGGCGATTACGACTTTTTAATTACGCGAGACCACGACGATAAAAATCTCACCGCCGGGGTTATAGGTATTTTTATGCGAACAGTTACCCACGCACCGTGCGATTGTCATTCGTTTCGATGCCAACCAAAGTCGAAAACTTTGAGAACCACCATTTTACGAGCCGAACAAAATCGCGTATTTTTCTTCATTTTCAACTTAACGTCGTCGTTTAACGTCTTTAAAATTTGAGATGCGTCCAATGACCAAGTTCTCCATACGCCTAGCTGACGTTTGATTATCCAATTATTTACGATAAACACTAGTCCTCGTCTTCGTCGTATCCATCGAATGAAAATCCATTCTCGTTCTGCGTTCGATTTAATTTTCTTTTTCGTAAATTCTCTCGTCTCGAGACGAGTCGTAAAAGCATCGTATAGGGCTACGGCGAAATATACGCGTAGCTAATGCCACCAAAACCCTTCTATACGAAGAATTTATCCTATCGAATAAATTTTACTCGTCGAATAAAACTAAAACGCGTAGGGAAAAATCTGAATATTTTGCTGCCGAATTTTCCTTAATCATCGAATCGATCCGAGTCGTAGGATTATGCGGACAAAATTCACCCCGTGTACGTCTCACGCCATTGATAGGCTTAAGTCGGTTCGCTTTTTTTTTGTCCTCTCCGGCAACGTGGGGTTATTGAAACGGCTGCGAGGGTTTTTCCATTATTGATCATATACCATTATCAGTGTGTATTTAAAACGAGCCAAAAAATTAAGCAAATAGTCCGAAAACAATAAGTAAAGCTGAAATGAATTGATCGCTATAGCATGAACTGACGTCGGAAAAATTCATTGAATGATGTGATTTCTCTCAAAGAAATTACTTCTCGTGGCCAAAAGGCCAGAGAGGCAGAGTGTTGAAAAAATTCGATATTTGAAAGGTATACTAATCATTTAAAATCTATATGGATGGATCTTAGACATTTACATCAATACCAACGTTAAAGACTGTAAAATTATTCATGAATAGGTGCATATCTCGTTATTCTTTGAAAAAATCCTACTTTTGAATAGCCTGTCAATTCATTTTTCATATTCCATTTGGGGCTCAGATGACATTGCAGTCCTCGAGGAAGTCTAAACCGATGGAAATGACCAAAAATTGTAAAAATCATGCAATATTGTTGAAGATGGTTAAGGTGAGAAAAAAGTTACAACTTCTGAAGTTCTGATCATTCTCGTTTTGGAAAAGGGCAAGTCGAGCAGATACCTACTACTATCAAAAAATCATTTTGAAAATACTACTGCAAATTCGATCAAGCATTGGGTTCAAAATAGAGCTGGCGATTATAGGAATTAAAATCGATTAATCGATTAAAAATAATCTCCTGATTAAATAATTAATAATAATTGTCCAATTGATCGATTAAAAATAATTTCTCGATTTTCTTATATCAACCATCTAATTTTTAATCAAAGAATCAGTTGATCAACTTGCATAGGAAAGTACATAGATCAATAATTGTTCAAGTCTGAAGTGAATAATTTTGATCCGACCATTTTGACAAAATATAGAGAACTCGCTAGCAGTGGCATAGCCAGAATCGTCTGTAGAGGGAGGGGGGTCTGAACCAGTGGCATTGGAAGCTTTTCTTTGGGTAGCTGTAAAATGAGTACAGAGACTTGAAAAACGAGAAATTTTGGGGAGGAAGAGGGAGTAGTAAAAATGAGCCTTTTTCGCACTTTATAGTCTTAAATAGTTTATATAGCGATTTAATTCACACCCGAGCGTAGCTATGGCGAAGAGGGGGGGAGGGGTAGAACTAAGGTGGATAGTTTGTGCTTCATTAGTATGAGAATTATGAGAGATACCGTAGCTGAGATCCAAATTTATAATTTTTTTTTTTCAATGCAAGAGAAATACCTACACTGAAAAAAAATTATCCAAAAAAATAATAACCTGTCCCAATTCTCAAAATAGGTAAAATTTATTATTTTTTGAATATTTTTTTGGGGGTAAAATTTATTCATTTTTTGACAAATTTTATTATTTTTTGATTAACATTTATCACTTTTTGAATAAAATTCATTATTTTTGGGGTAAAATGTATTCATTTTCGAAAGTTCTGTTTTTTTCCGTGATAGGTAGGTACCAATAAAATGAAAAGTTTCCAAATTTTAAATCCCTCTACCGCTGTTAATGCTTGGTTCAATCATACCATGCATAGGCGCACCCAAGGGGGGCTCAGGGGGCTCAAGCCCCCCTCCCCTTTAAGCCCGGAAAAAATAATTTTTTGCTTCAAAAATGAGAAGAAAGTCAATTTTTTTGCTCTTCAATGTATATTTTTTCAAAAAATTTTCGCCCTCGCTTCGCTCGGGCAGTATTTTACCACTTTTATTTCAAAACTTGACAATTTTCGATTGATTTTTCAGTCAAAAATCATCAAATTCTCAATAAATTCTCTGTTCATCAGAAAAAATTGATGATTTTTGATTGAAATATCAGTAAAAAATGACTCAATTTGAAATTTGACCCCCTCCCCATTTTTTCTCAAATTTTCAGCCCCTCCCTTAATCAATTTCTGGGTGCGCCTATGATACCATGTCTTTTTTTTTCAGTTTTTGGCCATTAGGTCGTGATGTACAAAAATAATCATTATTGACTAACTATCTCAATGTGTCAAGTACGTAAATCAGAATTAAATTATGTTCGTCAGCATTTTCTCTGACTACCTTACCATAAAATGCTCTGGGCTGGAATCACATAACTCAATAATTTATTTCCAGCTACCTCTTTTCTTGATATAGAAAATTCGTATGTAACTCACCTGAAACAAAAATAAATAAAAAATTATTACTTGATGTTCTTGATAGGATTGTTTTGGATATGGATAATATCTAAATATTTTTCAAAAACCATTATAGAAAATTCGTCATTTTAGAAATTTATTTCGATCAAGAAAGGGAATTGTTGCCCTCTTCATCTTCTCTGTTCGTTAATGATTTTCTTTATTTTTCCAACTTGCACCTCGACAGGGTATCTAACTGATTTTTTTTTTTGTAAAATCACTACTTTTTTTAAAAAAATTTTAAATTTGTACCCCCCCCCCCCCCAAATCGACTCTCTTTCCAACATACAAAAAAACGATCAAAATTTTTTAAAGAAAAAAAAATGAAATTAGAAAAAAATCTTTATTTTAAATGTAGGTAATAAATAAAAAATGAACAATTTTTAAAATTAAAAAAAAAAATCGCGTCTTTGGAATTTTTTTATTTTTTCACTACTTTTTTTCAAATTTTCTTTTGATATTTTAAATTCCTGATGCGAATACGTTAACATCACTCATTCATCACCCGTAATTACTTTCCTTTGCAACGAAAAGGGTGCTGAATTCCTGTTTCGAAAAAAAATTGATACAGACGAATTATAGAGTAAGATGGAACGATGACCTCTCGAGTCAAAACCAAAACCTAACAACGCAAAAAAATCAACTTCGATACATTTTCATATCAACATATGAAACAAAGCCGCACTCGTTATCTCAATTTTTTGTTCTTTTTGGCAAAAAAATACACGAATTAAGTATACGCAACGAACGATCATTCATCAACATTTTTATCCACCTTCGCTTATGATAAGATAACCCAGATTACAGCGAAAATTGCCAATTTTTCGAAATATTCGACGAATTTGAATTTCGCACCAATTAGGAAAAAAATTTACCTCGACGTGAATTTTCCTCGATCAGTTTCGAGAAAAATCTAACATATTTTACCACCTCGCTGAATTTCTTTTCGCCACCAGTAGTTAAATTTTGTAAATCCGGACAAGAAAAACTCGTTCTTCCTACAGATCCGCGTAACGCGGTCAGTAAGTCGTTGAAAAAAAATTCTATTTAGGTAACTTTTATTAATAAACACGTAACGAGTCGGCAATAAAGTTTACACATGATATCAATCAGCAATAATAATCTGCATTCAGCATCCATGTGTAATTTGTGTAAAGTATGAGGACAGATCTACGTATCAGAAAATTTTCCATTCGTAATTCGGAGAAAAAAAAAACACGATTAAATAAAATAATCGAAAAGCTGTAAGTACAGGACGATAAATTCATACCGTGGTCAACTGTCTATCACGGCGCTAGTACGACCTTAAAAAATTATACATAACGAGTAGAACCTGTTTCAGTGATGAGGCCCGTTTATCATTATATCGAGCTATTGGCACGAACCGCTTGCGCCTGAACGCGTCAGTGTTGCCAAATATCGAATATTACTTCGATAAATTGACTAGATTTTGCCAATACCGCGAGTAGAATCTGCAGAAAAGATTTTTACAAGAGAAAAAAAATTCATACTCGTTACGAGTACAATAACGAAGGTACCCGCCAGACCCACTGCCTAGGTACTGCAATCCTACACATACTGTGCTCGAGGATAATCGAAATGCGTATCGTGCCAGAACCACGCCATTAATAATTCAGTGCGAATAGCGATGCATTTATGAATTTTACATAAATCCATTCCCTTATTAGCGAAAAATTCTAACGATCCATCAACCATCCTCATCGCCGCAACAAAACCTGTTGGAAATTATAATTTTTTTATCCTTCGACGCGACGATGCAATCGCGATAGAATTTTCGAAATCACACGTACAGTACATCGATTTGTAGGAAGCATGTGCTCGATGGAAAAAAATCCGTCAAATTCGAGTATCGAGAGTAAAAATTAGCATTTTGATAAGAATCTCGAGAATGTGGCAAAATTTAATGTTCGTACCTAAATAATTCGAGTAATCAAGATTATTAGACCACTGCTGAGCAAAAATCGTAAAAAGAACGCATAAATTTTAGGAAAAAATCGTAAAATTTGTTTAAAATGGTGTAAAGATTATCTTTGGATTGACATGAAAATCGCTTTTAAGAAACGTAAATGTCGATGAAATATCAATTAAATTACGTAATCAGGTGAAAAATAACGTACAAGATAATAAAACATCTGAAATGATGGGTAAAAATGATTAAAACATCATGAGTTGCTAGAAAAAATTCATATTATTATGCATAATAATCGAGTAAGAAATACTGTAAAAGTCGATGCCATATCAATAAAAATTTTTAAAATCATGAATAATGCAAGTAAGTATATAAAAAGCTGTTGAATTTAGAGGAGGGAAACGGGAAAGTTACGTAAGGTGTCTAACAAAATGAATACGGAAGAGAGCCTTTGTTGAGAAATACCTCCTCTAATCTACCACACGAAAAATTGGAATAATGTTTTTCCAAGGTACTCAAACTCTTGAAAAAAATTCATCAATGCAATGAAAAAAAAAAACGAAATTTAAAAAATTTCAAGTCAATAATTTTACACAAATACTGTAAGAATTTTTTTTTAATGAAAAGTGAACATTACTTTTTTTTCGTAGGTAGGTAAGTAGGTAACTTTCAGGACAATCCTCAATTGCATGATTCATCTTCACACTTATACGGAACCAACTAAACAGCTCACATCTTCTGAATCATTTTTGAAGGGATTTCAACTAATTCAATGCCATTTTGAACCATTATTGATATACTAAATTTCAATTTTTTTTCTACGGTCAATGTTGTTTTAAGCATTCTGATAACTTTTTAACCATCTTTCCCATTTTCTAAACAATTTTCATTTGATCAATTTTATCATTTTTTTACTGTTTGAATTTGGTTTTTCCAACATTTCAGGCATCGGACGGAAATTTTGAAAAAAAATAGTAACTTTAGTAACTTTTTTTTCTGAAAAAAGTAACCAATTTTTGTGAAAAAGTAACCAATTTTTTGAGAAAAAGTAGATAATTTTTCAATTTTTCGCCTTTAAAAAATTATTAATACCCCTCTCCTTCTAATTTTTTTTTCAAACTTGTATTTTTCTCTGTAATTTTACTACCGAAGAGAGAAAAAAATAACGATCCGGGAAAATGAGAAAATCACGTTCAATTGGCAACATTGTCTCTAAATTGTAATCGAAAGTTTCAATTTTTTGTAATCGGTCTTGGTATCATACTTTTCGAACGGCTTTTGTAATTTAAATAGCGATTATTTTATGCCCGAGCGAAGCGAGCAGAGCTGAAAAAATTGACTTTTAATACTCGAAAAATTCATTTTTGAGGGTTTTGATGGAGGTATTTACGCCACAGGCTTACGTATAGAACTTTTGAACTAGCCAAAATTAATAATATTTTGTTAACTTACGCCCGAGCGAAGCGAGGGCAAAGCTTTGAAAAAAATTGATTTTTGATGTCCAAAAACTTCATTTTTGAAGAGTGTCTAGCGAGTTGAGCGAAAAAAGTAACTTTGAAGCTGAAAAAGTAAATAAAAGTAACTGTTCAGCTAAAAAAGTAACTAAAAGTAACCGAGCTTGAAAAAAGTAACCAAGTTACTTTAAAGTAACCGCCGTCCGATGCCTGATCATTTCGATTCATTTTGTTTTTTTTTTCAATTGTTTTCAAAGAAATTTTAATGATTTGATTCTAAAAACGATTTTCGATCAATTTCTCGATATTTCAAACAGCACTAACAGCAGTTATGATATTTTCATTGTATTTTTAAACCAAAGTATTTCAGTGCAGAACTGGACCATTAAAACTAATAGAAGAAATTTGTATATCATGAGAAAATCATACAGAATGTTTTGAAAATTCTGATAACTAAATCAGAATATGAAAAAAATTCAAAATTTTCAAATTCTTACGCAACATGAAAAAAAAGCTCAACTTTCCAATAAAAATTAGATTGACTAAATTATGAAAACGATGAAGAATTGTTAATTTCTACTTCGAAATTACATTCATCTTGAAACAAAAAAAATTCGTAACACCTCCAGCTCCCCCCCCCCCTCAAATATATTGTCAATATTTGATTTTTTTTGGAAACATTTTGATTTCAGCTGAAAAATCGGGAAAAATAATTTTTGACCGCAATTTTTTAATTTAAAACTTGAAAGCAGCCAACTACATATACCTCGAATTTCATTTCGGTCGACAAAAAATAAATTAAAATGTGTAAAAGATGTAATAGAAGGGAGAGCGAGGGGTCAACGTACCTACCTAACTATAATGAAAAAAATCAAAATTTCAACCTAAGAAATTAAGTTTCAGCCTGAAAATTTTTGAGAAATGACGATCTCTTTCAGAAAATTTTTCCTCGTGAGTTGAAAATCTTTTCTTCTCAATAAGTGAACCTGCCGGAAAGAAGGGACCTAGTGTAAAAAAAAAATCGATGCCTCATTTTTCGCGTTTTTGGTTCAAATGGCACCAAATCTGGAGCAAACGCACAAAAATAAAGACCAATTTTTTATACACAAGGTCCCTTTTTTACGGCAGGATCACACACGTATTTCAATACTTCCGCACCTAACCTAATATCTAATTTCGGCACAATTTTTCCAACTTTTCCAACTCGAAATTAATTTTAAAAAGTCACTTGTTTGGCGTATAAAATTTCAATCAACATCAAAAGAATAAAAAAAAATTTCAATTTCTTTTAAATTTCAAAGCGAAAATTGGCTCCAAATCAAATTCGTGAGCGCAAATTGCCATGTACACGCAGTCAAATTTTTCCCACTGACGTAATTTCCCAATAATTTTGGAAAATCATTTCAACGCACGAAATCGCCATCGATTTCTTCGCATCCTCCTACATTTCGAACGCAAAACGCTTCACTTACGCATTAAAAATCCACGCAAAAAGCGACAATATTTGAAAAAAAAAACTGGAACACGGCCCACCGGCGGCGAAAAATATTCAAATTTATCGAGCGGTTTTACTGGCGTAATGTTAAAATTACGAGAAAATTTTTATCTATAAAAAAAACTATCAGCGGCGGTTTCTTTTTCAAAACGTTCTCGCCTATTGCGTTACATTCTCGAAAATTGTAAGATAGGCATAAGGGATGATAAAAATTAAACGCGACGACCTTGTGCAGCATCGGCAAGGCTAGGCGAAAAATTAATTGAGGAAAATTTCGCTTTCGCGAACGTTCATCTCCCGCGGCACCTTCGAACGCGCGAGTGGTACCTACACATAGTAATATCGGCGTAACAATTTATTTAATGAACTTGGAAGGCTTTACTTACGTCAAAGGATGCCTACCACAAAAAAGGTACGGTACGAAATAAAAGTCTTAGTCTTGAAATATACCGCGCCGGTAAAATGCGCCAGTTTTAAAACAATGATACGAAATTCTATTTATAAATAAATTCCCATAATACCCACATCGAGAGTGTTTCATTTATCGAAAAGCTCTCGGCATGGATCGCAATTTGACGTTTTTAGTATACCAAGGTAGTAAGTACATATAACGCCGGCGATATTTTTAAAACGCCATCGATATAATTGAAAAACACCATATCGAAGAGCATTCAGAGTGCAAAACAAGCAACACACCTCGAAAAACCAACGCTAGTGAAATAATCGCGTTTCCTTGACTTTTACTGATAATCCGAAAATATCGACGTGACATTTGGAAATAATTTCAAACAGGAGACAGAATTGGTATCGAAATTTGGGGCTACGTTGTCACATTCGTCGCATCGTGCCGCTGTCAAAACAAAACAATAAAATAAAAAAGGATCTGTAGGAAAAAAAAGAATACCTACATTCGCGTATAGTTTGTTTTGGGTAATGTGCGAGAGAATATTAAGGCGGTGGCGGTTCGAGGTACACACGAAACGTTAATAACGAACAGTAGGACAAAGGAAACAACCTTGAAAGCCGGTAGGGTTGATAAGAGAACACGGAAAAGTGCTAAATAGAATTGGCGCGGAAAGACTATATTTTATCAATGCCATTTGTGACACATGTTACATTAAATGAGGTCAACGAAGGGGATACTGTACATAATAACCTCGCAGTTTCGATGAAATGCTCTTTATAAGGCACCAGTTGCTTTTGCTGCCTTACACGTCCAGACTGACGATTTGAGAAAAAATTGTTTTTTTTTCTCTTACTTTCCAAAGTAAATACATGAAGTCATACGTACACGTCTGCGATATCACGCATTAAAGGTGCTGCAAGATGCACTCGACGTGTTTCTATCGTATGGTACATGCATAGCACATACGATTGCATAGCGCCGCATTTACCCTCCTGCCATCGAACCAAGAACTGGTTTCAATTTGACGGCGAATTTTTTTCAATTCTTGCTTCAAATTAAACTAGTTTTACTGACTTGTGCACTTGCACCCGCGCCCAGCTCGATATGTGCTAAGCGGTATTCTATGTAGAAATTCTAAGTGTTAACGATTTTCAAAACTTCTTTCTCCCTCGTACAAAAAATTAACAATCACCTGTCGAATTCGACATACCTAAACTATATTGATACAAAACTTGCATAAATTTGACTAAAAATTGCCGTAGTCTTGGGTGTTTCAAAAATACACAGAGGTATACCCAAAAATTTTCCAAGGGGGGCTAAATTTGAAAAAAAATCCAGTTTCAAAAATCGAATTTTTTTCCGCATTGAAGGCAAGGACTGAGGAAAAAATGAAGGGGAGGGAGAGGAATGGTAAAAATTCAATAAGAAAACTGACTAACCTGCTATTTAAGTGGCACTGATATAGTTGGGGTATTTACAGAAAACAGGTAACACACGAAGAAGTTTGAGCAAAGAAGCGGATTTTTTTGGAATTTACAATCAATACACTCCTTGCATTTGATTGAATTAATAAATTCACCTATTTCAATCGCTGAAATTAAATTAACTGGAAATCAGTGAGTTTCAGTGATCTTTCATACAATATTATTGATGTTTTTTTAGACATATTGGAAATTGATTGAGAAATCGGAGAATTTTGATTGAAATATCAGAGAAAGAAATGAAATAAAAAGTTTCTTCTGGATGGAAATGTTGATAACATGGATATGTTTTTTCCTCTAAACCCGACTTCTGATATTAAGTCAATTTCAAACATATAAAAATTTGTTTTCAAAACTTTAAAGTTGGCTTTCAGCTCTCTGATATTTTTTCTGTCATTCTGACTTTTTGAGATTTTAAGTCAATTTTCAGATTCTGGCTTGTAAATATATTGTATAATAGATTGATATCGAAAATATAAAAATTTGTAAGTTTTCAAAAATCAGCTTCTAACTTTCTGATATTTAAAAACATATCGATCTATGATTTTCTGTCATTGAGTTAATTTCAAAAATATAAAAATTTATAAGTTTTTGACTTTTGGTGTTGCAAAATGGGGTCTTCAAAATTTTGGTTTTAAAAATTTTGGAATGACCCCCATGTATGTTAAAATCACTAATTTTTAATAAAAATCATTTTACCAAGTCTCAGCAATTTTTTTTGGAAAAAATCACGTTTGAAAAGCAAAAAAATATGTTCTTTTTTGATATTTTTATACTACAAACTCTCTATTTCGAACTTGATGAAGGAGGGTGCAGCTTTGGGTGCACCACTTAAAATACCATGGATTAATTTTTACTAACATTACTATTTTTGAAGTTATGTAATAAAATTTCACAACGAAAAACTAGAATTTTGGCAGAACATTCAGGAAGAAGGAGCAAAAAATACCGCTAAAAACAATTTTCTTTTGAAGTAAAAAAATCAACTGAGAATTTTTTTATTTCCAAACTCTTATTTCTGAGAGAATACTCATTAAAATGAATGTATTTATGGATATTTTTATCCAAAAATATTATTGACAGCAACTTTTTGCCATCAATAGATACCCTTTACCAGAGCCGAATATTTTTTCAATTTCTGCCAAATCTTCCAACATAACTTTCTAAAGCATATAAATATTCACCTTTATGTCTACTTTATGGAGTTTTCTATGCCTTTTGCGCGTGACTAGCTGATGAATATTGAATGGCCTCTCTTTCTGGAAAAAATTCTAGTAAAAAATCAGTATTCAAACAATTTTTCAATTTTGATGAAAAAATTTTAAGAGACATGGAATTGGTGGTTTTTATTCATGTATGCGCCTTTAAAAAAAAAACCTGAAAGCGTCTGGATTTTATTTGCTTTTTTCACCAAAGGTATGAATCAGATCTCAGTAATGCTGCTCTCTCCTCGTCAATTCTTTATCAAACATAATTTCAATCGGAATTCACAAGAGCATAAACCTTGGAAAAATTGAAAATTTCAGTAAAAAAATTTTTTGTTCTTATGGGGAGTATTTTATGTAAAATGTTGAATTGACTTGAAAATATGAAGTAAATTTTTTCAGCAAATTCGACAATTTTCCGGAATTTTGAGAGCTTAGTTGAATTATAATCCAAATTTTGAAAATTCGTGTGCGTTGAAATGTAAAATGCAACATCATTCAAAATATTGCTACAATTCGAAAAAATTCTGCATTTTTTTTACCAATTTCTCGATTCTTCGAAAAATTTACACATATATCTACACATGAAAAGAATTATCAAATTCAAAGACTTCTGATTTTTTCGACTCCGTCTAAATCTTGATGCACAACAGCAAATAATGCACCTAGACACGAAGTACATCTCTACCTATTATCATCCTTATACCCAATACCCTCAAAAATATTCCAAACACGAATATCATTCATACGTCTTCGAAATTCTTACATTTACATCCCCGCACTCGCACCCTTTCTTACACAACCACTCGTACATTTGTGAACACGACGCGTGAATGTTTTGTAATCAATCATCGATAATTCCCTTCCATATCGTTCGCGTTGATTACGTTAGCCCAAGCCAAGATTTCATAACCTACGATATGTCCTATTGAAATCACCTAAACGGATTCTCCTATGAATACCATACGCTCAAAAGCCCACGATCCACGTGCATAACCATTTACCGAAACCGTATTCTACGTACGGTAATTTTTAGCATTACCACGAGTGGGTCGTTACTCGTTACTGGCCTTCCACATAGTCGACAATAAAATCCACTTATGCAGAATGCCCTTGATAAAGTCTCGTCTATTGTTTCATTTTTAGATTTTGGATTTCATTTTTTACACTTGGTACCCCCGTCTCGGCCCTTCACCCTCCGTCAATCGTCCTATCAAATAATTCATTAATCATTGTTTGCATTCTATTGTTGGTATTTTTTTTTTTTTATCAATTACACATATATACTTAGGAATACTAGTGCGTGTGTAATATTGACAATGATAATTTATGCTGTAATTTTTTTCGTTTCTATTTTTTGCCCCTCATAACCGGAGATCGAAACGTTTAAACCAATATGCCAGTATTGTATGACAGTGTTTACATTTTGAAAGCAGCAATTCGAAATAAGTATAATTGTTGTAATTTTTGTTAAATATTTATTTAACGTGAATTCGAGCCAACGTACATACCAATAGTGGCTTATCATTAATGAAATAACTATAGTCTCGATCTATTGTTGCGATAATTGTTGGCGGATAAGCATGTGTCTACTCGTATTTTTATGGTACGATTTGTTTTATCGTACATCTGGTCGCCTTCATATTTTTTTGTACACGGTGACGAGAAGCGTCAAATGTCGAAAGTTTTTGATAGAATTTATGTAGGGAAATTTTGAGATGATATTTTATCAAAAGTATAATAGTTTGTCATGAAAAATACTGAAAGTTGAAAATTGTAATAAAATGGTGGAAATTCTTCTGGAATGATTATACAGCATGGACTGTTGGATCACATCGAGCTATCTGGATTCACAACACTTCGTCTAGGAAGAAGAAATATTTCTTGAGACCAATTAGGTTTTCAAATCTCAGCAATTTTATGATACGACTCATAATAGAAACATGATAAAATGTCATATAAAATTCAAAAATTTCAAAAAATTCACACTGAAAACAAATCAATACACAACCTGTTTAGTAAAAAAAATTTCAAATTACTTACTTACCTATTATTAAACAAATTTCAAAAATGACAAGAAATTTAAAAAAAAATCAAAAAATGAGTAAAAAACATGAATTTTTGAAAACATTTCAGAGGTAAACAAATTATCAAACTTTTTTTAAAAAATCATACAAATGAAACTTCATGAAATATCACAAACATTGACAAAATTGTCAACAAAATAATAGGTAGATTGTTGATTTTTCTTTGGAGAATATGTAAATAATATTTACAACATTCATAAAGCAATATAAAACATCAAGAAATTCACTCAAAATTATACAAAATTGTTGAAAAGGTCAGCGAAAATGTTTTACATCTTCATAAAATTTATTGCGTTGAAATAAAACCAAAAAATTATGAAAATACTGAAAAAATTCGTATAAATGCCATTAAATTAATTTTTTTAAAAATCAAGCAAATCAGCACAAAAAAGACGAAGAGCATGTTAAAGTTATTAAAATATTAAGTGAAAATAATTTTGTAAAAATGATTCAAAACGTCAAAAAATTCGTTTGGAACATAAAAACAATCGTGGAAATCCACTAGAAATTATTTACAAAAAATACATCAAAATGCAAATAAAATAGTTGTTACACTTGAACAAAAAAAAATCATGAAACTGGTAAAATATTACAAACGTTACTTACTAAAAATTCCAAAAAAAAAAGTATTGGAAACGAAAAAGTAGACAACTTTTTCGCACAAGAAATAATTTTGAAAAGTACTTCCAAAAACTGATATTCTGGATATGAAAACCATCCTTAGGTGTTGAAAATTGATTTTTGAGTCAACACTGATAATGGACCATTCAAAAGGGATAGAATCAACCCGTCGTGCAATGAGTGTCAGATTTTTGCCACAATTTTGCCACAAATGTGTCAATTCAGTGTCAATGTTTTTTAACCAATCAGAGTAGAGAAGACTCCGCCTACTTTTCGTTCCGAGAGCAACACAGAATCAAAGTTGTCATTATACTGTCAAAATTTTGCCAAATTTCTGTCAACACTTTTTAACCAATTTTTTACAGTGGCCTCCGGTGACAGCGATATGGCGTGAATTTGACATGTTATGGAGGGGGGTGCTTTAAATAATTTATATAAATGTCATTTAATTGATGCAAGGGCGAAGTATTTAAAAAAAAATTGATATTTAATGCCTAAAAAAGTGTTATGTTTCAATCTTTTAAAAAGATCAATTTTTTAAAAAACTGTGCCATAATTTCGGTTGAGCATGAACAAAGTTAAAATTATTATGAACTATTTAAGGCAACAATGTGAAAAATACTCCTTTTTGCCTCTCACCAGACTTCGAATACCATAAAGAGGAGAAAATGGGAGACCTTTTTTTTTTTGCAGTCATCGCAGATAGGTTGATATAGTTATAATTACGATCATGCCCGAGCGAAGCTTTGAGAAATTTGAATTTTTCAATATCCAAAAAAGACATTTTTCACGTAATCCCTGAGGGGAATGATTTTTTACGACGTTTTTCGATGTATTTTAGATACACCTCTCAGAATTTTTTTCAGATTTTTTCAAGAGGTGGAATTTGATCAATTATTAGAAAAATCGCGAAAAATAAATGAAAAGCAGTAATTTCAAATAACAAAAATGAATAACTACGCAGAATTTTGGAATATTGTCAAAAAAATCAAAAGAAATTCCGAGAGGTGTAAAATATATCGAAAAACTTTGAAAAAAATAATAAATTTTCACTCATCTTGGAATTGTCTTTCCTGAGGCGATTTTAAACTTTCGAAGTCAAATTCAAGATCACTAAAGTGGTTGAAAAAAGCTGAAAAATTCCAGAGTACCCCCTTTAGTACTTCTACCTGTGTGCAACGTTTGAAAAAAATCTATTTAAATTTTGTAACTATAGAATTTTTAACCAGAGAACATCACACATTTTTGGGCACCCCTCCTTCCAGGGATGAGATAAAAATTCGGTCGTACATTTTTAAAATTATCTTCTACCAAGAAAAATCGAATGAATTGTAAACATTCAAGCATTAAAATTCTAAACTGACTAGATCATTGTCATAGTCTGGTAGCCATGTGGCATAGGATAGGTAGTTAGGTAGTTAGGATTTTAGGGTTGCAGGTTCGATTCCCCCCTCCTCCTGACATCAGGAATTTTAGTGGAAAAATTTGGTACATAACCATTGTAATTCTAGAGAGAATGACAATATTCATAATCAAATCATGATCTAGGACTCCCTACATGCTTTTTTTATTTAATGAATGCGGATAAATTTAGGTTTTAATAACACTGCAATTCGTTTAACATGCCGCTACGCCAGCTACATATGTGTAACAGAACAGTGCCTAAAAAAGCAGTTAAACCACTTATCTTGAATATATCAAAAGAGTGTCATTTCCATGTCATTTCACTGCCACAGAGTCAAAACGCTGTCATACCCGCTACCAATAAACTGGTTTTGTGGCAAGATTTTGACACTACAGTGGCAATTCCTGCTCCGCGCTGATTGGTTGAATTTTGCCATTTTCGTGTCATTTTAGGTGTCATTTTTCTCAGTCAAAATCGTGCCATTTCCGTGTCAAATGGCACCCGCTTTGCACGACGGGAAGGGTGAACCTCAACTCAAATGCCAACTTTTTACACCTGAGAGTGGTTTCTACAGGCTCATTACGCAAAAACTTTGAAAGGGACCTGAACATTGTTCAAAATTCGAAAAATATGATTGAAATTTTTTTGAAAATTATTCAAAAACGAGAAAAAAAAACACCAAAATATTTTAAAAACTGAATGTAAGTAAAATAGATGGAATATTGAAATTTTCTGATTCGAGAAATCACTCTTACATCATCATCAAATAGTTTTCGCGATCTTTGATTATAGAAATACTACGACGCGACGTAGTATTTTTTTCTATAATCAAAGTCAGCGATTCCCATAATTTTAAACAATTTTTAAGAATTCAATTTGTATTTTAACAGACTTTTTATCAGAGAATTTACGAAATTTAAGCACAATTTTAATAATTTTGACTCATTTTTGCTGATTTTTTCGTCATTTTAAACAGTTTTATTTCAAAAACTTGCTCGTTACTTTGACCATTTTTACAACATTTTTATTGAATTCTATCAGATTTCATTCATTTTGAACAATTTTTGTTTCTTGGAACAATTTTTCTCATAAAAAATATCCAATTATCTCCACAAAAAAAAGTTGAACTTTGGTTAAATCTTGAGACAGTGAATCATTAAACCGTCAACATTAAAAACTCATCCAAAGACATCAAATCGTACCCTTCCCTCACTTTTTTCAAATCACCCCATGAAATTTTCCAATCCTGCATTTAATATTTTTTTTAAATCCATCCTTTTTTTCTTCGACAAATGGAAAAAACCCTAATCGACGTAGCCGATAAATCTTCATTATAAAAACGCCTAACGCCTTGGTTATATTTTCATTCATCGCGTCCGTAAGGTTCATTTATCGTGTGATTTTTGGCGTAGATTAAGTATACCACAATCTGAACTCGGAGGGAAAAAACGATAAAATATTTATTTAATAATAATCTGTTTCTCGTTTCTGCCAAAATCGTAAAAAGGGAGCTAGGCTTAGGTTAAAATTATCATTTGAATAATTAAATTATCGACGATTCGGCAACCTTGAGCTGTCTTAATACCGCGATATCCATCATAGTATTTTAACCTCGACAATAGAACCAGAAAAACTGTCAAGATATGTCTGGCTTATACACCGCAGAAGACGAGCAATACATTACACGGCTGTTTGTACATATCAAATGAAGGCGAAAAAAAAACTAACCGAATACCGAATGATAATATAAATAAAAAAACGAGCCCAACTGCATCATTCGTATCTAAGATTAATTTTTTTTTGAATATGGAAATATCATTAGGCATAAAAATTAATTACCGCAGCTGGCAATTAAGAATAGTAAAATATACATGTTGGCGAGCTGGTATATGAATATGAACGGCGTGGAGCGAATTATGGGCTGATTTATGATTTGTTGATATGTTACGTTTGGAAATAACGTGTGGGATATATGGTGACAAGGCGAATTTATGATGTCGTTATTATCGAATTAAAAAATTAGGAAAAAAAAGTCGAAAAAAAATTCAATTAAAACTTCATCGGAGGAGCTTTCACGAGCTACGTTTCTTGATACGTTAAACAGCAAGTATACTTTGTATCCGAACCGAACACGTCCTAAAAATAAATGTTAATTTCTGATGTATTGCCAAAATTTACATTTTCGTATTGTTGATTCGACTAAAAATACGAACCTTTTTTGAGCGAATTATAAATCAGTATTAAAAATTTTATTCGCATCTAGGTCAATGAAAATTGCAAAACATGAAGATTTTTTATCCAGAATTCAACTCTCCTCCCTTCATCCCTCCTCTTTTGAAATCTTGATCCGGATCAAAAAAAATGCAATTCTTAGTTCGAGTTAATTGAACGATTAATTGGAAATCAATAGATATACATTGATAACCTCTACGGGAGTCATCCATACGAACGTATTACGTATTCATATGCCAACTTCTGTCAGCTTTTTAGACCGCGACCATCGTAATAAATTTTCAGTTGGCTAACTACAGATTCTCAAAACGTGACGCTGAAATGTTTTCGAATCGTACAAATATGCGAATACGAATCGCGATCGGTGTCTAGATTATTCTAATTCATATAAGACTGGTTCGACTTTATATAAATTAAAATACAAACTAGATATTCCTCCTGCGATGCATTCGGCGTTGCAATATCAAACTAAGCTCTGAAACACTCCCCTGATGCCAATGCGACGTTATCTCGAGAATTCACAATTCGAATGCTCAATTTCATCTGATGCTGGCTCGACATTGAAAATTTTACGCCAATTTTCTCATCGATTCGATTCGTATCGATCAGTCAAATTTAGAAGAGAATTGAACAGCTTTCCAAGTAAGTAAAGGCTTTGGTGTAGTAAGAGAGTCATTCGGCCTCGGGAGGAACTTGGATGAAAATTGTTATGCTTTTTGATTTGTCTTGGTAGAAACTGATTTTAGAACACTCGAGCGAATTTTTATCTCATTCCCTGCGGGAAACTTAGGATCCCCAAAATACGTGATTTCTAAGCTAAAATTTTAAATCCGCGAATTTTCAACAATTTTTTTTTTGAACTTTATATGCAGGGAGGGAGGGTCACTAGAACAGGTGCCCTGAAATTTTTTCATATTTTTCCAACCATTTTAATGACGTTGGAAATTAAAAATCGCTCTGAGGGAAAAAATTATGCGATAAGTAAGAAAGATGATTTTTTTCAAAATATTCCAATGTATTTCACACTTTTCAAAATTTTTTCAGATTTTTTCGAGCCGTGGAAGTAGGCCAAACGCCAAACATTCAAAAAATCGTGAAAAATTGATGAAAACAAGTAATTTTAAGGAACAAAAATAATTCATTACACCGGGGTTTCGAATATTTGAACTCGAAAAAATCTGAAAAAATACTAAGAAGTATGAAATACATTGAAAAAAAATTATCTTTCCATTCGCCTCAAAATTGCGCCCTTCAGGGAGATTTTTAATGTTCACAATCAAATTCAAGGTCATTAAAAGAGGTTGGAAAAATCTGAAAAAATTTCAGGGTACTCCTCTCTGGTACCTCTACCTGTGTGCCATGTTTGAAAAAATAAATATTGAAAACTTGAGGGAATAAAATTTTAAAAAAATGTTTAGCTTGGAATTTACATATTTTGGGATCCCAACTCCCCAGAAATGAGATGAAAATTCTTTTTTGCGCTTTAAAATCATCTTCTACCAGGAAAAATTAAATGACATGAAAATTTTCGTCAGGTCACATCAGAAGCAAAATGACAATCTTACCACACCAGGTTCTTTGGGGAAATTCGGGCAAAAAATTTCGAGGATTTGAAAAAAAATTGATCAATTGTTTCTCTTTTGGACATACTTTCTATCCATAATTGAGTTACGAATCAAATGGACCCTTCCTCATAGGTCGAAAATTGATTAAACGAGGCCAATTTGGCAACGTAGCAATTGGCTTGAGGAAAAGCGATATACAGACGCCAAAGTGAACGAAGACACACTGGTTCGCGTAATGCAACTTCATCTATGATTCGAGTTTTTCGATTTTACGACGTGTATACTGTATACATATCGTGGTATTTTTTTCTTCGCTTCTCTTCATCGTCTCCCTCGCTCGGGCTCATTCCAACGACCAGCCAATAGATAATGATATGCAGACTAGCTGGAATTCAATAGTATTACTCGTGCTCCACTTGGGATTGCTGATAACCTGACTTCTCGTTTCCCCCTTTACGTATTTAAAGTACAAATACGACTCGTTAATTCGTTTTTTTTCTCTCTTCGCTTCGGTACGTAAAATCGGAAAGGGGGAAAAATTGAAGAAAATTCTCCTCTTAGCTACCATTTAATACATATTTTGACGAGCATGGCGCGGTTATCGTGTACACGAGCAAGGTCGTTAAGTCATCGCGGATTAGATTCGTGTTTTAGTCTTTCCTCGCCGCACGCTGCCCGGACGCCCGGGACGCGGCCGGCGCCGCACCGAGTTTTAATAAAATAGCGTATTATACCGGTATATACGGTATGACGACGACGAGAAGCGCCGCCGCGGCATATGCATTGCATAACGATGCCATTTAATAAGGAGAGGACGAATTTCGCGCGTCCATCCGCCCGCCTCGGGCCCCTTTACCGCCGCAGCAACGCGTCGAATTAATTTTGCGCACTTAAATGCAAATCTCGGCTTTACGTTCGGAATTTTCAACGAGTTTGCATGATACCGGCGAATGGCAATTACCTGACGAGAGATAAATTGCTCGTAAATTCTGCACCGCTTAAATTTTTCCAATTCATAAATCCGAATCACGGGCGTGCGCTACCATTATACTCGCGTATTCTTAACGACGAATAAGTATAAATATTTAATAAGCGGACCGAGCTCAGGTATACGTATAATTAATATTGCAAATAAAGTTACAGCGTTATGAAAAAATACGCGGTACTTACGTATGCACCTTAGTTGGTTCGGTGCAAGTAAAATTTTCAAGCTTCAGAACAGACGCTGCTATAGGGTAAAATAGTGATCTATTTATATATTAACGAGTCTGAATAAAGGTAAGTTTGAAACGGTTCATTAATTCGTGAACTCTCCATTTCCCTTCCAATTTCTTCGCCCTTTTTAAAATAAGAATACACACCAGAACAAAATATAAATAATATGCGAGTAAAGAGTACCTATTTTTAAAAAATTCTCACACAGATTTGTTTCAAAAATTACAAATCTACGAAAATGAAACAAGAATTCATCAAAAAATTCAAGAGAAAAGTGGAGTAATTTGCAAAAACTGCATGAAATACTACAAAAACTCGTTTTAATATGATTAAAAATCTTGAAATTGATTGTGAGAGCCCTTGTTACCCTCTTTTCAACCAACAAATTTTCAAGATAGGATCTCCAGACCCGGGGGGACAGGGGTCCACAATTTTGATCAAAATTCAAAAAAATCTAAAAAGTAAAGTAACACATCGATTTCTACTAATTTGAAGGCGCTGATTTCGAAAAAATACTTCGTTTTTTCATCCAACTCCTCTGACCCCCCCCCCCCCCCATTAGCTTCTTTGATAGAGGTCAAAATTCGAAAAAATGAAGAATAACGTGCGATCTGTCGTTTGTTAGGTATTTGAAGGCACTGAGTTCGAAATAGAATATTTACTTATTTTTTGGATTTGACCCTTTAGAGCTCTCCTAGACCCCCTAATTTTTGGGGAAGTATGTTAATTCCTGATTTTACTCCTTTTCTCTGCTCTAACCGCAAGATATGCACGATTAATTCGGTAAGAGGTCAGTTAAAGAAAAGGGGGTAAAATCAAAAAGTAAGCCAATATTCAATTCTATTTACGACCTCAAATTAGCGACAATCGATATGTCACACGCCATTTAAGAAAAAAAATTATCTTGGTTTTGAGAATGGACCACCAAGAGAACTCATAAAAAAAATTTGGAAGACTCGACTTCATTTTTGTCCTGTTTTAGTATGGAATATGTAGTCCTATCAAGTTGAAAAGTCTAAAAAAAAAACAACATTGAAAAGTTACAAAAATGCCAAATTTTATTTTTCAGCCTCAAAAGCTCAAAAAATTGGCGGATGATTTGTTTCAAGATGAATTTTCATCCCAAAAATCATCTCAATCTCAAAAGAAAAAATCATCTCAGAGTCAAAAGGTTGGGAAAATCTTATCGGTATGGATGCATGAAAATTATTTCCATCTCAAAGATCATCCTAGTCTCCAAATTTCGGAAAAATCATCCCAGCCTCAAAAACGTGTGAAAATCGTGAAGTGATTTCCTCTCCCCACGAAAACGCAAAAAATCATCCAAACTTCAAATTTTTTCAATTTTCTTTCCAAAAATATTCCAGACTTTAAAATTTGAGAAAATAATTTCCATTTATGAACTATTAAAGCATTAAAACCTCAAAAAAATTATGCGATGAAAAAACAATTTCAATTCTCACTTTCAAAGGACAACTTTTGAAACTTTTCAATATTATTATTTTGTCAATCAAAATGTTTACCTAACCTATTCAGTATTACTTTAGGATTTTTTATCAAATATCATATCAGTTCCTAAATTTTGCAAATGTTTTTCCAGGTCTTGTAAATTGTAGCGTATGTTGACCTTCTCCTCCTTTCATAAATAGATGAACATTACAGCAATTCAAAAAATCAGAATATCTTACAGAAAACTAGACCCAAAATTCTTTCTTGGTTTTGTTGGGCTAATTTTTCGACAAATTCGTCTTCTGACAATCCCCTTCCCCACAAAGTTGATACCTTCAAGAATATCTTAAACAACAATACTTCCCCTTTCAATATTAGGTATCTAAAAATTTATTCACAGCAGTCCGAATAATTCAGCTGCAAGAATACCGAGACAATTCATTCACAGATTTTTCAAAACCAAAAAACCGAAGCTACAGAAACAGAAACACATAACCTTAGAAAACAAAAAGGAAGTGATACGTTAATATTTCTTGATAAGAAAAAATATTAATACTTGAGAAGATAAAAAAAAATTATCACAAGTGTTTAATCTATATATGTGTACTAATATAACATTTTAATGGCAAAAAATTTTCCATTACCGTTAATTGTTTTAAAGAAAAATCACTGGATATTAATTTTCCGTATTCCGTTCTTCAGCACCTACATCTAAATTTTCTAACCAATTTATCAAAGATTTCAATCGTACACAAATTTTAAATCGATTACACTATTCTCTCTGACAGTTCACAATTCGGTTTATTTCGATGCACGATTTTTCAACTTGAGTGTCTCGAAAACCGATCAATTTCAATTTAATTTTAAAACAGATAACAGATAAGCATTGAAAACCTCTCAACGTATCAACAAAACTTTCGCTACGAACTCCACCAACCAAAACTAATACAAAGCAAAATTTCTACGGTCTGGAACAAAATTTTCTAGGCGAAACACACATTCGAACGATTTCGAATAAACCCAACCCGTCATTCAAATATCTCACGTCCGTGAATTTGAAAAATTAAAGAGCACGAAAAAAATCAATTTTTCATTAGCAAATAGCACATTCTGTGCAACGAAAACAACACGAAAAGCTACTCTTCCAAAGCCATCGATTTCTTCACCTGTCAGAAAAATTTTGATTTAGGAAAAAACGAATAAAAAAAGAATAACTCTGTACAACGGATTCGATAACTTTTGACTCGTCAGAGCCGTCGTCGAAGTGAAATTTAAATTCCGTACGAATTTCGATAAACCGAACGAAAAGCTTTTAGAGACAAAAAAATTCAATTTCGGGACGATTTCGCCTTTAAAAACATATACAATTCAAGGTCACGCACACTCGGTCGCGTATCTTATATAAACCATATAAGCCTAAAATTTATCGAAACAATGGCTCACGTCGTCGTAAATTTTCCAAGAAAAATGGCGACTTTGATGGCGACTCAGCAGTCGATCTTATCGCTCCGTGTAATATACGTGTTGCATTTCAAGTTGGAAATTTTTACATTATTCACAATCCATCGGCGTAAATTTTTTTTCATGAAACGGTTCAACGTCCACGTGAAAATTCATCAGACCGTTGGCGTTCGTTGGAATAAACACGACCACCGTATTCATCAAAAACACACATCTCTGTACCGCGGTCGTATCCTCGTGTACGAGAACTCTTTTACTTCATCTAATATGCAATTTCGTGCACTCGGCTACGACCTGATTTCGCTGCACGCGGCTCCAGCGCCACCAGAGTCGTATTAATTTCAGCCAAGAAAAAAAAAAAACCGAACTGGCGCACCGAACTCACGCTTTTCAAGTCTCCACGTGTGTAATTGCGATTTTTGTAACGATAAAAACGGAAGAAAATGAAATCAGGAATCGTCACCGGGGTTCATATAGCCGATGCAAATACGTACTGTCGTCGGCGAAAACGTGAGAAGAATGCACGAATTTATTTTATTTGGCTTTTGTCAGCGCGCTCAAATTACGCTTTTAGTATGCTTAAGGAGGACACGTACCGGGACAGGAATGCATCGTGCCAGAAATTTAATATTCCGATCCGTTTATAATATTGTTAATAAATTGGCGAAATTTACTCCAGTTTTCGGACTTGCCTGAATTTCCCAACCATTCGAAGAGCGGTTACGTTCACCTGGATTATTCCATATTACATCGAACTGCGCATACACAAAACACCGCCAAACCGCCGATTTCCCACACAAAAATAATTGAATCTCGCAAAATTATCGTTTTAAAACCTTATATACTCGAAGTAATTAAATATTACCAATAATACCCCCGAAACGAATGCGGAATTATTAATCACACGGTTTCCAATTCGATTACCTATACCACTCGACGAGAAAAAATTCATATTCATTTTCTCACCTTTTGGTGAATCTCACATCTAATTATATGGATACCAATCAGGAATTTTGGTCTGAGAGAATATGCTGTGGTTTTAGAGAAATTCAAACTTTTATTTAAAAAAAGTTTGAGAAAATTAAACTTTTGGAAACTATTTTTAAAAAATCGTAAAAATTCAAAAACTTGGAAAAAATTTTTGTAAAAAAAGTTGAATTTTTGAAAAATTTTCAAACTAGAAAAAATTTTAAGGAAATCTGGCATTAGAAAAATTACGAAAAATTTGAAATTAAAAATTCTTAAAAAATTTCCAGTTGGAAGAAGTTCTAGCGAGGAAAGAACCCATCCAAAATTTCAGGTTTAAAGTTATCTAATATGTCTCAAATTTTAGCGAATTTTTGAAATTTTACAATTAAGTATCTCATCATTCAACAAAATATGACATTTTGATCCAATCAACGAAACAAACTAAAAGCTATGTGCCCATTTTCGACCTGCCAAGTCGATGAAAAACGGTTTCAAGACGTTTCGGAGCCACCAAAATTTTTTTGATTTTTCCAGCGCTGAAAAAAAGTCTATAAAAATGGTCTATGTGAACTTGGAAAATGTTTGAAAAAATTTAAAATTGGAAAAATTTTAAAGAAAATTTAATCAGATTCGGACTAGATCGAAAGGCTGCTGACTTCACAATATGATAAAATCGTGTCATCAGCAAGATTTTGTCATACAAACAATGTTGCGGTTTGGATTATATTTTATACAGGAAACAATCACAATTGAATTATTAATCGAAAAAATCAAATGTAAATTCAACGATTCAAAATTTATCCCTCGATCAACACTCGACTTGGGAGCGATAAATTGTCAACTGTTTTGAACCTCGAAGAGCCAACTAGTTCTACGCATGCAATTAGCGATCAACTAGTTGAAATTCAACCGCAGCATTCTATTCGATCTGTTTGATTTCGTATTTGCTGCATTGATAGTACGAGGTGTCTATGGTTTGCGGCGGCGAATCGATATGCCATTTTAATGTTATTAACATTAGAAATTTGATCATAATTTAATAAATGCGTCGCGTCGTGATAATACATCGGGTACGTCTGATATTATATGTGTTAAAGCACAGACGCGCGTTATCGCCTTTCTCATTAATGTAAAATTTACATAAATTAATCTTATCCATACAGATACATACTATACATGTACTCGCGAATCGACCAACGTGACTAGTTAAATTCGATCCGATATTCAATATATTTAAATAAGATTTTAGAATTTACATTTTTACCTTCTATAGGTGGATACGTGTGGTTAAGTTACTCGTAAATGCATAATTACATATTATAAGTATGTAAAGGTGCGTTTTATCGATTCGAGGGGAAAAATTATAAAGATTTACAACTTTAAAACGATTTTTCAATTTTACTATAATTTATTTATTTATTATTTTGTATTCTAGAGCTGCTCAATTGAAAAACAAGAAAATCGAGCATGTGAAACAGAGATGAGAAACGAATGTAACTTCTACATTTTTTTTTTGAATACTTGATTCCATGAATTGGAGGCAATTTTTTCCACTTGGTTGTTTTATTTGTTTGTTCATTGGAAAATGAAAGAGAAAAACTATTTTCAATTTTTCTAGTTCAAATACCTATTTACAATTTTTTTATTAGATCCTGTTCGCAAATTAGAGCAGTTCATTTATAAATAATTATTCAATTCAACACTTGATTCGAAACTCAAAAAAAAAATCCTAAAAATAATATCCAAATTGAGAAAGAATATTTCTAAACGAAATATCTGATCAATAAAAATGCACAGAAATTGGTTTAAAATATACAGAAACTAAAAGACAAAAGTTCATTTATAAATTTTGAAAATAATTGGATCTCATAATTTCTTAATAACCAGGGATAGATACCGTTAACCAAAGTTTCAAATCAGAAAAAATCAAACTTTTTTTTGTAATACTCGACATGCACTTACAGAAACATTTCAAAAAATGATTCATACAAAAAATTCGATTTTCATACATTATTACCAATTTTTTGGTACGATCCCTCCCCTCCCCTCCTCTCACCCCCAAAAAAATCAAATTTAATTGCACTCTTTCTCCTTTTTGAAGAACAAAATCATGAACTTTTCAAGACCTTTACCTATACATTTTTGTTCAAACTTCGTGCTTTTAGACATTTCCTCAAATTTTAGTTATTTTGATTTCTATTTTTTGGGACGTTACGCAAATTCTGCTTTATCAAAATTTCGCTCCCAATCAAAATCGATAACGTAAAATAAAATTTGTTTAAAATGTCCAATAAATAAGACAGTTGCGCATAATGCAGATGAAATTCTTGATCAATAATCAATGTGTTTTTTAATCTGACAACTAATCAAAGAATTGAAAATTCAATAAAATCTCACCTTTTAATAAATAAAAATGCAACGGTTAGAAAAATATGTGGAAATTTTCTCGATTATTAATTCTTTTTCGAAATTCTGAATAATGGGAAAATATTCCCTGTACATTTCTAAAACTATTACCTCCGCTCCTAAAAAAACAAATTTCTTTTCATGAAAAAAATTTTCTATTCCGCAATTTTCGTCACCGTTAACTTTTAGAAAAAATTCTATCCAAAAATTTTTCAGAAACAGAATAATCCATAAATTTAAAAACTTTTCACAGCCTTCTCCCAGGGTAAAAATTCCAGTAAAATTCCATTGTGAAACATTCCAACAAATTGAAAATTCATTCCATCTCTTAAACCCTCTCCAACCAAATACCTATCGGGTAAATAGAACCCAACGCAAACGTACATCTACGTACAAACATTTGAAAACCAATTTCAGAACTTCCGGCGAAAAATCCATCAACATCGTACACAAGGTTCGGTCAAAAAGCAAAAATACGTACTCATATTTTTTCTTTTTAAAAAACCACACCAATTTAAAATAATTTTCAAGCTCGATATCGCAGTTGAAAAAAATTCACAGCCATTGAAACCTCGTCCGAAGATAACATACCCTCGAAAAAAAAGTTACAAGCTTCACAACGCAAAAAATTTCAACTTGTCTGCTACGAATAGATAATGCGCGTAAATTCTCGTAAATATATTCTCTTTCACTACATGAATCAAATTTTTTGGAATATCTCGCAGTAAAATTTATATTAATACCCGACCTTGTGGACGATTAACTTTGAAACTAGTAATTGAACAAAAATTACCAAAAAAAATTCTACCAACCACCAAAGGTCAGTACTCCGCTTATTGGCGATTAATTTAAACTTTACGAATATAATAGTTGAAAACCATCGTATTACCAACACGCTCTTCGGATTAATTTCTTTTAATTATAAAATACGAGTACGAGATTTTCGTCGTAGCGCCGCGTCCGTCCTCCCGTCATCGTCCGCCAGCGCTCGGTAATTTAACGCATCAGAATTAGAATTCGTAAGAGCACTTCGCGCAGTTTTTACAGACCTTGGCCCTGAGCCTACGCTATAATTCATTCGAAGCGAAACCATTTCGTTAAATTTAATTCCCTACGTAAAATTTAACGCGACGTAACGCAGGGTGAAATTTTGTCGATAAATTTTACCCTGCAGGGTAGAAAAATATATTAAATTGTCGTCTTACTCTTTCAGGCTTTCATTGTAGCGTTTTATGCTTCATTCTTTATAAACCAATAGTACCCATAACGGTGACTTACCTGTAACAAAAAAAATAAAAGAAGGTAAAAATCATTGACCTTACAAGAAATGAAAACAAAGTACATACATATACTTAATTTTATATGTCATATGAAAATAGTTCCATCAAGAATGTGCATGATGATATGAGAAGACCAGATGAGCAGAACAGAAGAATGCCAATACAATTTTATTAGGTATTCTAAATTTAAGAAGTAGACTTCCAGAATAATTTTCTAGGTAGAATTCGGTTATCTGGTCCATTTTTCACTTTGCCTCTCTGGAGAATTGGTACAACGATGAAATTTTGAAAACAATTATAAGCTAGGTGTTAAAATCTCAGTAATTTCAACGCAGAATTCGACCTTTAGGTAGGCTAATTTTTTTTCAAAAAGGAAAGTGAAGAGGGTACAACAATGTAAATCTCAAAAATGTACACAAATCGAGGTGTACATTGAAATCTGGCATCTGGGTCATTTCCAACACAGAATAATTCGATTATTTATCAATTTTTCGATTAGATTTTTAGAGAGGTGGTAGGTACACTGATGAAATTTTCAAAATGAAATCAAAGATGAGAATCTGGGTCACTTCCATCACAACATTAGATTTTTTGATCAATTCTTCAATTTTCTCATTTTTAAAAGTTTTGAACGAAAGCAAGACCTACTGCAAAGTAGGAAATTTTCTAAACAAAATTTTATTAGTAATTCTCGTCAAGTTTGTTTTTCGGCCTCTCTAGAAGGAAAACTTGGAACAAAAAAAAATCTAGGTACGTTTATGTACCAACCAACATAATTTAAATTTTTGCGAGCTGGGTATTTATGGTGAATGGTAAAATAGAACAATTTTAAAAATTTAGAAAAATCGTATCAATTACCAAAAATTTATTGAGAACTCTTGATTTTTCCAACTTCTTAAATGCTTTGAACAAACAATCCTTTCACTGTGTAATTTTGAAAGAAACTTCCAAAAAAGTATTAGCAGTGAAAATTGTAATTTTGAAGAAAAATTTTCAATAGAGAGTTTCAATATCTTGTGGAAATTTTTCTAATTTACCAAAAACAGATTCAGGAACACTCAATTACTTTGAAAAAATTTCAATTTTGACCCCTTGTATCATTGACGATCGACTCACCTAAAAAATTTATTCCAAGGGAGTAGGGGAAAACCATATTATATTTCCCTGGATAAAATTATCATACTAAAAGATGCTGTAATGTGTATCAATTTAGCATGGTGTGCTACCTAACATACAGTGCCATTACCAGAATAATCGTATTTCTGCAAATAGGTCATTTAGGAAGTCCACTCCTCATTTGTAGTAGTTTATAATTTACGAGCCGATTAGCAATTTTATACTTGTCGAAAAGCTAATAGGCCGGCTGTGCATTCATTAAAAATTTACAATTATAAATACGGTAATAAAACGATAATAAATATTTTGATGCGAAAAAGATGAATTTTCAAGTAACATTCCATTGCGGTCATATGGTTTACGGTGTAATAAATACGCGTCGATCGAAGGTGATAAAAAATACCGAAAGGTGGTTTTTTACATGATCCGGACCGCTAATAAACAATGCACGGTCATCAGGCAATGGATGAAGGTTTGGTAGGCTGGCGAACTAAGGGTAACAGGATGAAACGAATATTATACCTGGACCTAACACAGTTGTAGTATCTTGCATGAGTAAATGAACATCTTCAAATCTTCCAATCATGCGCACGCTCAGATGGAAGAATTTTAATTGAAACAATTTTATGAGTGCAGATTTTATGATTTCATAAAGATAAGGTATCACATTCAGTAACACTCGAGAAATGATTTTATGTTGATGTAGGTAAGTTTTTTATTCCGTGCAGTGTTGCCATTTTTCATTCGTCAGTAAATTTATGAACGGAAAAAAAAGTCTAGACAATCGAATTACTAAATGAAGTGCTCAATCTTTTGTATTTTCATCGGGTACAAACGAAAGAAAATTTTAGTTTTAGTATCTTGAATTTTGTCATGAGCTGGAAAGATAGATGGATGACATGATTTTTTTACTTTATGATTGGTCAAGGAGACAATATATTCAAAGGTTGAAAAAAAATTTTTAATTCATCTAGTTTAGAACAGCCACAAAACTTGAAAATAGGTAGTTCAAAATAAAGTTCAAAAAATTTTTAAAAGATATGTACATCACAGAAATTGATACAGATACTTCAAAGAATGATTTTAAAAATATCGAAAAAGCTTTTTTTCATAGAAATTGCCAAGAGTAGATAGGGATCGAAAATTTTTGTTCAATGAAAATTTTGGACAAAAAATCGTATTCGGCGCAAAAAAAATACTAAAACGATACATGCACACTTAAAAAACCAGGTTGATCAATCAGTAAAGAAATTTGAGTGAACAAATCATTCGAATTTGAGTAAAGCTCGAACTAAAAACCAATCGTTTCGACTTTCAGTTCTGTTCAAAATAATCAGCACTGAAATAAATCGACTACATACTTATTATCTAACTGTAAACAAATTTTTGGGGTTTCAACATTTTTCGAGTTGAGTGACTCTTATCAAAAAAAATTTCATCAACTCAGCTTTAACTCAAGTCGAAGAGCTCTCCATACAGAAAAGCCTAACTCATCTATTTAGCTCAAATTTGTAGGAAATTTTTCAGAAAAACTTGACATATGAAACATCACCAGAAAATGGAAGAAATTCTCTTTTAAAAAAATGAGCCAGATCATAATTAAATCGAACAATTTTACGATTTTAGAAAAAATTTTTTTGACAAAATGTAAATTGAACTTTAAGCTCAAATTTGGGCACCAATTTTCCGCCTTGCCAGCAAGGTAATTGTGTTCAACAGGTTCGAATCATTGATGATAAACTGCTGAAGCTGATGCCCGGTATACTTACTTAGTATGTTCCATAAATTTCCCTCCCCCTCTTTAAATTCCAGTTTTGCTGCACCAACCACAACAAAAAACATATATTTGAACAAGAGACGGAGTTTCAATTTTTCAACGAAAAATTTCCTCAAAATAATAAATAAAAAAAAAATTGAAACAACTTTCGAGTGATTGAAAAATATAAATGAAAAAAATAAGTAAATTTCCCACGAGTCATTGAAGACGTTTCTATTGGTATTTAGAAAAATTACTCAATTATCAAACTATTCGAATTATTTCATCTCTTTGTTAAAAACATAAAATTCATTTAAAGTTTGAAATCATTTCAAAAAGTAATTATTGGAAAACTGAACAACGAAGTGGGCAAATTCTCTTTCCTTCCATCCTTGAATTTGAAAAAGTTTCAGTATCCTCATTTCCAACATTAAAAAATAATGATTCGCCTCACTTTCTGGTCGCAAATACCACTGGACCTTGAAACATTCCATCAATAAACCCCTGGTTGAAACATGAATGTATGTAAACCTCAGAAATAAAAAATCGAATAAGACAAAGTCTTATAATAAATTTTAAATAAAGTCGAACAAAACATACGATCAAGCTAAATATACGAAGGAAACCAGAAGACTTCCTTAATACAAAATGGGTTATAAAAAATTTACCACAACAAAAAAATATTTCACCCAGTATCCCTCTAGTCTCGGAAAATCATCCACTATCCAAAACATTTACAGAAATAAGTCATCGAGCGAGGTTTTTCCACCACAAAATGAAACACACACACATCGTTGAAAAAAAGTTAATACCCTTTTAATGGGTATTTGAATTATTTAAGACGTATATTTCGATAATTCGTATGTTTTCTCGCGTTAATTATCCATTTAGCGAGGATAATAACGCGTAGAGAAAAAAATTCAACATTTTCGCGACGACTCGTTGAGACGTATTTTTTACCGCACGCGGGTCGCGGTCCCGTCTAAATTGAATTTTTTCTTTCGTCGTTAAAGGTAATCATTTACGAATTCTATTTTAATTATACCATTACGAAAAAAATCATATTTTTTTCCATAAGACAATACGCGCCAAATCGGATTAGCGACGAACGAAATCCGAGCTCATCGAGGAAAAATTAATTTTCGGATTAACGTAATTCATACAGAATTTAATCTTACGAATTGATTATATTTTAATGAATTTCTTTGTTTTTTTCGCCTCTTTTTTTCCATTTTAGCTCAAATATACCAAACGTAAGAGGTTAATGGCTGCTGAATGACGATGAATTGAATTTCGTTTTCGAGAGAACGATGCTGCATTCGGTGATGTCGCTGTGCTCTGCGAAGACGTTTATGTAATGGGAAAACTGCACCAAGTGTCGGGTTCAACCGGATAATTTTAATTAAAGAAATACGATACAAACGATAGATTAAGGTATATCTACAGTTTTGGCCGAATTTCAACGAGAAAAGTATTTCTATTATGGTGAGTACAATGAAGGTGTATCTAGTACTTATAATGAACGAGCTGAAATATGAAAATAATACCTTTATATGACATTTCCTCAACGGATATGCCTTCTTTCTCAATTTCTCTTTCTATTTTCTTTCCTTCTTTCCTTATAGAAACACGTCATCATTGAGTCATTAATATTATATGGGTATCTCATTATAAATTAATAACCTTTATGACGTCAATGCCTCCTTTAGTTTCTCCTTTAATTCATCAAATGAGTTAATTACATCTTTGAACCGAATTGCCGACGTTTTCCGTGTAATTCATTTCGAATTTTTCCGGATTTTTCAACTTTTTCGAATATTTACGGCAATATAACGTCTCAACTTGAAGCACAAGAAATGTTATTTTGGAGGGAATAAAAACTGAGCACACATATCAAGTCAGTAGAAGAGGAGTTTTCATAAGAATGATATCTATTCTGAATAAGACACAAAATATTTTCAAAAATTAAAAGAAGAAAACTCATGAAAATCATTTTCAAAATTTTTGGTCACAGTTTTTTAATGATTCGTCCCTCTTTTCTCGATGAATGTATAATTTTTAGTCTTTTTTCACCGCAACCATCCCCTCTCTCTTGGAATAAAAATAATCATAGTTGAAATTTTGTGTGTTTTTTTTGAAAAATCTAACATTTTTTTGTGTTTTTGTAATTTTAGGTTTTTTTTTCAACACTCAAAGCCAAAATCATAATTTTTCAGCAGTCAAAACCTTTTCACTTTTCAGTGATGAAATCTAAGAAATTTCATATTTTTCTCTTTCTCTTCTCACAACCAATTTTTTGTAAAAAAAAAAAAAACGAATTTATGAGAAAAATTGTACCAAAAATTTTCGAAAATTATCGATATGAATTTTTGATTTCCAATTTTTAAAAGTGTTTCGTGTCTCATTCAGAATGAATATTTTTTCGGGGGAAGAAATATGTATGTATTTATTCAGTCTTTCCAGAAACTTGGAAAAGTCTCTGACTCATTTTTTCGTTTAGAAATTAGGTAAAATTACGAATTGTTAGGACTTTGAATGTTTTAATCAATTTCTAGTAAAAGCACTCCTCCTTCCCTCTTCGGCATAATTGATGAAATTTATTTTTATGTCATTTTTAGACCAAAATTGTCATAAAAATTCAATCACACTCACCTAAAATCCCAAATCATTTCAATATAATTTTGAAATTTTTCTTTTAAAGAGAAAATTCCAATAATTTTTTCCATCGTAAATCAAAACATCAATTTGACTTTAAAATTTGAAGAAGCAATTTCAACATCACGGAATTCCAACTCTTCTCAAACTTTCCACTTCAACACTTATAATTTCTACAACATCAAGAGCAATAAGTAGATCCTCCTCCCGTAATCCTTTCCTTTTATTCTTAGAATTGGTGAAATCCACCCATTTTTACCACGTAGTTCATCGACTACGCAGAATTAATTCTCCGTTTCGATTCAGGTTACCTTTCGATGATATCAGGTATTGTGCTAGGACCCGTTACTATGCTGTGTCCCCGTTCGATGGTATTTTTTTTTTTCGTCAATTGCTGGATACGTAGAAATACACGCGCGCGGGTTAACGGGTAATTATTTAGTTAATTGTTAGTTTGAATGAGCATCCGTTTTGATAATAATCCTGCGACGGTCATATTGTTAATTCAGAGCTCGAGCTATGCAAGTAGGTACCTATTTTACACGTACCGAGTCCAACACGCAGGTAGTGATTTGTAGCGAGAATACCGAGAATAATACTTGAAATGATACGTAGGTCTAGGTACCATTCGATGAACGCGAATTAAAATGCCGCCTATAATCTATTCCTATTCGTATATAATTTCTACCATACGAAGTTAAAAACAAAACGAAAAAAATGCATATTGCGTCGCATACATCTGTATAATAGTCATCGTCGACAGATAAGATCCACTTGTGGTATTCAAAGAGTTGGAAACTGGTAATGGTAGCGTGGCGTATCTGCAAGAGCAACCAATAGACCACATACAGGGTTTGCATCTTTTATACATCCCTCGAAAAAAACCATTTCTCGATTATTATACTGCAGTTCATCATTCATTTCCAGTTCGAACCCTTCTACTCATCGAAGACCGCTTCGCTGTTGCACTACCTTATACCTACGTGATTTTAAAAATGCATACGATTTGTTCTTTTTCATAATAAAACCTCTTTACGAGTCGGCGTTGCGTAATCCATTCTCTTCTTTTTCAAGTGCTTCACACGACATTCATGCGACTAGTGCCGCTGCTCGACAATTCATCGATTACTAGCTTCTAAATAATTATACCCCAGATGGGATTTCTACGATCCAAGTTCAAACGTTCAAAGTTCAATCTTTCCATCAGAATTTTTTAAAATTTAAATCTTCTTAAATTAATTTAGTTACTTACTTAATCACTGTTATTCTAATAATTTTCATGTTCGAAATTTTTCAACTCTGAAATTTTTCCAATTTTCATCATTCAAACTTTTTTCAAAATTGCATCCAGTTTTGACATTTTTTTCAGCGGTAAGTATAATTCCTTCAAACTCTAATTTCCTCAAATTTTTTCCAATTTCGATTTTTTTTTTCAATTTCATACTTCTTCAATTTTTTTTCATCACTTTTTTGAAAAACAAAGTTGAAATAAAATTTTAAAAAATTCAAAATCAAAAAATATTTTAGCGAAATGCAATCAGCGCCTTCAAACACCTAGATTTCTATATGCATGTTGATTTTTTGTTAAAATATTACCCCTTCCCTTGAATAGTCACCCACTCCCACTTGAACTGAATTAAAAATTATTCACTGGGGTGGATTCGGAATCATTAATGGAAAAAGTTGTAAAACTGATTCATTTCCAAAGTAGATTGTCAAAATTGGACAAAATTCCAGTCAAAAATGACCCCCTCGCCTCTCCAGAAGTGGTATTCTTGCTGTTTCTGCGCATGTATGTATTTATTGCATTGAACCTATGATACTCAGACATCGCACAAAGAACTTCGACCGATCGAATATAATTAAATAATCGGTATTTTAACCCAAAACCGTGAAAAATTGATCCAATTTCAGCAACTTCATTCCCCCCCCCCCCTCCCTCGATCACTCAGAAAAGGAGGTGCATTTGGAAATTTAAAAAAAAAACAATAATTGGTAATTTACCTGTAGAGTTCGAATATCGTAATAAAATCTGGTCGGGAGGTTGACATGTGGTGCAAAGTAGAAAAAAATTATTTTTATTCAGTTTTGTGCAAAAATGTGAAAATTCAAGTAGGAAAATTTCAAATTTGAGGAACTTTTCTCTCTCGGATTTCGAAAATAATTACAATTCTGAAATCAGCGAGGTTCAATCATATCGAAATGACATCAAAAATCGGATCGATAACACAAATGGGGGTCCAAACCCCTTTAAACTTCTCCCATTTTCCAAAAAAAATACAGGCTAAGATTGGAGACCTTTTTCACGTCATTTCACCCCATTTTACAGGGTTTCCAGCCTAAAAAAATTCAGAATTGAAAAAAATTGGATACATTTTCATTTTTTGGTTAATAACACTGAGCTGAGAAGAACAAGAAAAATAATACGATAATTCAATTCGCCTCCCTGTTCCTGCCAACTACACATGCATCAAAAAACCACCAATTTTATATCACTGATTTTGGTCAAGATTTCAGTTTGAAACGGAACTGTGATTCTGTAAAATTAGCCTTTTGGCCAGCAACCTGATTTTCTTGTAACACGACACAATTTTTAAATTTTTCTTCTGTTTTCCAATTTATAAAATTTTTTCGAATGAAAATTTCTGACGATTTTTTCCCAACTTCGGATTTTTTAAAAAAAAATCATCTTCATAATTCCCAAAATTTCTTTAAACTCAATAAATAATAAAAAGTAATGAGAATTAGAAATCTAAAAAAAAATTCAAAAATAAAAATTGAGAACATTTTGAGAAAATTCAAAGTAAAAAAAATATACTGATGGAAAAATAAATTCAAAAATTGGCTATAGCTTTGAAAAAAATTAGACTAAAGAAATGAAAAAAATTCAGAGTTGAAAAAATTGAACTTAGAATAATTTTGGACTTGAATCATCGAGATCCCATTTGAGGAAAAAATATGAAGAACTAGTCATCGAACACTGTTCTCGCTCAAATACGGCACTCGGTTGGCTAAGTATTAGCCAAGTTAGCATACCGATAATTACAACGAGTTTCCAAAAACGGCGTTCGCGATGTAGCAAACCGAGAAAAAACACGAGCGCGTGTAAGGTTCCCGATGAGTATTTTATAATTACTATGTGGAAAAATTACCGACAAGGTCATTCGTACGTAGGAGGATGTACAGTCTGAGGGGTTAGATTGGCAGCCAGAGGGAGCAGGAGGGAAGAAAACTCGATAATATAGGTTTTCACGCGGTATGATTTCCACTGACCCGCCTTCTCCACCCAGCATCGTACACGAGGTTCATATTCGCGTCCACTGCTATATAATATTCTGATTAAATAATTACACACGTCCAATAACCATCAATCTTGATGAAAATTATTAAATTTTCTCGCCCCGTACAATTTACTCGGGCAAGTACATAAAAAGCTTTCTATTACGAAGGTTATTTCGGCCAGTCAGAGGCGCAAACTTTTTTCCACGTTGCTATGATGCTTCGCTAAATTATGAATTATTTTTATTACCGAATCCACATTAAGCATCTCGGTACGATTTTAATTAAAAACAAGAATAAATTTCCAGTAAGTAGATTTGACCTATATGCACATAAATCTCCGTCAACTCCATCGCCGCACTCCGCACATCCTCGAACCAAAACATAGCGGAAGAAATACCCGAAAAAATTCGATAACCTTGTGTACGTCGACTTATCCGGCCGGGCCGGTGCGTTTAAATATTAATTAATTCGTCGCAAAGATCGCGAGATCGAGGGTGGTGCACGGTGCGGAAACGCGTACGCAGGTAGGCACCGTTCGTACGGCAGATTTTTACGACATCGTCGAAATGCTGCCATAGTAGGTACCTTAAATTAGACGTTGGCTTGTGTTTAAAATGATGTATTGTCTGGTCTGAGGTGTCAAGGTCAATCCGTATAAAAAAATTGTTCGCCGCTGAATTTCGTGCAGCGTGCGGCATGTTCCTCGAGCTAAATTTAAGCCCAGACAAGATAAATGAAGATGGTGTAAAAATATGTAATTGAATAGGTGTGGAATTTATCCGGATACGATAAATTTTATTCGTATGGTTTATTGCATTTCAATTTACAATTTGCCTCGTGCTGTCTAAGTCGAACGCTTCTATGGTACGAGTACAAAACTTAACGTAGGCATTGATGATATATCGAGTCGCTTTGTACCGATTATAATTTCTGTATTTGGATAATTGGCATTTTTTTTATACTCGGAATTTTTTGCGCACGTGCAAAATAGCTAACGCAATGATTTTGAGATTTTTCTTTCGCATTTGCGACGGAGATTAATTTTTATGGCTGATTGGAGAGGTATTTGGAAATTCAGAAGAAGAATGACCCGGGATAAAATTGGATTAAAATTCCGCGATAGTGAATTTTTTAGAAGATTTTTAAACACATTTATTTTCAATCTCGAAAAAAATTGATGAAAAATCAGAAATATACGAAAATAGCAATAAAATTGAGTATTTCTCACTTTTAAAATAAAAATTGCAAAAAAACAGCAGAAAGACGACAAACTGAAAAAAAAAGTGAGAAAAAATCATTTCTGGGCAAATGAGGCTGAAATGATATGACACTTCGGTATCCCTTAAATAAGTAATTCCAACCAAAGAAATAGGTACCTAGATTCACGTCAGGCTAATCACATACCAAAATGAAAAATTTACAAAATTCGAAAATTTCACGCAGAAAAACTACCACTTTTCGAAAATAAAATGAACGAATTTTCTCAAATTTTCATACTCGAAATTTTTTCACGCCGTGAATAAAATACAATGACCTTGGATGTCACTTCCAAATTGGCATTTGATAAAAATAAATGCCACGAAACTTCTTTCAGTAAATTTTTAGCTACGCAATTTTCGTTACGTTATGAAATTTTTCAAGGTCTAAGTCCTCTCGGTGGAAAATAGATAAGAGAATAATAAATGATGATGTCTCGCAGTCGATGAACTTTTTCTGCGGTTCAAAAAAAAGGTTGGATCGTACTCTGGTAAATTAATAAATTAACATATCATTTGAGTATTATTCTCGGAAATTATAATTTCGTTCCGTTTCAGCTCTTTGAATGAAGTGCGAGTGATGAAAAAATGTTTGTAAAGAAAAGAGAAAAAAGAAGAAATGGTTTTAAAATTGAAAATGTTTTAATTTTCTTATTTTCTCAGTTTCACATCATTTTTAATGATTTCTCTTTACAGCTAATTTATCAACAAGAAGTGTGAAAGGATTTCAATTCGACTCAGATTTCAAGAAGGGCAAAAAATCACAAAAAATCGATAAAAAATAACTTTTTTGTGAGATGTAAGAGAGAAAAAAGACTGGAAAATTATTTCCTTGGAAAATGAACAATTGACGATTTTAAAAAACTTGAATCTTTTTCACCTCTCTTTTAAGAAAACTGAACATTATTCGAAAAAATTCTCGTCAGAAAAACCTGAAAAACTCATTGAATAAATGAAACGAAAATTTTTTTAAATTTAAAATGTGTTTTTTAAAATTTCTTTTGGAAAATGGACCTTCTAATTTTCTTGATTTCTTCGTACTTTGAAACAGAATTTACCCATTCCTTTCATCACTAGTTCGAAATTTTGTACTTAGGTATTTTCAACATGGATTCTGAAATTCGAGTCAGTTTTTATCTTTAATCCTCAGAAGGGACGGTACTGAACTCAAATTTGAAAAAAATTAAATAGTATCGAGTTTGGTGTCAAAATATTGAGTTTTCTGGTCTGAAAAATACAATTTTTGACAAAAGAAAGGATTTGCACGATGAAAATGGGAAAATCGAATAACGCCAGAGTAATGGGAATGCAGATAAGCATAAAAATTTTATTTTGCATTTCATCTAAAAAAAAATCCTAAAAACTTAATAGGATTAAGAAAACTGAAAAACTTTCAAATTCATTTTAGAGGTTCATCATAATTTTTTCAATTCAATAGATACCTACTCATGACAAAAGTAAACTTTACAGGCCATGACATTGGAAGCAAACACATTTTTTTAAAAATAGTTTTGGGGTTTCGAACTTTCGGTTTGTTGTTGTTTTTGTTTTCAATGATTGGTGCTTAGAGCCTTCTACCCTGAATCCCAATCAGAAAACTCATCATTGAATCCTGACTAATTTTTAAAAAGATGTTCCAAGTTAGTACAACAAAGTAACACTCTAGGAGTAAAAAAATCCAGTTGAAGGGCCAAAGCCAAAACCAAAACGAATTTCTATTTGATTATGATTCAAGTTTTCCAAAAACATTGGTTTTGGTTTTTTGAATTTTTCCGATTTTGCTTTCCGGGTGTGGTGATGAATACTCAGTAAAAAAAAAAAAATCGCCTCAATTTCGTATAATTTCATCTCCTGTCAATCATTATCCAAACGTTCTCTAAAAAACCAAAACATTCAAAAAAACCACACCCAAATATAAAAATTCATTAGTACATCGACACCGTCAAGAATTTCCAAGCTCCAAACTTTCAGCTTTTAATACTCCACTCGAACGCTCTAATTTCACACCAACATCAACGCTTGGACCAAACTTGCACCGCACAATCTACTCGTTTAGTACATACTTAAAACTGAAACCCTCGCCACAATCCAAATTACCCCCTTGAACGAACCGCATTATCCGAAATTTTACACTTTTACGCAATAACGACCGTATAAAACGAACAATTAAAAAAAAGTAGCCACGATATCATCTTGATTGTCATATAGCAATTAAATTTCGTAATCGTCGTTTTAATTTAGTTTGCGGAAAAAAATTATCAACGTAATGCATCAACCTTACAAGCAGCTCGTTTATTACGGTTCAAGGTAAGTTCATCATTACACGATAAACTTGAGCTTCGCAAACGAGCGAACTTTTTTCCTCCAAAAAAACGAAACCTCGCTTGTAACAATTTTTCGGCCATTTGCCATCGTGAATTTTTCATCAGCATCGTTTAGTTCGGCGTATCTCAAAAAAAAAAAAAAAAAATGGTAAATTTCCAAACAAACATTAAAATGATGAAAAAATCTGCTAACTTATTCGTATAATAGACGACTTCAATTTGAAGGGGAAAAAATGTAAACAAAACTCGAGTATGTAATTACGTAAGAAAAACGTTCGATAACCGATGATAAATTTAATAACTTAACGACTTTCGAGTACATATAAAATCCGCCAGCCCTCCGTCCCTCTTAACCTTTACTAATACCATCAATCAACGCACGATTCCGAAAATAAATACCGCATCGTGCCCGCACCGTATGAAATTGCATGCGAGAAAAATTTACCCAATATGAGATTACAACAATTATCGAAGCTTCGAAATGTGATAATAAATTCATAGCTCGACGTAATGACGATGATAACCACGAAATATGTATAAAAGCTTGACGACTTATGGTTTTTATACACTCGAACTGTATAGATACTTTTCTCCTTCCAGCCTACGATCGTTTTCTCTATCTGTTGTGTGTCTTCCACAGCTCGAAATAAATTGTACATAAAGTTTATATTGTCGTAAAGAAAATATATATTCGAGATGTTTCGGCGCTGGAAGCGTTACGCATCTGCGACACATAAAACGCGCTTTACGCTGGAGGCTTTATTGTGCTGAAAAAAAATTACATCGCGCCAATTCCCTCGTCTGAAATTAAGGGTATGCTTTCGGTATTGAATTGGATTGTAAGTAGCGTATTTCGAGCAGCACAAAAACAATTGTTGATTTTTATTCAGACATACTTGGTTGCAAATTTGGTTTCGTAACTTATTACAAGAGAACTGATTTGTTCAAGCGAACGAAAAATGCATTTCAAATTTGAAATTACAGCTGATAGTCAAAATTTATGCGTACGCATTGCAGTGTTGATCACTTCACTACTACAAGAACACTTCATTCTGTAATAATACGAGGAATAGTTGTCAAACTGCTATTTTATGAAAACGAGTCCGATATTTTATTTTTGCTTGATTTTATACGAATTACTTTTTTCTAGAGGGTAGCCCGTAGCCGTAACAAGACTTTCGCGCGTTGAATTTTTTCTCGATTGAATTTGTTAGATTCTTATGATTAATTTTCTATGGATGGTATAGGATATGCTTAATTCATCCCGATAGGCGATTTCAATCTACTTTTTAGTATTTTTGTAACTCTAACATGGATTTGAAAAAAAAAGTTATATGCATAAAAATCCTTCCGAAAATTAATTTAAAAAATTTTAAAACGTATTTTTAAAAGAATGGTATTCAAATGTTCTCGTTCCTGGTAAGTAAGCCTTACAAAGTAGGTAATTAGGTATCTCAACTTGAGTAAAATTTTGAGCCGAAACAAAAATAAAGCAAAATTATTAAAAATCTCAGATGTTAAAATTAATTTTTCGAATTTTGTGAAAATTTTGAAATTTAAAAATTACTTCATCGCTTTACAAAAGTCATTTCAAACTTAATCCCAGCCCCGCGAGTTTGAAAAAAAATCGAGGGATGGATTTGGGATAAAAATTCAATCCAAATTGAACCCAGCTTGAAAAACTCGAAAAATATACCTATGGGATGATTTTTAAGAGACGGAAATTTATTTCAAAATTCATCCCAGCCTCACAAGTGAAAAAATCCTGGGATGAAATACCTACTCGAAAAATTCATAACTGTGAATATGATTTTTGTGAGATGAAAATTCATTCCGAAATTCATCCCTGCCTAAAAAGCTTGAAAACATCATGTGTACCCATTGATTATAGAAAAGGGCTGAAATGAATTTTCGGATGAGTTTTCATTTTCCCTTTAAAAAATCATACCACAAATTTTTTGAGTAGGTATTTCATTTCACGATTTTTTCAGCTCTTAAGCTTAGAATGAATTTTGTGATGATTTTTAATCCAACACAATTACAAATTAACACAAGATTTGTTCGAGTTTTTCCGAGCTGGAATGAATTTGGGGTGGTTTTTCATTTCGAATTCAACCGCAATTTTTTTGAGTTCTTGAGTCTGGGATGAAATTTGAGATGATTTTTATCCTCAAAATTCAGAACATCATTACATTTTTTTAGCTTTTAGGCTGGGATGAATTTTGGAATGAATTTCCATCTCTCAAAAATCATCCCATAGGTAATTTTTTCGAGCTTTTCAGGCTAAGATTAATTTTGGTTAAATTTTCATCTCAAATATCCCAAAGCAATCCCTCAATTTTTTTTTCAACTTCTGAGGCTGGGATTAAGTTTGGAATGAATTTTAATCTTCCATAAATCATTGCACGATTTTTCTGAGTGTTTCATCTCACGCTTTTACGAATTTTGGAGCCTGGGATGAATTTGTGATGAATTTTTATCCCCAAAATTTACGCTGTTAAATTTTAGGTGCCGAAGTTCGTTTCTCAAATCTTTACAAATTTTTAAAATAGGTAGGTAGTTACATTAATTTAAAAGTTACCTCATCGCTCTGCAAAATATGAAAATTTGATCTGATTAACGAGAAAAGTTGAAATTCAGCAAATTTCTCATTTATTTAAGTCTCCAAAATTTTTGGAATTTTCCAGCACTGAGACAAGTTTATAAAAAGATCTAGGTATATGAATTTCAGCACCTATACCTAATCGCAGCTTACTCATAATGGTGACTTATTGATCAACTGAAACACAATTTCCCTAAATTCATTTCTTTAGAAGGCTTCGGATCCTTCATAGCTTCAAGTTCAAATTCATATTTTTTGACAAAAATTTCTCCAGGAAAAAATTTGAAAATACCTACGTTTACAGTGCACTCATTGAGATGAAAAGCCGATGTTGATATACCCAAAATTATAAAAATTTTCTGGAAGCTTCCAAAGTCTCGAAACCACATTCAATTAATTTGAGAGATCAAAAATAGGGTATCTATATACCAAATTTATTCTTTTTGCCGTAGAATAAATCAAAGAGCTTTTCCTAATATAAGGGTTGAAAATGGCCCTTGACCCAGAATTGGTCAAAATTGATCCAAAATGTTACTTATGGTCTACAAACATTCCAATAAAAATGTTGACCCCCTACCCGCACCCCTTTTGGAATTATTGCGCTTCTAATGTCGAAATTTCAATACACGATATCTCTGGAAGGGGTGGGTGAAAAAATTTGAAATGTTCACAGACTATACACCTTTTTGGGTAGTATGAACTATGAATGAGAATTTTTTGAAAATTTTCGGTTCTCATTTTGCCAAATTTTTTCACATTGAAATTTTCAAAAATGTTTTAAAAAATTTTGAGGGTGTCATGGCTGGAAAATTTTTTATTAGATCGGCCAAGTGGTCATGCATCACATATAATTGAAGAGCTCTTTTCCAAAATGGGATAAATTTTCAAACCGTATGTGGAAAAAGGGGCTCAAGGGTAAATTTTTTCTTAGCCTTTGACATTAAAAAAATTTACCCTTAAGCCCTTTTTCTCATGCACAAATTTTGGACTTATCCCACTTTGCACAGGAGCTCGTCAGTTTTTGTGGACCCTGAAATTGGGGCAACATGGTCAAAAAAATTAAAACCAAAAAGACGTGATTTTTTACCTCTTTTTCGTAGTAACAAGCCAGTTATCCCAACCTAAAGTAAAATTTTAAGTCAAAATTGTCATAAATTGAAAGTACCTAAATCGTAAAAAAATTCCATTCAATTTCAAAAACTGAAGTGCATTTCTCAAATTTTGAAATTTCAAAAAATCGCCAAAATTCGAGAAATGCTTTTCAGTCCTTGAAATTCTGTAAATGAAATTTTTTACGATTTACTTTCAATTTATGACTATTTTGACTCAAAGTTTTCTTTGGGTTGGAATAACTGGCTTGTTACTACGAAAAAGTGGTAAAAATCTCGTCTTTTTTTGGTTTTATATTTTTTTAAACCATGTTTTCCTCAGTTTCAGGGTCCAAAAAAATTATATGTTGGCCGATCTAATAAAAAAATTTCCAGCCATGACACCCCTCAAAATTTTTTTAAAACATTTTTTGAAAATTTCAATGTGAAAAAAATTTGGCAAAATGAGAACCGAAAATTTTCAAAAAGTTCTCATTTATACTTCATACTACCCAACAAGGTGTATAGTCTGTGAAAATTTCAAATTTTTTCACCCACCCCTTCCAGAAATATCGTGTATTGAAATTTCGACATTAAAAGCGCGATAATTCCTAAAGGGGTGCGGGTAGGGGGTCAAATTTTTTTTGAATGTTTCTAGACCATAAGTAACATTTTGGGTCAATTTTGACCAATTCTGGGTTAATGGCCATTTTCGACCCTTATTAGGGAAGGCTCTTTTCACATTTTGCAGAGCGCGATAAAGTAATTTTTAAATTTCAAAAGTTTTCCAAAATTTGAGAAATTAATTTTAGCATTTGAGATTTTCAAAACAGGGTGCATTATTTTTGTTTGGGCTCAAAATTTTACTTAAGTTGGGATACCGTACTTACTTTGTAAGGCTTACTTACCATGAACAATGAACATTGAACTGAAATTGTTGAATAAAATTTCAGCTACGTGAATATCTGAATACTATTCTTTTAAAAATAACTTTGGAATTTTTAAAATTAATTTCTGAAAGGATTTTTATATGCAGATTTTTCTATATTTGTTTGACTTTGAGTAAATTTTCTTTTCTCTCTCTCACACATTTTTGTCAATGTAGTTATCGTATTTTGTCTTTTTCCAATATTTCCATTTGATGTACCTACTCTCGTAATACCATTCAAAATTGATATAGAAGAATTCCAGAAAATATTCAGAGTATCTGAATCCAGTTCTGAAATCATTTTGACCTCGAATTGCATTCATGACCCAAAATGGTACTCAAATGAGTAGATGGCGAGGGGGAAAATTGAAAATTTTCCATAATTATCAAGGGTGGTATCAAAATCCATGTTTTTCAATCCAGAATTAGTTTCCGACAAAACATGTATTACCAAAAACCGAAAACAAAAAATGAAGTAAAGTTTCCTCTGAAAGGAAATAATGCATTCTGAATTCTGATATTAAGTTACCTAATTTCAAAAATATAAAAATTTGTTTTTAAAATTCAAAAATCGGCTTTTAGCTCTCTGATATTTTTTTTGTCATTCTGACTTTCTGATATCAAGTAAATTTTCAGCTTCTGACTTTCTGACATTAAGTTTTGAAAAAAAATCAGCTTTTAGCTCTCTAATATGTTCATGGTCATTCTGACTTTCTGATATTAAGTCAATTTTCTTTTCCCGACTTTCTAATAGGTATTTATATTTTGAAGAAATAAAAATTTGTAATTTTTCAAAAGTCAGCTTCTAAATTCTGACATCAAGTTTTGAAAATACAAAAATTTATAAGTTTTCGTGATACAAAATAGCGTGACGCAAAATAGCGTTATAAAAATTTTGGAATGACCTCCCCCCCCCTCCATCCAAGAGGAAAAAACATATCCATGTTAAAATGGGCTTTTAGAGAGGTAGTACTGAGCTTCAAAATCCATTTTTTTTTTCAATTATCAAATATAGTATCAAAATAATTTTTTTTTATCCGTGGAATCAGTTTCCTATGTCATTTCATCGAAAAGCCCAACATTAGACCATTCAAGAGCAAATGGAAGCAGATAATTGAGAACAATTTTCAATTTGTACCCCCCCATTCTACCGCCCTTAGGGTCTCATTCTTTCAATTTGGGTTATTCTATGAAAGTGCACAAACAAAAAACAAACGATTGACATAATTTCCAGTCGGAACTCTAATTTGTGACTGTTTTAAAAATTTTCACAAAAGTTGTCAGCTAATTTTTTTGAGGGTCAGTACGTGTTCATAAATTTGCAGATTAATATCAAAATTTACTGATTTGTAGAGGTAGCAACCTAAATTTTTTCCGGGTCCACTAGAATCGAGATCGAGTTTTTTTCGGAAAAATTCCTAGAATTATTCAGGGTGTAGCAAAAATTTTCAAAGTCTAATAATGCTGCCGCCGGGAGAAAGGATGTTTTGGGTTACTTGAATGAAGAATCAACCAATTTTTTCTAATGATTTCAAAATAAAATTGGCCGATTCTCCATTATTCTTTATTCAAGGGTAACCTGGACAAATTGTGGGAAATATTTTCTTTGCTTTCTATAAACTGTTTTTCTTCCCATTTCATCTAGTTTTTTAGCATAGGTACCAAATAGGAAATGTGAGGATTATTTTAAAGGAGGTCGGCAAGAACGAGTATGAGTGGAAGCTCTCACCAATATTTCTCTCTCCCTTCTCGCTTTTTTTCAAACTCTTCTGCCAGAAAATATTTTGGGGTTTTTGTAAGGAAATAGAAGTTTTTAGTCTTTGATGTTTGGTGATCATTTTATGGGCTAGTCCTTTAAGAAATTGATAGAGCAGTGCAGATGCAAATTTTGTGTCCCATCTCACTAGTCCGGTTTTAAGGTATTGAACTTGAAAACTACAAGCTTCGAAATGGTACATATATTTCCAGCGAAACATTTTGTTATAAATTTAACCCCCTTCCCTCTCGTTGAACACTTCGATACACAAAAAGGGAGCGGGTTAATAGCCCAGTCAATTTTCAGTCTTCAATTTCAGTATAATTTCAGAGAGTTCAGTAATCCGGCAAAATCTTATGAATTGATGCAAATTGAAAAAAAATATTGAAAATTTTGCAGCATACCTGAATAATGAAAAAAATTGAGCGTTTTATAATTTCAAATTTACTGTCCTCTTTCAGAAATCATAATCCATCTGTAAAATTACTTACTCTTCAAATTCAAATTTTTTATTATTTTAAAGCAATCCAAATCCTAGATTAAAAATGATTTGTTCTCAAAATTATTTGAACCAATTTTATCAAATTTTTTCTCATCAAAACTCCTTTCTAATGTATAGAAATCGAATTTTTCAGAACTTTTGCCTCGCTGCGCCCGACTGTATCGTTTTTATTCTCAAGTAATTTTAAAGTAAAGGTGGCAGATTTCTCATTAAAGTTGATAAATTTGAAAATTGTTTCATTGAACCATAAAAATTCTTCGCTATTTGAATTTTTCAATTGGTATTTTGGAATCTCTTCCCCCCCCCCCCTCCAGCAAGAAAAATCTATATTAGAACCGCCTCTGAACTAACCAAATAGGTAATCTGAAACCTACAACCTACTCAACAGGTTTTTGAAAGGGAATGAAATAAGAATAAAAATTTTCAAGCTCTAAATTTCAAAACTAACTCAATTTACAAAAGATGGAAGCGAAATAGTCAGTGGAATCGTCAAGGGGAGCCAGAGTGGGTCTCCGCCCAAAAATGCGAGCCCTTGCTCGACCCTCAAAAAATTTCTGTTGTATTTAAAAATTATACAATAATATGAATCCCTCCCCATTACATCAAAATATGTACCTATGTTTTTTCAAACCATCCTTTTTTGATATTAAAAACCCAATTTTTCGAGAGCTTCGCCCTCCCTTTACTCGGGCATGAATAAGTTAACAGTTCTATAATCCATCTAAGGCAAAAACAATACAAAATGAGGCTCGTTTTTACCCTTCCTCTTTGAAATCTATCTGGAATATCAAGTTTTTCATACCCACCTGTATACATACACTTTCATGTTTGATGTTTTTTCATGAATTCGTGTATCAATGTTTTATGTTGTAGAAATTGTTTGTAATTTTGAAAAAAATGAAGAAAAAATTGGCTGAGAAAAATTTTTGACTTGAAGAATTGACCTGGGCTTGATTTACAAATTTGCCATGACGTTGAAAACATTTCGTTAAAAATTGTAACTTTTCCAAAAAATTTCAAGTTTGGAAAAAATTTTGAAGTTGGAAGAAAAATTCAGGAACAAGTTTAGGCCTCGTCCAAAAAAATTGAAGTTGAAAAAAAATTGAGGAACAAATTTAGACCTCGTCAAAAAGTTTTTGAAGTTGAAGAAAACTGAGGTAAAAATTTAGGCTTCGTCAAAAAAAATTTTTAAGTTGGAAGAAAAATTGAGAAACAAATTTAGACCTCGGGAAAAAATTAAGGAAAAAATTTAGGCTTCGTTTAAAAAAATTTTGAAGTTGGAAGAAAAATTGAGGAACAAATTTATACCTCGGGAAAAAATTGAGGAAAAATTTTAGGCCTCGACAAAAAAAATTGAAATTGGAAACAAATTGAGGAACAAATTTAGACCTCGTCAAAAAAATTTTGAAGTTGGAAAAAACTGAGGAAAAAATTTAGGCTTCGTCAAACAAAATTTTGAAGTTGGAAGAAAAATTGAGAAACAAAATATAAACCTCGGGAAAAAATTTAGTAAAAAATTTAGGCTTCGTTAAAAAACTTTTGAAGTTGGAAGAAAAATTGAGGAACAAAGACCTCGGGAAAAAAATTAGGAAAAAATTTAGGCCGCGGCAAAAAATTTGAAATTGGAATCAAATTGAGTAACAAATTTAGAACTCGTAAATAAAAATTGAATATGGAAGAAAAATTGAGGAACAAATTTAGACATCTTCATAAAAAATTTTGAATTTGGATTGGAAAAAGAAGTCTGAACAGGAAAAACGTGCGGTCTTGAAAAAAATCGCTCATCAACGTACTGGAAATACTTGAATCCGTCAAACTAGTCAAACAGGCTCACGTGCATCAGTCAGCTGTTTGTAGATGAATGATTACCGTAAATTACTGAGAAAAGGTGTAATGTGATAAAAGAACGATAAAGCTCATTTCTAATAAAAAATCAAGTGAAACGACACCTATCGATTTCACGCGGAACTAACGAGTATTAATTGGCTATCTCCCGTCACTCCGATTACCCTTTAAACGCCCAAAACCGCCATAATTTTGTCCAAAAAGAGTCAAACTTACGATCGTTATATCTCAGAAAATATTGAACATTTTTCTAATATCTTTCCAAATTCGGATTCTGTACGATGAGATCTCGAGAGGACTTTTGAGACTTTTCGCTTAAAATCATTCTAATTTCGAAAAATCATGTTACAAAAATCGCGAAATTGTGGAAAATTTCCGCAAAATTAATCTCTTTTTTTTTCGATAAATATAATATTTTTTGGCAATATTGCAAAAGTCCTCCAAAGACAAAGCTTTAATAAAAATAATATTGAAAAATTCATAAAAATCCGTTGGATATTACAGGAGAAATCACGATCCTAAAATGATCCTAAAAACACCCAGTTTTACCCAGGTAATTTTATTGATAAGGAACGAGAGCATACCCTTAACATTTTTCACCATTTCGGACATCGTTGATCGTCGTGTTCATCCGCCGGCGCGGTGATTAAGACGATACGATTTCAACTTTGATTTAAGGCTATTTTTCAACTTTTATCATCAAAATGAGACAGTTGATTTGACTCGTGAAATAAAATAAAATGAAAAATAAAGCAAAAAACAAGCGTTTCGTGTCTCAAGCGCGACGATGAATCCACGAATAGATTTCGCGCGAAAACTTTCACTCGTGTCGTTGTGTTCGGGATATTTGAAAAATTAACGCCGCTACCGCTCAGCGCCTGGTGTAGCTATTTACTACGAAAAACTGATCCGGATCTGAGAAAGTTTTCCTTCTGAAAGATACGTACGTATACTCTACAAGCTATGGAAAACTTTCGACGGCGGATATGCTTCTATAAAACGTCTCCTTCGAGGATACCTCTTCTTCTATCGGGGAGCCCGCGACAACACCTCGTTCGGTTCGTCGCCGCAAATTCATAACGCTTCGTCGAATAAATGGACATCATTTTCAATACTTCGAGCCTCGCTCGATGCCTCGATGGAAATTTTAACGTCGCTTTTTCCCATCGTGTAGAATCTTAGGTAGTACCTTTTGTATATTTTAGTTCGTTTCTCTTTCAATGCCTTGCGTTTGATACAGGATGTTTAAGAAATCCTTTTATGAAGTGTTAGATATAATGGGTCGTCTTACATCTTTTTCAAATTTTTATCAACTGCTGAAAAAAATTGTTATAAAATTATTTCAAGACGACGTTAAAATTTGAGAATGTTTAGCTCTCTGTTTCTTCGCAAATGAAAAGGCCATAATTTCAAAATATTATTTTCCCAAATTATTTCAATTTTTTGCTTTTTGTTGATGAGGGCAGCTACAAATTTTTTAAAATTGCGCTTTATTAATGTTTCAATCCATCGAGTACTACTTGATGCATTAAAACATCTCGCCAATTCGCCATTGCTTCATTCGAGTCACATTTCTTTCTGAATTGACATAAAATATCGGGAATTGAAAAAAAATCTAGAAAATCGCTTTCATTTTTTATCGCACGAATTAGTTTTTTTCTTTTATTTTCTGACAATTCGGCTCCAAAGTGTGACGTCATAATCGGCCGATTTTTCGCTCATTTACCAATTTGGTAACACTGATGATAAGATGTAAAGGTGAATAATGGATAAAAATACATTACAAAATGTAGTTTTTCGAAAGTTTTGCAAAATTGGTGAATTTCTGAGGAACGTTTATGTGAAGTTTTTTGTAGAGGAGAAAATTCTGTACAAAATGTAAGTTGTTTCATTTCGATTGGTTGTGTAGTTTTTGAGAAATGATGGAAAATCTTCGTGAGAGGTGATAGAAGAACGACATTTTTCTATCATTTCTCAGAAACTACACAACCAATCGAGATGAAACAACTTACGTTTTGTACAGAATTTTCTCCTCTACAAAAAACTTCATATAAACATTCCTCAGAAGTTCACCAATTTTGCAAAACCTTTAAAAAACGACGTCATTTATTCTACATGATTCACCTTTACATTATCATATCAACGTAAACAATCCGCTCATCACGTGACTATGACGTCAAGACTTTGGAGCCGAATATCACAATATTATTTCACCCAAATACCCCCCCCCCCCCTCATACCAAACAAAGCATGTGGATTAGCAGATGAAAAAATGAAAAATTGAAAAATTGGATTTTCCAATCATAAAAACAAAGATGGAGATAAATGAAAACGAAAAATGAGCCTTTCTTTTTATTTTGTTTCATGGGCACATGACTTCGGTAATGAAAAAATGAAGGTTGTTCATTTTTTATTTCAATCTATGAAGAACGTCATTAAAAAAATTTAAAATTTTGCTCATTCAATGTACGTTCAAGTATAAAGGATCCATCTTGTTGGTTTTAGTTTTCAAAATACAGCTGTTTTCGAAATTTGGGTCAAAATTTTCAAAATTGGGGTTTTTGTCGATTATTGTAGTGGCAACTCTGCGCCATCATTCCCCGGTTACCCCACTTCCTAAGCTTTCTCGAAGTTGCCTGTAATATCGCTTTGAATAAGATGGAAAAAAGGGACCGTCTCATCGGACAAAAATTTTTTCTGTTCTTTTCACCGGAACATAACCAGAATCATAGTTATTTCCACTCCATTTTTTTAAAATTTTTCTTTTCGAAAATGTGTTTTTTATAGTTCAATTTTTCGAAACTCTCTGAAGAGGACAACTTTTCACTTCAAGACCTCCAGATGGTAGCTCATTTTGAAAATAACTTTATCTAGTTTTATGATCTATTCTCAACTCCATTCTAACAACATAGAGCCCCTTCATTCAGAGACGGACACTTTGCGTTTTTGATTATTTTTCTGATTTAAAAAAAAATCAAACAATAAAAAAAAGTTGGTAAAAACGAAACCAAAAACAGAAACAAAAACCAAAAATTATTCTGTTTTGAAACCGTTTTTTGCACCTAAGATGAATCAAACGTTCTTCTAAACAGACTTTAGTTTGTTTTAAAAATCAAAAAATTCGTCAGGGCAAGAAAATATAATTAGAAAAATGAGATTTTCGAACATTGAAAATGTAATTAAATACTTTTTCAATTATTGAATTACAAATAAGTTTAAAGTTCAACTTTTTTTTTTCAATTTTTAATACCAAATTACTCATAAAACATTCTCGTTCTTATTTCAAACTCGCCAAACTAGGAGAGACGATAAGTGAAGTGGGTGGCAGACCTTTTCTAAAATCTTGGGGAAAAAAAAACATTTCAATCCAGAAAGACGAAAAAAAAGAAGTTACGTAAACGAACACATTTTACCCAAAAAAATAATAAATTTCATCAAAAAAATGAATAAATTTTACCAAAATACCTAATTAAACTTTATTCAAAACATAATAAAATTTATTCAAAAATAATAATAACGTATCCCAATCTCCCAATTCACAAAATACGTGAAATTTATTCTAAAAAATAATATTTTTCGTCAAAAAAATAATGAAATTTGTCAAAAAAATGAATAAATTTTACCAAAAAAATAATAAATTTCACCAATTTTGTGAATTAGGACACGTTATTATTTTTTTGAATAAATTTTACCAATTTTTTTTTAGTAAAATTATAAGTTTGAGTCCAAAAAATTGAAGAATTGGCGACTTTCAATTCGAAAATGTTTACATTAAAACAATAAAATGTCTTTTCCAATTAAAAAACTCCGAAAAAATTTCAACTCGGTCAGAAAATTTTCCTTTTGTTCCTTCAAAAATGCCAAATTCGATTAAACTTTTTGAGAAAAAAACGTTGGTGACTTTTAGAACACATGCACTCTGCAGATCTCGAACAACCGTTCGAATTTTCGCACTTCTCGTCCAATTCCTTCATCGATTGGCGCCCTGGTCATCAACGAAATAAAAATTCGATTCGCCAATCCATCTTACATACATGCAAGATGGATATCTCGCACGTATACACACCTCGCAGCAATGTGAAAAATTCATCGGCCACGTTAGTCTGCTCTTTTCAACCATTAACCACGATGCCATTATCTTTATGCAGTATCAAATATACAATTACTTATCAGCATTTTCTCAACACGCCGCGCCGCGAAAATAAAATTCCATCTGCTAACACCAACACGTACCGCTGCGATGCCCCATACCCATATCTATCCATGCACTGTACGAGAATACAAAGCCATTCAACAGCGCATAGAATAAAATTGCATACAGCGGAACTTTTTCAATACGCGTTTTACACCGCCATCCACACAGAGCTTATCTAATAAACAATCCGCGACCATAAGGCGAATCGAAACCTTCGAGTATATTTTAACTTTCATACGCCATTGCCATTTTAAGTCGCAACCGTTAGCGCAAAACCCATAATAACATGATACGAATAACGAACCGAATTTCGGTGCGTCAGGCCGCTGGGACCAAAAAAAAAACAAGGCTTGAGATCGAAGGGAAAGAGGGATGAAAAAAATGACGAAAACGTAAATATTTCGACGCAATTTCGTCGATGTATAAAAGAGTCAAGTCGCGGCGGCATCTCGATTCTTTTTTATTACTCTTTGGTTCGTATGGAAAGCCGGCATGAGAAGAATTGCAGAATTTAATTCATTCGTTGAATTTTTTTCGCCCGATATTTAATCAAAATACCCAAATACTAGAAATTTATCAATTTTTTGCCTTTATATCCCTATATGGTACGTCGAAAAAATTTCAACTTACTTTTGAGAAGTATGAACCTTTGATATGGGCCGAAGGTCAAAGTATCCGAAAGAAAGAAAATTCGCTTTCGCCGTCGTAAGTATAAAAGAAAAATGTATATACCTAGGCTATACACGAATGGAAAACCTCCCTTCTGAGTTGGTGCGAAAGTGAAGGAACTCCCGAAGAAAAACGCTTCAGCTTTTATACAGATTAAAATTACCGATATAGCGAGTCTCTGGGGATCGTCGCATTGTCTCTATTTATATTTAGCAAGTACGTATATAAAATGCACCGGCACAGCTGCTAATGGAATTTTAGAAGCTTAAGGCCCCGTTGAGAGATTTTTAATATTTTTTACTTTCAATCTACACGTACGTATATCAAAACGTAAAGTACAATACGACAATCTTCTTTTCTTTTTTATACGTATTATGTCGTGAAGGTACGTCTACGTATACGGGCTGAGTACGAAGCGACGCATGACTGCGCACCTTCACGCGATCGTCATCCCAGGATAATAATGTAACATTTACAATATTTATAACCTTTGTAAATTCACACTTTTTACATTCTGCATTATTTGAGCGAGTCGAACACGATATAAGTAGGTTTTTGAAATTTACAGGTAATTTACGATTATGAAATAGCTAAAGCTATAGAGCTAAGCAAATTAATAACATTTTCAGCCAAAAATTGAAACTAAATGCGATTGGACTCGTCTTTTCGAGACGAGTCCAACCATATTATGCATTTTGGCTGACAAAGTTTGAGGGGAATTTCTGAGTCAAAAAATATACCTATAGGAGAACAAAAACATTCTCTCAAAATTTGCGAAAGATTTGTTAAAATAGGTAATCTCATCTCAAAGATGACTCATTTTTCAATTTTTTGCACCTCTTTAAAAACAGAAATCGTAAGATTATCTCTGAAATCTGAAAATAATTTTAATCCTAATGGTCTTCATACGCCCGAAAGTCATGGGAAGACTGGTGAACGTGATTTTCAACCCAAAAATCATCTCACCCTAGAAATCTCGACAAAAGTTTTCAATAATTTACATTTCAAAGGTCATTTTCATTTTCAATAATTCTTCCAAAAAATTTTTTTCAAGATTTTATATCAAAATCTGTAACAAATTTTTCTTGATTTTTTTTACTCGAAATCGTCACCATCACCTGACTATGACTCTGACTCAGACGATATTTGATATTCAAAAATCGATTTTCGATATTTAATCATCACTTCGAGAAGAATCCAACTGCATTTTAACTTATGAATTTCAGCCTATTTTTAACCTGATTGCACACGATTTTTTTGCATTTTTGGAATACCTAGGGACTACAGTTCGTTTTTTGCAAATCTTTAGGCAATTGTAATGGTGTAAAATTCAAATAAAGTAATATATCGTTGAACTCGTCTTTACAAAACGATTCCAAATTATACATTATGCGTGTTTAAATTTTGGTCAATTTTTTTCAGAATTGCAGACGGTTCTCAAAATCGTTGGAGTACCTACCACTATTTCATTTTTCCCCATACAATTGGACTTTTCTTATTAAAAAATGACTTGGGGTAGGTACCATTCTTCCATTTTTTTTCAACTTGGCGAGTAATGGGCCAAAATCCACTTTCAATTGTTCTATATAATAATTTTTTGTTTTCAAATTTCAATAGATTAAATTAACAAATAAAAATATTCAAAAATTTAAAAAATTGAGCATTTTTAAAAAAATTTTCGAAGGTAAGTATTTTGTAAAATTTCAAGTTCATTTTCTCAAATGAATGTCAAACACCATTGACACCATAATATCTCTTTCCTATGCCTGCCTTTGGAATTGTGCTATTTCACGTCTACGAAATTTTTCAGTTCATTTGTAAGGAAGATATTATGTGTATTATCATTTATGAAAAATTCTAACTTCAATTTTCTTTTATGAGTAGGTATTAAAGCAATGCTAAGTACACATGGTTTATTACCTTATTAATCGATAATGGATTAGAACAAGAATCACGACCGACCCTTCCATTATTCTCACGATGAAAATTGAAACATCGAAGCTTACCTGAAACACAGAAACAAACAAAAATTGTTATTTTCAATCATTATATACTTTTTGCTAATCTTAAACTATTCTAAATTATATCTAATTGCATGTAAATACATCAGAAACACAACACAGATTAGTGCGTTGGAGCTGGATCGAATTGGTGAAAAAAAAGGGAAAGAGGAAAAGAGCATTTTGCCTTTTTCGAGAAAATAACAGAGCAGCATTTATAGTCTGATACAAAAATTTCATACGTCTTCTGAGGATTAATTCCTATTTTTCTCTGACCTCCGTCAAATTACAAGTTCGATGAACAAAAAATGAGAGGAAATCTAATGTTTGAAAATTAATAATTGGGGTTTTCAAGAAAATATTTTCAAGGTTTGTACCGAGTTCAAAAAGTCTAATTTTTGTGACATTATCGAAAATTGGTTTTTGATTTGACGCAGATGAAAACAAAAACGAAAACCCAGAATCAAAAAAAAAAACGAATTTTTAAGAAAAACTCAAATTTGAAGAACCGTTTAAAACGAAAATCGAAAAAATTCTAACGAATCCGAGATCCGAACAGAAAACAGAGAACGAAATGTTCGAAGAATCGAATCGAGAACGAAACCCACATTTTTGGGAGTTTTGGAGGAGCGATTTCGATGTATTTTTCAGACTTACTTCGAATTTTTGGAATTTGGCAACACCGTTGGTCAGTTGGCGTAGTGATTAGAGCTGCAGTACAAGAAAAATCAGCAAATTCTTTGATTTTCATGATTTCTTGGAAAATTTTAGATTACCTTACCAACTTTTTCTTGAATTTTCCCTACAAATTTATTCTTTGTTTGAAAAATGTACCTACCTTCCAATTTTTTCCATTTTCAAAGTTTCGTATCTCTTTTTTAGCAGAAAATCGTCTAGAATAACTAAATTGTCTAATTCACGTATGTAGGGGCGGTAACGTTCCACATAGTGGAATAAATTTATACGTAACCATCCTAAATTTTCATTTCCTCGAAAATCCATTTCTTTCACAAATTCAATTTTTTAAAAAATACATCCTTACATCTACCTACGTTTTCAGGATCGAATCCCTAAATAAATTTTATCTGCAAAAATTCTAGTTGCGTTGGTAGTTGGGAGGAAGAAAGGAATAATCTTCGCAAAATACGTATTTTGGCCCACCACTTAGATTAAGTACCTACAGCTCTACCCGAAAAGAAACCTTTCGAACAAAACGAAGGAAAAAAATTCCTGCTGCGTCATTTTTACCTGAATTTCCACGCAGAAAAAATCAATTCGGTTCACCTTGGCGATGAAAATTGAACATAATCGTTCTCCTCATTCAACTCTTTCTCGTTGACTGCGACGATAAAAAATTCATAAATTAAGAATTTCACCCATACACTGTTTGAATTCTCTAATAACTTTTCCAAAACCTTAACGTCGTCATTTCGAATGGGGAAAAAAAATTTTCTTTAGATTTTATCTGCACTTAGAAGACTTGTCCGCAGCGATATCGACGCTGAATGCTAATTTTCATTTCGTAATTCTGCGATTTCATTAATGGAAACGTCAAAAGCATCATATTTTCTTTAGAAATTTCTCAACTCGAATACTCCACTCGGTTCAATCATTCAGTTAAATTCGTCGTCAATTTTTCACATCGAAGTTGTATATTTTCTTTATAAAAAAAATATCCTCAAATGGTCGATTCGTCATGATAAAATGTTGGAAAAGTTACGCGTACGTAAAACCTTGCAACTTCGGTATACTATAAATTGTAACTTTCAAATCCGAAGAAGGTAACCTTAAAAAGTTTTACAGCTATAATTTTCAAACAAAAAGAAAACCCGTTGAGTTGTTTTTTTCAGAGGAGGGTACTCCCGTTTCAAGGTTATTCAAATTGTTTTCCGAAACTTGAGAATTTTACGAATATTTGGTCGCTGAAGAATGAAAACAAATCTCAAGTATGGGTAAGCCAATGACCATGTTAGAGTGCTACATGTATGTATTATCTTTTACATAACAATATCTCGTTATAGTAGGTTGACGTGTATAAAATACCTCGACTTTGGCACTATGGCGAGCTTAAAAATATGAAAAACTTTTATCGAATACCTTCTCATATTATGGCAATTTTCAGCGTTAATGTTTGCCAAAGCTTGGGAAGAAAAAAAAATAGATAGCTACTGATGATGGTACCATACAATAATTTTCATTTTAGTATCGTTTTAAAAACTTGTAGTATGTTTGTCGAGTAAAAACGTCCGTGTCCATAACACTTTATAGCATGCTATTCTTTCGCCATGTGAAGTGGCTAAGTCCGTTGAAACTTTATTACTTCGGAGCTTTAAAATTCTGACAATCTCGGTCGGTTGTCGTCATAGGAAAGGACGAGACAGGGATTGGTTAGCTCGATAACGTGGTACGCGCGTATGGTACATGGTCGCTTCGTATAACTTTCATCAACCTGGTTAATACCTCGTCGTAATGATACGATTTCGCGATAACTTTTGTGTACGTAAGTCGTTAATACAGCCCCGGCTCTTCGGAATCGTTTTATCGTATAAAATGCTTATTCTAGCGCACGCGACCGTCTTCCTAAACTCTCTTATAAAGCCAATTATAAAAATGAAATACGTATACGTATCGCGCCGACTATCGGATTATCGAAAACCGTTACGTAACCATCGAAGGCGTTGCAGTTTATGGCCGAAGCGTGGCTGGCATCAAGAAATAAGCATACGGGTGCCGGAGCCCGGCAAAAAGGTACCCGGCATCGGCACATTCGGTTACACACAGGCCAGCGTTGATTGGATTAAACGATTAATCGCAATTCGAAAAGGAATCATTACAGAGACCGTCGTATTTTATCTATTCCCTTCCCGACCTAACCATCCGTCTATCTGCAGTTCGGTATTTGCCCTCGTCCAAATAACTTAATACGGTAGCCATATTTTAATGCCACTTTTATACGTGCTCGTTGTTTTAATAAAGCCTACGTGTACGTAGGTACGTACGTCAGTACCGAAAATGTACCTGGTCTGGCCCGAGCTATTGTTTCTAAGTTGAAAATTTTCGCCAAATTTACTACCCTGCTACTTCGGTCTGCTATTAATTACTCGGGTTTTTAAAAATAATATTACAGAACGTGTCCATGTATGGACCCGTTATTTGTAGATTATGGTATGGCATCGCAGTCGTATTCGTTCAATATGATCGTATTTTGCACTCCGGTGGTCCGATGTGTCCTAATGCTTGGGTATCTCGTGGATTATTAAAGACCTCGAGGAGTTCGTTGAAGGGGTAAGGTATCACTTAGAGTAATTATTAACGAAAGGGAATGAAAGAAAATATGTTTTAAATACACAAAGACTATTCAATTTTGCCAGAGTGTAAATAAACTAAACATGATTGAAAGACAAATTGGAGGAGGGGTTGAAAAAAATTGAAAAATTAGAAATTAACTCAACTATTTCCAAATTTTCATGACTCATGTTTCAATTTTTCCCATTTTTTTCTTACTCTCTCATTTACAAATCAGTGAAAAATTTCGAAAATTATGGAAAAACAATAAACAGAAATGTAGCATCGTAATAGTATTTTGATGAAAGTACTTTCACTGAAAGCAAACGGCGAAAATCTTACGAAAAATCAGTAAAATTTATTATATTTATTGAAAAATTAAACTCGTGAATCGGTGAAAATTATCAAACCTCATTGGGAAATCGCCGGAACTGCAGCACAGAAAAAATTCAGTGAAAAAATTTCACTGGAAACAGACACTTTCGGTTTACATACTACTTAATTCAACACATTTTGTAGAAAAATTTGATGTAATATTGGCCGAAATTAAAAATTTTGTTATAAAAAGTAGACTGGAGTAAAATGTTGACTTTCAGGAAAATAAATTTGAACCAAGCCAACAGTTAAACTTCGACGCTTTCAAAATAAAACAAAAATTGACCAAGCCATGTGAAAAAGGGTTCGTTCTTTGCTTTATAGAAGTGGCTCAGTCACTACTGTCACTAGGTATAGTTGTTGTAGAAAAATGTAAGCCACGGTGACAAAATATCTGGATTGAAATGTTCAACTTTTGCCAAGAAATGAAGATACTTAAATAATAACGCGTTCCAATTCCACAAAAATGCTCTAAATAGTAAAAATTTATCAATCTATTATGATAAATTTTATTTTCATGCAATAAATGTTATCAAATATCGGAATTAATATTATTATTTTTAGAACAGATTTTACCATGAATTGAAACGCGCTATTATTTTTTTTGGATTTTATTATGTTTTTTCAGTGTATTTCATATTAACTTGAACCAAAAAAAACGCAGGGATATCATTCGATTTCGCTTCAAATTTTTTTACCAGTTCCTCTTAATGATCAAGTAAAATAACCATCATTTTTTCTATTCCAACCCCTCATGGGGCGGGGAGGGGGAGCTTGTAATATTTGAGCAAATGGTATTTCATGCCTAAGTACTCACGCTTCAAGACTTGCATTTAGAGATTAGTCATACCGGTGGAAAAATTGTTCGCGAAGCTTTTGAAGGGATAAAATTTAGAAAAGCTCAAAACAGAACTTCTGTGGAAAGCTCAATTTTCATAAAAACTACAAACTACGAAGACTATAGCATTTGAAAATCCGAAAAAAATTTTTAAAAAATCATTAAAAATGCAAAACAAAATTGAATTAGCGAGGAGAATATCGATTTTCATCAATTTGAGGTCTTCAATAATTTCTCAATGTATTTCACATCTCACCGAATATTTTCACCACTTCAAATGCTGGAAATTGGTTAAAATTCGAAAAATCGTGAAAAATTGATGAAACGTAGACATTTTAAGGACTAAAAATATAAATAATTACGCCGGTTTTTCCTAAAATTGTATCCCCGAAGCAATTTTGAATTTTCAGAGTCAAATTCAGAATCAAAAAGTGGTTTTAAAAATCCGAAAAAATTCAGCGTACTCCGTTTCAGTACCTCTTCTGAAAAAAATCAGTTGAAAACGATCAGAAATGAATTTTTAGCTAGGAAATCTCGTATTTTGAAGCCACACCCACCAAGTATGCGATAAAAATTCGTTCATGCACTGAAATAGTATAATATTATGCAATGAGGGAGATAAAGTGATTTTCGACGAATTTTGAGGTTTATTGTCCGAGCAAAGTGAGGGAAATAATTTAAAATCGTCGAAAATCATTTATCTCCCGAGTTGCATACGATATTTTTTGTTGTGGTGTGAGTAAAAGGCGAGTTTGAGCACTCGAGCGATTCGCGAGTAAGAGTAAAAGTGCACTTTTACTCACACTACATCGAAAAATCATTTTCTACCAAGACAAATTGTACGGTACAAAAATTTTAATCAAGTTCCACACCAGAATGTCGCAGTCATACCAAAATCATGGCATATCGAAAATACCACCGCTTTATTTCTAAATTTCAGGTGCTTAAAACACGCACAGCATCGAAATTTTCTGAAAATCATAAATCAATGAGCAATATTTAAAATTCAATGTTATTCGATCGCAACTTTGCAACGATATTTCACAGATAATAAAATTCAAGAAATTCGAATAACTCAAAGTTTTATGTCATATGTAAGTAATTAAAAACGCATTCACACAAGACATTTGTTTGAAATGGTTTGAACAACTGCTACGTGTGACTCCCTAAATGACGCATTTTCTACCATATTTTAAGCAGTTGAAACCTGCTTAACAAACACGAATCTACATTTTGCCGATTTTTCAAATTTACTTATCAATTCATTCTTTGTCGCGAAACTTCGTTGTTGTTTCATTCATTAGTAAAACATGAGATATTCTGTATACGTAGGGGTTATAATCTGGTATCTTATTGCCGGGACAAGCGTTGGCGAAAAATCCAAAGGTAAAAAAAAAATAATTTTCAACAAGGAATAATCAGAAAAAAGATTCGATTTTCAATAATAGATAAATAATTTCCAACATTTCAAATTTTGCAGCTCTAGTTTACAATTATAAAAAACGCACCTTGATCCATTTACCGGGAGATTTATCAAACTTACCTTGCGAAAACTGGATCACCGGCTGTCCAGCAAATAGGATTGAAGAACAGAGCGTAAATACAAAACACTCCCTCTATAATGCAGCATTATTTCTACGAAATATTTACTCATCTAAGGACACTTGCACGAAACTCGTTGATGATAAAGCTGAATGCGATACACCTGTTGAAATGTCGATGGCCTATTCTTCTAATCTCATCGCTTATGAATTTGGCTACGAGGTAAATATAATTCAGTAACGAAGTACCCGTCCTTTAGACGGTTCATTTATGATCCTATCTTATTCATATAGGTATATGATCAACCCAAAAATGACCATTTTAAAAACATACCAAATTCTGGGCAAAATGTTGAAGCCCTTTGTATTTATCCCTTCGCACCTTTCTCAACAATTTTCAGCTGAATTTCAAGAATACGTAGGTCTGTGTGAAGGTTCTTACTATGAAAATGACAATGATTGATGGTAAAAGTGCCTATAGCTGCCTACTACTTTGCAGGACGGAGTATTTCCAATTCAGAAAATTCGCTCGTACCCCCTCCGCGGGAATTTTTAAATATTTCAAATAAGTACTCGCTTCTTGATACACAAATGAATCTCGTCTATATTTCACTTAGATGTTCCACGAAAAGTCCAAATTATCAAACATTTCTTCACTTTCTTACGAGAACTACTATCCGATGAAAAACTTCGATGGTTCAAAAGGGGGTTTTTCTCGTATGATGGATAGAGCATTGGAGGGAAAGAAGAGAAAAGCCGCGGCAGTGAATCCAATAATGATAGGCACGGAAGAAATGGTAAATATGAAACGAAATTCAAACAATTTTCAATTAGTTGAATTCTCGAGACCTCGACCAGGATTTCAGTACCGTTGATTTTTAAATTTCAGGAATTTCTATGGATACCTTTGGTCGTGGTCCATCTTAATGGTACGAAATTCAGACTTGTAGAATACGAAATTCGAAAAAACAATATAAATCCAAAGCAGAAATGCGACGATTACAGTTTAGGGAAAGAAGTTTTGAATGAGACAAACTTGAATGTGGTATATTCTCCGGTAAGTATGTAGAAAATTTAAAATTCACCAATTTATTTAAATTAGTTTCAAGGACAGAAAAAACAGAAAGTAAATTGTTATTTGTTGCTGAAAAAAATTCCAATAAGATGGTAAATTCGACCAGCTGGACATGAATCTAACGAAAATTTTCCATTTCGGGTCTAAAATCAAAATTTCGATCATTTTTGATAAAATTATCAAAAACTCACACTTGGGCACAAATTATTCACCTCATTTCGATATTTTTATGCCATGAAAATCTCCTCAGCTTTCCAAAACCGTAAATTTTTGAGTTATTGTGATCCGAAAGCCGAAATTCCAGAATTTTGAATACATAACACTGATCGACCAAAAAATTTTCATCTTTCTCTGTGTCACACTTCAATGTGAAAATTCTGATTCTAATAGACATTAAAATACATATGTACATCACTTCACTCAATCATGGCATCCAAAGTTTACTTTAAGGGTGGGGGGTCCAAAAATCGGATTTTTCGTGGAAAATAAGCAGGAGCATAGAAAAAATTGAATTTTTTTGGGGTTCAGTCTTAAGTATAGAACATAGAACGACAATAAATCGAATAGCACAGCCCACAGACACCGATCTCTTTCTCTTTTAGAAAAAAAGTTACAGCTCATTCTTTCCAAAATTCTGTGAAAAAACTCATTCTTTGTGCTTAGCCTATGAAAAAAAAATTGCTAAGCAAAAAAAGCCTTTAAAATCCATAATGACCATGGAAAAAAGTCGTAGAAAATTAAATTTTCGGTCGGATAAAACCAATGAGATTTTTCTGGGAGGCATGGTTTTCAAGATATTTTCGAGAAATGTTAAACATCAGTTGAGATAATCAAGAAAGAGAAAATAAAGTTTTGTGCCACTCCTTAATTTTCTCCACCAGTATTCTATCTTAAAGACTATGCCTCCTTTGGTTCTATTCGATTAAAAATTTAATTCTCTACAACTTTTGTCGTGGTCATTCTGACCTCAGAACGCTTATTTTTTTCTGTTTCACAGAATTTTGGAAAGAATAAGCTGTAACTTTTTTTCTAGACAAGATAGCGGTCTGCGGTTTGCATCATTCCGTTTGCCATAACATTTTCCATAAGGCCAAAAAAATTTTAACATTTTTTATCAAACCACGTGCTTATTATGAAAAAATTCGATTTTTTTCGCCCTTCCAAGCAAACTTTGGTCAAAAAATTTTATCTAATTGAACTTGATTCACACAGGAAAGACAAAAGAAGCTATTCCAGAAAGTAACTTTACCTAGCCTTGCAAGTGAAAGTGAACCAGATGAAATTATTGAAGGAGAATGTCCACCGGAATTGAATTGTTTAACAAAATGGCCTCTACTCCCGACAGATCAATTCCAATTTCTATCTAATTTCTATTCAAAATGCTCAAATGTTACAACTATACCGTTATGGAGGGGGACACATGAACGAATCATGGAGAAATTGGAAAAATATTTATACGCGTTACAAAGGGTATGAAATACATACATCAATTTTTCAAGAGTTGATATTTCGCAAAGAAAAATTTCTTTTACACAACTTTTTAGTTAACCAAGCATAATTTTTAATACAGATATCGGGGCAACCTTTAAAAGTAGTCGCTGGAGGCCACGGAATACTTGCTCTGCCACGACATCATCAGTCTGATTTAAAAATAACTCTGCAAGAGGCAAAAACGGAAATCAAAGTACCAAAACTGATTTACAAAATGGTTCACTTCAAATTGAATCCGTGTAAAATGAAAAACTGTTGGTACGGTGTCCTAATAGTCATCCATAATGGTCCGTATCCTCCAACCGAAGATAAAGATTTCGTTTGTGCGAAGGATAGAAGCGGAGATTTTGGTTGGGAAGAAATTCAATATGAAACATGGAGTAACGAGGGAGCACATTCAAAATTTATTTACGTTTGCGAAATTACAAAGAAGATTTTGAAAAATGTAGGAGTAACTCTGGTCAATGATAGACCATTTAAACCAATCAAGTTGTTGAAATTCCCTATATTCAACAAAGAAGAGCAAAAATTCACCTTCGAACCACTGAGGAAAAAACTTTACGACGAATTGGTACGATTATCTACACCTGGCGAAGAGGTGAAACTGAATGATGGTGTAATAGAACGGCCAACCATCTATGATAATTTTGGTTCCAACCATCAGGATGATTTTGCATACTCATCAGACAAAGACGAGAATGGCGAAAGAAGCGATACAGATTCGAATGTGTAGGACCACGAAAATACAGAGATTTTGAGGCATTTATTGAACATTTTTCAATTTTAATATGAGCAATGTGGTAAATTAGGTAAAAAATTTAAGCATTAAGCATATAAATCAGTCGTTGAAAAAATAAATTTTTGACCATGCGCCATTCGAATACGACTTATGGATCATACTTACCATCATTGCGAGACCCTTTTAGCAAAAGATGATACAGGCACTGTCAATGTCAGGCCCGAATACTGCGAGACCCTTTTACAGTAGGTATAAAAACGGGCCTCGCAGTGATGGCACCGTTTCCAAAACGGGTGTCGCAGTGTTTTGGTACGCCCGTATATATATATGACTCTGCAGTAAAGAAGAGACCTAGGTAGTGTAAAAAAAAATCGAAATATCATTTTTTACGTTTTTGGTTCAAATGACACCAAATCCATCTTTTTGGCCCAGTCTTATAGAAAATTTCTGGATGAATCAAATGGAGCAACCCGTAGACCTCTAACTTAATTAGGAAAAACTTTCCTAAATTCTGTGAAAAAATCTCATTTTGTTGAAAATGAAATTTTCTATCTGGTACATACAAGCGGTTAGATTTTTCTGAGAGGCGTAGTTTTCAAGATTTTTTGAGTAAAGTTGAAAATTGGTGGGGTGATTGGGAAAATGAAAATTAGTTTTCGTATTGTTCTCTCAATTTCCTCAAATCGTGTTCAACTTCACTTGAAAATATCTTGAAAACTGAGCCACTCAGAAAAACTAACCATTCAACCAGATAGGAAATTTCATCTTCTACAAATTTTGTCATGGCCATTTTTATTGCAGACGCTCAGGCTGTTCCAAAATATCACTTTTTGGTGAATAAGACACCAAAAAATGAGGTACCTATTTTCACAGAATTCAGAATAGTTTAAGCTGTAACTTTTTTCCTAATGAAAAGAAAAGCTGAGGTCTGCTAAATTTTATTTGCGTTGAAATTTTTTAAAAGCCTAGAGCAAAAAAAAATATAAAACCGAGGCCGTGTTCATTGTTGCCCAAAAAAACATTTTTCGATCCCCCCCCCCCCAGCGGGAAAACTTGAAAGCCACAAGTCACCTCCTCCGCTCCAATTCGATCCAATCAAATGGAAATCAAGTATATACCCATTCAAATGTTACACAAATTCAAAATAATAAAAAAAAATGTTCAAAGTTACAAAAATAAATACATTTTACCCCAAAAAGAATACATTTCATTTTAAAAAAATGATAAATTTCATCGAAAAGGGAATAAATTTGACCAAAATAATAAATTTTAATCAAAAAACAATAGAATTTATTCCAAAAAAAATAACGTGTCTTAATTCACAAAATAGGTGAAATTTGTTCTAAAAAATAATATTTTTTATCAGAAAAAATAATAAAATTTGTCAAAAAAATTAATAAATTTTACCAAAAAATGAATAAATTTTATTCAAAAAAATGATAAATTTTACCTATTTTGTGAATTGGGACACATTATTATTTTTTTTTTGAAAATAAAAATTTTAGAAATAATTTGAAATCGTTACAATAAATTACTTATAGTAATCGCAGGGGCGGATCAAATTGAGAGTAGGGAGCAGAGTCGAACTCTGTTCCTCATTAAATAAATAGAAAAATTGAGCTTGAGCTTCTATTCGGAAAATTTTCAAAAGGGTTGATTTTTTTAGTTTTACTTGAAAAAAAATGAGAAAAATTGATCTTCGAATAAAAAAAATTGAAGAAAATTTCATTTTGATGATGAAATTTTTATTCATTCGCTCCTTGAATAACACGAAGCCTAATACTTTTCTGATTATAATGCTACCTGAAATATTTTCATGTAATTTTGAAACATTTAAGATTTTGATCAATTTTAATGTTATTCCAGCATTTTTCAAAATATTTTACAGGAAAATTTCACAATTTGAAAAAAAAAAGCTGAGTACGTACAAACTGTCTTGAAAAAGTTATAAAATTTTGTCCCACTTCTACCTCAATTAACTCCTCTTTACAAATTTTTACCTCTTCTACTCCACTTCCATTCAAATCACCATTCTCATCAGCTCAATCCGCATTCAAACTCAGCCATATTACTCGACAATAAATCGTAAACAAGTACAGCTCGTCATACTTCCTCGTTTATTTTCGGCACCATCGAATACGCCTTGGAAATCGATACAACCGCCTAATTTACGTATTTCGGGAATCTCTACCTGGAAATCCATTAAACGCCAACACTTGGCAAACCCTTTTCGAGTACAATATCAACAAAACTCGAACCACCACTCGACAACGATCGTTTCATTTACCATCCGAAAATAGTTTTCATTAAGGGAAAAAAAACTTCACTCGAAAGCATCTCCGTCGCGATTCTTTGATAAATTCCGTCGAAAATCAGCACAATAACTAACGCATCGTGCGATCAGTGGCAAAGGCAAAGCTCGCACCGGGAAATATTCCAACTAATTATAACTTTTTTCATTATACTAGTACCAGTATCGTATCGAGTATGAAAAATCGTCGCTGGTGACACGTTGTAAACAAGAATCAGCATCCTCTCATTAAAACTTTACTCGCTGTCGAGAATACCGGTATTAATTTTTTTTTCTTTACCGACGTTCAAATTATTATCGAATCTCGGCGAAACTTTCATGTTTCAGTCATCTCATTATCAAAACTACCACCGCAATGGAACTAAAAAAGCAAAAAAAAATTCTACCGAATAAAAATTCCAACTTTATGCGAAGACACGATCCTCGATTAGAAATTATAATATTATAAGATACAGTAAAGTGTTATAATGAAGAGATCGTCGATAAATGAGAATAAAATTTCACCACGGCTTTGCTTCGCCATTCAAGGTCTCCGAATATTTTGCCGCATTCATTTTTGAGGAATGTCATCCGTTGCACTAATCTTTAAAATTTTCACCGCTGGCCCACGTACGAGAATATTTTCATCATTTACGCAGCATTCGGATCGTTCTGCTGGTGTAATAGCTTCATATTTCAAATTCTTTCGGCGTATAGTAAATTTATCATCGTTAAACCGGACAATTCATTTACACCTGTTTCGCATAAAATACGCGGAAACGTTAGTACAGTGGATTCAAATTTCGCCACAATTCGACCCGGTTTTCCAACTTTGAGCAAAATTGAAAAACGTGAAAAAAAACGAACAACAAACAATTCCACACAATTCCCAAAACCTTAATTATTTCCCAAACACCCGTATATACGATATAACGTTGAAAATGCCGACACAAAGGACGCTCTCACAATCAGACATTGTATAAAACGGAACAATTACACCGCAGCATCGTCGATTCAAACTCTACGACCTTATCTATTAATATGATGAAATCCATCGGTTGACACAAAGCAAACCTCGAAACCTAGTTTACTCGCCGATAAACGATAACATTTTTGTATTTTCACAAGTATAGAAGGTATTCGCTAAAAAAAAAAAAAATACAAATATTAACAATCGCCAACTCTTTTGATGCCATAAAAATAATTAATTTAGTAGAACAATGCGTACCCGAATTAGATTTAATCATCGAAATGAAAAATTACACGTTCGAGTGTATACCTTTACCTACACCCAACTATAAATCCAAGGTGTTCCGTCTGAATGAACATTCGATTCAAAAATATGTATTCAATCTGAACAAGCGGGTGCTATGAGCATAGAGACAGAGAGATTTACCACGACAAATCTATTCTGTGTACACACACGGATATACCAGAACGAGTTCTCAATGCGCGCTAGACGAATAATAATCCGACTAATTGATGGTATTTTCATTCGAGAAATTAATTAATATTACGAATATGTACGAAAGACAACAACAGAGAAGGAATTTCGGTTTCGAGTAGGCGTACGTATTTCCTTCTTCATCGTTTCCGAACGTGTGTTCGCCGAACTTGGCCAAATTACAATCGATTTTTTTCACGGGTCGAATAAATCTTTTTTTTTCGAAACTATCCAAACTATCCACCCAATTACGATAACACAGATGGAAAAAAGTACGGCGAATTTTGTCGTGAAATGATATAATGCTTTTGAAACAAGGATCGATTACCAATTTTCAAAAGCATTCAATTTACAGTATTTTTACAATTTATAGGTTTAGGTGTATACTTTTGGCGAAAAAAATTTTCTGAAAACTTTACTACGATGATTTTTGGTTAGACTGTTTCAACAGTCGACGAAATATTCGAGGAGCAGGGGGATTTGAAAATTTTAAGGTTCAATGTTCAACTCGACCAAAAATTTTTTACGGTGGCAGTTTTTTTTTAAATTTTGAATCCCTGTCGTCAATCTTGGTGATTTTTTTACGGCGACGTTATAAGTCTTTTCAACAGAAGATGACCCAGGTTAAAATCCACTTCAAACTTGAAACTTTTTTCAAATTAAAAGAGGAATTGAACGACGTTGACAAAAACAGTGTTGTCGGTTTTGATGATTTATACATACAGGCATATGACCTCAACACAGAATCCGGAACTGAGGAGGAAAGGGGATTCTCTCCGGACGATTTTTTCGGAGCCATCCAAAGCTGCAACCACTTCAAAAAAAAATCTCGAAACTGGAGACATTTTTTTTCAAATCCGAAATTTCGGAAAAATCTTTAGTAGGTAATAAATCCTTATAAATGACACATCGAAAAATTGAGATGATTTTTTTTGAATTTAAGAAAATTAATGAAAATAAGAAAAATGATTAACACTTTTGCAAATTTTCCGAATAGTGCAATTTTTTCGATATAGAAATTATAGTTTTTTGCGTGAGGAGACAATAAGCTGTCCTCCCTACCCTCCCTTCACCACGCCCATCCTGCAGATCAATTCTCATGAATTTTGCATTTGAATGCTGATTTCAGCCTTAGACAAAAGTTTTTGAGGAATTTCGTCAAAAAAGAAAAAACAACTTAAAGTTTGAGCTCAATTTCTCATGTTTTTAGAGTTGATTTGGCTGGTACTACCATAAATTATCTCTGAAAAATTATAGAAAAACAATGAAAATTATCAAAACTTGATCTGAAAAATGATTGAAATTTTTCAGCTCTACTTTGTAATGTTTAAGTGAAGCATTTAAATTTGGTAAAGTCAAAAAAAAGCTTTGAATTTTGCCACCTGCAATTTTTTAGCCACTTTTGCAGGAAAGACCAAGATTTTTAGTTGCCTATTTTCGAAAACGTCTCAACTTTGAAGTCTCCTACAGCACTTCATGTTCTGAGTGGGGCTAAAAATTGCTCCGGTATTCTAGCGAAAAACTGCATTTTGATTCACAAAAATTATATGTGCATTAAATATTCAAGTTCTTAATTTTGTGACTGAAAAATAAGCCAATTTTTTCGGTTTTGCTAATGAATAATTCAATCATTTTTCGTAATTCTCAAAAAATGTAAAACCTTTTTTCATGTCAATTTTTCAAAAAAAAAAAAAGTAATTTAAATAAGTATGTAATTTGGGACAAATTGGCAACTTGATAATTTTTGGGCCAGTTTCGTGATCATTTCACGACTTTCGCGACCTTTGTAGTTGAAGTTCTTGAGTTTCGCTCTACTTCGAACTGAGAATATTCAAATTTTTTCAAAGAAATCTTCCACTCCAAATAAAATACTTCGTCAATTTTCTTCAAAATTCAGGATATCTTTATTTTTTCGATCTATGTATCCTAACGAGCATATATTTCATACATTCTCCACAAACAATACAGAAAATTATCTTCTAGCGTACATTTTAAAATCCATGGGATCCCCTTTGAAAAAAAATTCTATCAGTCGTATTGAAATTATGAACTGTAAAATTCTTGGAATTCGCGACTGCAATCATTTCTCGATAACGATGGTAGCTCAATATGCAGAATTTGTTGACTGAGGTGGAAAAAATTTCGCATCGGTATCTCGACAATGTATCGCACCGTTGATATTGAATTTATCTCAATGTCAAATGGAAAAAATTCGTTTAATAGGCAAGAAAAATAATGATATAATACTACAAAGAGAATCTCACGTATCGGCCATTTTCATCCGCATACATCCCGTCATTTCGCAGCGCAGCTCGTTTCAAGTTCACATTGTTAAAGAATTTGAAAATACGAAACCTGGGAATTCGTCTAAACTGCAATTTTTGCGGCTGCTAGTGAAGTGTGAAAAAAAAACGAAAGATACGAGAATTGTGGAGGAGTGTGATGAAGAGAGGTTATTCGTAGTATATCGCTATTATATCGTTATACGGTAAATCATTTCTCGCTTACTGTTTCGATACGTCGGCTTTAATTTCCACCTCAGAATGGTACATCGGAGCGCGCGTGTATAACTCTTATGTGCGGAATCTGTGGAAAAATATTTCATAAACGACTCGACGGGGTGAGAATATAAGAAATCAGAGCGAAGAGAGGAAAAAAAACGAAAATCGAAACACGTCGGCGTTGTTGGATTTATTACATAAAAGTGCAAATACCTCTTATCTGCGTTTCTCGGGAGTAATACATATACACACGTTGTAATTCAGTTGAATTTTCGCTCCACCGTCTTGCCAAGTGCTTTATGCGTTTTTTCTATGTATTCTGACGAGTTTACGAGAGGAACAGACGAACAACGTTAAAGCGAACCGACGCTTGTACATATTTTATCCACATATTCATGTATAGTACACGAAGATTAAATATATTACCGGACGAGTTGCATGTGAAAAACGATATAGATACCCTGCCATATTGCCAGCTCAGCATCACGTGGTTATGAAACCATAGTGTCAGTGTGACGAGTGTGCATTTCTGATGCATTTTGTACTATGTGTAACGACGATAGCGTTATTAGTTATGAATTCGCGTCGAGGGAGTTTCGAAGTTTATTGCTGCTACGAGTAATAAGTAGAGGTGGCTTTTTATTTTTCGTAGCAGCAATATCCTCGTGTATTGGGATTTCCTTCTAAGATGCGCTAAGTTGCTTCTTTGAAATAGGGATGATGTATAATTCAGGTGTATGGAATTCCGGATAGTGGAAGAAAACGAGACGAAGGAGGGCTGAATCGTCGTCTTTGAAGTTGTGTAATCATTTTTGTCAATTTGTATCATAATTTTTCCGTTTGAAATTGGTGGGAGGAGGGTATTTGCGAGAAAAAATACCAAGCTCTCAGTTTCTCCGTTTCCACTTATTTTTTTCGAAAAATAGTTAACAGGAAAAAATAGTAAAAATCACTAGGTTTTATAATTTTAAAAAAAAATTATCAATTTTAAGACTATTTTTGAAAAAAATTGAAAAAAAAACGAAAATTAATTTTACTAACAAAAAAGTTGATTTTTCGAATTTTGACGATTTTTTTTTAAAAAAAAGATTAAATTATCCAACAAAAAGCAATAAATAAAAATTATCAAGAAAATTTCATCTATAATCAAGAAAAAAAAGCTAAAATTTGGTGTATGCTCTATCTTCGATTTCCTAAATCGATTGGAAGCAAGTTCAAAGTTCAAGCTAATCTGGAACCTCCATAAAAATTTTTGATTCTCTAGCATTGAAAAAAAAAAATGGTTCAATCAAAGATTGAATATCCATGCTACAAATGTTGATGATGAGTAAAATTTATCAATTTTTTCAATAAAAAATATGGATTCATACGTTGCGGACCCCAATTACATTAAATTTGCTTAATATTACGTTAAAATTCATGATTATGAAGACAAGTATTTCAACTATCGTCTCCTCTTCCTGCCTCTTTCTGGTCCTCTTCTTGTTAAGTGAAAGAAATTGTGAATTTTGATTTTGAAAAATCGTTATTTTCAACCTCCTCAAAATTAATCGCAGAAGAAACTTTGACTTTTAACATTTTTTTGGTGTTTAGCAAAACTTTTAGATTTTTTGAATACACGCGACTAAATTTTTACAGTGATTAGGTTGGATAAAGACAGAGTTGGGCAGGGTTCAAATTCAAATCCACTCTTACCGTGGATTTTGGATTTTGAATTCAAAATCCGTTTCCACAACGGATTTTAAATTTAAAATCCTAATTTTGTCAAAATCCCTCATTTTAAAATTCAATTTTTTCTGTATTTTGTGCATAACTTCTGAGCTCTTAGCTTTTTAAAGGTCAATGACAATTGTTCCACGTTGCTTCTAATTTTAAAATAGAAACTTTTCGAAGTTCAGAATTGTTTTCATTTTAATCCATCAGCTTTACAACTAGAGTTTGGATTTGAAATCCGCTCTGTGAGAGGATTTCGGATTTGAAATCCTTTTATGTCTCAGCTGAAAATTTACCAAGCTTTTTTGAGGTCTAAACACATTCTGCTAGTACTCTCTCATTTCGATGTCATTGGAAGAAAGTCAGAAATGCAGCACATAAGCACAGGAAAAATCAGCAAAAATCTATGATTTTCAGTAAATTTTTGCTAATTTTCAAAAAAGTTGCAAAAATTCATTGATTTTTCAAAAAATTTCACTAATTTCAGTAAATTATCACTCATTTTTCAGCATTTTTTTTCACTGTTTACTTTTGGTGAATTTTTTTTACTGATTTATTACTGTGTTGCACATCTGGCTGGTTTCCAGTGATTTTCGATAATTTTCAAATATGCGACAATTGGAAGTAATAATAAGAAGAAAATAAAAAATGAAATCTAAATTAGGTAATAATAATTACCTAACACCTAAAAAACACACTTCAAAACTTCAGACACTTATATCCAATTGAAACCAAAATCCTATTCTTAAAATTACATATAAATAACAAAATTTCAAAAATTCTACGGAAAAAATACAAGAGCAGGAGAAAAATTTCTTCGCTGAAAAAAATAAAAAATTTCAATATCCCACTTTTCCGCTCCTCTTCTTAAATAAAAATACATTTCAATTGTGCTCAATTTTTGTACCCAAGCCAATCTACGAAAGAAACATTCATACACCATCGTAAACTAATACACGTAATTTTCAGTAAGTAAATCCAAACATATATTTCCAAAGATAATTCCACGTTCGCAACAATCCTCTCATCGAGTTGGAGCTCAAATAAATAAAAAATAAATTCATACCCAATATAGACCTTATATTACTTTGCTTCACATCGGTCGCAAAAACACCCTCGTTCAAACCGAAAAATTACATTTCCGGCCGACGAAAATTTTCCATCGTAAAGTAAACCTGCGTAAACGAGTAAAAAAAAATCCTCAGCGGAACTCTCATCCATAATAAAAAAAATCGCGATACGGTAACGCGACGTAAACTTTAATATGACGCGTATTCACGTATCAAATATAAAAACTTTAGCAGAAACCTCGGCTCATAAAAGTTTTAGCGAGCCGAAAAAACTCCCGTGAGGGGTGAAGTGGCATGAGCTTGTCATGCTGACACGGTCGGATTGTTTAAATTTATAAAAAGCCACGTTTTACGTTTAATTTGCTCGCGATTGTCGCGTATATCGTTGTAATTTTACTGCCTAAAGCTACAGCTACGGTTACGTCTTCGACATTCAACGTTACCGTCATCGTCGTCTTCGTCGTTTCGAATTACTTAAATAGTGAAACTTTGGACTGGTAACGGCGCAAAAGCTATACAGCCAAGTTGATTATGAAAAACAGGCTTAAAGAAGTTCTCCTGTATGCGCTCTTTATACGTCTGTCGTTTAGCTTAATTTATGCAAAGCCAATTTACCTCGGTGGTTTCCTCTTTTATATGGCTATTTGGTTTCTTCGTCGTATGCAAAGCGAGCATATAGGTAGAATGCACGACGAAAATACACGTAAAAAATCAAACCATTCGAGTATTTGCTAAAAATTCTATGCGTTGAGTTAATCACCTCGTCGCAGTTGCAAGTTCTTTCCTCTTTCTCTTCACCAGCCCTAGTTGAATAAAATTTACTTGCAAATATCTCGTAGGTTAAAAATAACCCTGATGAAGTAATTATTTAGAACGAAATTTTTAATACGCTCGCGAAATTCAACAAAAAAAAAAGAAATACCAACTCGATGGATATAAATTAGCTTCAACAAATGGGCTTCATCCAATAGAACTCAAAGAGACGATAAAACTGGTACTCGGTGATGCCAAACTGACGCCCTTGACTTACTTAGCAAATCGTATAAAATATTAAAATGATTTTTAATAATTTAAATAAAATGTGAAAGCTACACCGCACGCACATATTTCGGTACACGAGGGGGTGTATCGTGCGCCTCTTTTCGACAATGTGGGATTTCGCGTACCAGATTTATACGTGCTGTGCTCCACATATACCACACGTATAATATAAGAAAACTGTACACAATAAAAGTATAGATAGAACTATAGCGAACTTTCCGCTGCAATAAATTAAAATTACGCGTATATGGGTCGATGCTGATGAAGAACCAACGTTCGCCAAGGGGTTTGAAAAAATTTTTACCAAACTTGCGACAAAATAACGCCGAAATTTTCTTCGAGTTTCTCTACTCTCAGCGCCATACTTTCCCAAAGTGCTTTACTACTCTTATTATTATGGAATTTTAACTTATGGGAAATATACGTTCGCGTATAAACGAATTTCTTTTATAATGTACATAGTCAAAATGATAAATGTTCTTGAAAAAAAGGCGTTGGCTTTAGAAATTTTCCGATGGTTTGAAAATTTTGCAATTTTCACTTTGAAACCTTATCAGTACGACATACTCGTATCTTGGGAAATAATCTAATTTTCAGTATTAGAAAACCCAACACAACTTCCATCATTTTGAATTTTTTTTTGTAAAGGTTGAAATTTCGAACTTTAAAATGAGTAGATACAAGAGAAAAATTCGTCCAATTCATACACCAAACTCTAAAATAATTGGTCAAAATCAAATCTGCAAAATTAAAGGGAGTAATTAATATGACTTGAAGAGCAAAAATTACCATTTTTTTGCTGTTTTCCAAACAAATCCACACTTCCTCTTACAACAAAAATCTTGAACGAAATTTTGAAAAAATTTTCAGTAATAATAAAATTGACATATCCGCTTTTGTACTTCCAAATTCATTTCAAAAAATTTTCAAACCGAATTTTTTCAATAATGAGTAAAAGACGAATTACTTTATTATTTTTTCACTATACTCTCAATTCAATTTGAAAATAATTCGCAACCGTAAGTCTCAAAATTTCAGCTTTCAAAAGTCTATCAAAATCTCAAACCCACAAAAAAAGAACCTTTAGCAGGACTTTCAGCATGACCTTTTCGAAGTAAATATTTTATTCTCCTCCTCAATACCCACGTCAAAAAAATTAAACTCATTTTAGGAGGACAATTTTTTCCGATTCAAAATATTTCATTATCTAAGATGAAAGAGAAGAGAAGAGAAGAGAAGAAAAAAGAAAAGAAGAGTTTCGATCATAATTTCAAAAAGAAAAAAAAAGAAAAAAAACATGTGAATTCATTGAGCCCGAGCGAAGCGAGGGAGACAATTCTATGAAAAAAGGGCATCATTTTTTTCTAAAAGGGTTCTCCTTCCAACTATCTCTATTCCAGAATAATTTTGAAATTCTCTCTTTCAATTTTTTATTCTGAAAAAAATGTTGAAAATTATTCGGGAAGTTTTGATCATACCTATAGGGTCTATTCGCAAACTTCGGAAATAAGAAAGAAGAATTAAGAAATGAAAATTTTACTCTCAATTACCCAAGCAATTACCTCCGTACCAAAACGCAGCCATTCTCATTTCAAATGTAAGTAAATCCTGCCATATTGACCTTAATTATCGATATTTTTGACCAAAAAATCGATTTCTCATCACTGCCCTCTATTTTTCAAAAATAACCGAAAAATTAGTAGGTATTTTTTCAAAAATATAATGATGTGAAAATAAATCTAAATCAGATCGTTTCAATAGAAATATTCTCAAAATAAATTCAAAACAATTTTACATCAAGTGTATAAGAACTTGAAAATCATAAAAACTTCAAAATCTGTTGAACACGCCTTCTGAGAACGGATTTTAATTTCAATGTCCAGATAGTACGATAAGACGTTATTTAATTCGAAGTGGAGAGAGAATTTTCACTGTGATATTTAGAACTTGATTCAGAAATGCTCCATTCAATTTTCGAAAAAAAAGAAGCAAAAAAAATCACTCCAATTTTGACCATAGATAATCTGACTGTTTAACCGCGACTGACAAATTTTCAACCTTCATTTTTTTGAACTCGAATAATATTTATTTAATATTCTATTCGTGTGGTCTAGTCTTCTCCTCAACACTAATTTTTTAGTTTGGAAATTTCGGCTTCCTTACATTCTCTTTATTTTGAAACACCTTCCTGATTTTAAAATTTTTATATCTCAACTTCTTGACGACGTGACGTGATGCTTGCAATATGAAATTCAAAATCCAAATTTCAATAATATTGATTCATTTATTTGAAAAAAATTGATTACCTCGTATATTATACACACATGAACCGGTTTAGTTTAATTATTATTTCTTGAAAAAAATTGATAAAAATATTTAAAAATTTACCACACAAGATAAGTCCCACATAACTATGTCAACATTGTCGTCGACTGTACGTATATTTAACCACCATCAATCCACCGTACGTATCCGAATTACCGATGATGAGGAAAGAGAGCCATCATCAGTCGTTATTTTGTAAATGCATGGTACGCGAGAATATCAAGAAGCTGAATTTAATAGCGCGTGTTACATAATCTCTTTGTCTTTTTATAGCGTGGTCTGCCATAAAAGTGATTTAATCGTATTAAACGTGTCGCCTTATTGAAAAAATATATTAATGCTGGTAATTGACGAATGTAATTTTAATTTATGACTTTTACCACTCGTAAGGTTAATAACTGATAAATACGTATTAAAAATATTTTACGATCCTATGACAGTTTTATGTCTAATCGGTAGATATTCGTTTCTAAAATTTTAACAACTCTTTACTCCGGGTTTTAATTGCTCTAGCAGTATATCTGCAGTATAAAAAAATAAAAAGACGAGCCACATATCTATACCAAAACCGGGTGCTACGTAGGTCTAGGTATGCGTCTCTTCATTTCGATCATTTCCACTTCCCCATCCCACGAGGTCATTTTCCTTAAAAGACATTTCTGCAACCGAATTACTCGGCGTGTGCTTTGCGCCGCAATGACCGTAAATTTACGAAAGCAGGATGCCGATAATGATGTTTACATTTTAAACCGCGAGCTGCCTGCCGTTTTCGTAAATACCGGCGTATGGGTTGGGCGATTTTATGCTCTTTTTTTTTCTATTTCTACACACATACGCATTACACACCATGAATAAGTGATATCATTTATAGATGTCGTCGATAGTCCCGTTGATATATTGGCATTGAGTAAAATTTAACGGCTAAATTATTCTCATCGGTTACACAAGAAGCTTTTTTAAAGTTCACATCGCCATGATGATTTTTTTTCCGCAACGTCGTTCATTAATTAGGCGTACGGTTTTATACACTAACATATTTCGAGTTTTTTTTATTGATGAGTCGAAATTTTTTTGCCAGAATAACGAAATACCCACCTTAGGTAATTTTTTCAACGAAATGAAAACCCCTTTTTGACGGTATTAAAAATTGCGTATGCGCTTCCCTCGTCGACAGTTTTTTCACTCATTTTTGGCTCATTTCCATTCCATAAAAAAATACGTACTTTTTAAAGTAAACATCCGCTTGCCTAATTTGTTTAAAAAAATTCGTATAATAAACTGCCTTTGAGAAATGGCCATTCCAAACGGGATTTTTTGATACTTTTGGACGTGTGATGTAATTAAATCATTTGGTATGGTTTTTATGAGTTTTTTCTTCGAAATTAAAACACCGAATCGCCATAAACATGAAATGTTTTGAAATATCCTCTCGTAGTTCAATATAGTAATACAAAACCTCGCAAATATTCGATTCGATATCTGGAGCAAAGGATGAAATCGATAATTTTTGTCACTTCTCAGCCATCTAGCATTAAATCAACTCCAAAAAAAACAATAATTCGTTTTTCAGAAAAAAAATACGAGCAATAAAAGGTTCAGGGGGTACAAGGAAAACACAGATCTAAGCATCTCGAGAACCGATGTTTTACCCACCAACATCGTCGTGCTTTTCAAGAAGGAATTTCTCTAATAATGAAATATTTTCTCTTATACTTTTCCCGCGAGGTAAAATTTCACGACTGCCAGCGGAATAAAAAATTGAAAGAAAATACAATTTTTACCAAAAGAAAACCTGACAACGTCGTAAACTAGGACAACATCCAGCCAACATTCTCCTATAAACAAGTAAGAATAATTGGGTTTCAGTTTACTAGTATTTTTTTTTATTCTAGAGGAAATTCTCAATTTTCAAAAATTCATTAAAAATGGAATAACCAAGGAAAAGTATACGTGTTTTCAGCGAAATAAAAACGATAAGTTTACATTTTAGAGCGAATTTCCTCTTTGTTTCTTTGCATATAATTTTTGTCGTCGTGAGTTATATTATAAACAATTATTCCAATTTCCAAACGTCTTATTTGGTGAAATTTGGAAATGGAAATAGGTAAGCTGAACTACGCGGTGAAAATTAAAGATAAAATTCACTTTTAGAAAGCATCAGAATGGAGACGGACTTTGAAAAAAATATTATTGAAAAAAGTGGTAAGTATCTACATATAAAAATGTGGTATCCATATAGATCTCTCACATGACACCCCCTGCCTCATCACTCCAATAGGATTCAAAATTTTTAAACTATCTATACCATAAAATATCAAAAAATTGAATTTTTCATCCATCCAAATAAAAATTCAAGCCCTAAAAATTGTTTTTTTTTTTTTTTAAATTTAATACTGAAATGGTAAAAGTTATGTAAACGCCCCCCTCAGGAATTTTTGTATTCTCAACATGAAAAACTCCAATTATCAACAAAAAATTAAAAAATAACATTTTCTCAATTTTTTCAAAATTTCCATTTTCCAATTTTCTTTCAATAAAATATTTTTGTGATTTTTTTAAACAACTGGTTTTGGTGCCTTTTACTAAATCTAATGCTAAGTAAATTGAGATTTCAAATATCAGTGTCACAGTCATCAAGAATTACAGAGTAATTTCATAATTCGATTTTTTTTCACTCTTCTTCAACGTAATTACAGTTTTATTTCGTTGATTTTTCATTTTTATAGAACAAGTAAGCATGTACTACAAATTTTGGAGTAAAAAATTCTGAAGAAAAAATTTCCAAAAAAATTAATTTCAGGAGAAGAAGTAATGGTTCCGTAATCTGGGAAGAAGAAAGAGAGGTAAAAATCGAAAATTCTCCAATTCAGAAATATTTCAATTGTTTTGAGTTGAAAATCAAAATAAAAAAAGCTCAGACGTAATTTTATCGAATAAAAAATATAAAAGGAGCAGTTTAGGGGCTGATTATAAAAAATTACCAACTCCAGTGAAATTTTCTTCAGCCAAATTACAATTTTTCTAAATTTTTTCGACATAATTATGTACAATGTATAAAGTTTTCAAAGAAAGGGATCAGTGATTTCTGAAGTTAACTCTTTTGGAGAGAAGGCCACAATTTTGTCTAATACCATTTCAATAAAAAAATATTCAATTGAACTTTTCAAAAATTTTCAAATAAATGAAGCTAGGTTCAATTTACTTTCAAAGATTTAAAAAAATGTGAAGTTAAGCGTAAATTTTCAATACAGAAATTGTGCTTAAAATGCCTCCAACAGACGATTTTTATGTGTAATAATTTTTCAAAATTGGAGAGAAACGACTATGATTTAAAGGAGAAAATATTCAAAAAATTGTTGGAAAACGTTACCCTTTCCCATCCCTCAAGTATGACGAACACAGCCATTCTTTTTTATTGAATTTTCCTCAAGGCTACCAATTTTTATAAGAAAAAATGACCCAGAAATTACCATAAATGTTATCAAAACTTTCAAAAATTATTTCCAAAGTACCATTTCCAAGAAATTTTTCCGATTTCATCGATACTCCGTTATAAAAACACGAACCCATCCAATTACGAAATAATTCTCCTCAACAACTCCGTAATAATAAAACCTAAATTCTCAATTGGTATTGAAAAAGTTGCTCGCGCCGATTGACCAATTTTCGATAAATTCCTTCCATTCGAACAGTACAACACCGAACGATAGATACCATTACGTCATTAGCCGACCGAAATACTAATTTTGCAACCTTGAAAATTAACTTAAAAAATTTCCTGCCAATCGATACCGTTTCTAATTTTCTCTCCGTTTCGCTGCCGTTTCCAACGGATCGATTCAAAATTTAGCCATTCGTTTAAAACACAACCTTTCTTCACGCTGCTCTCTGTAAATACACGTTCGGGTTCACCTTTTAAAACGTAGGTAGGTACAACTTTTCATTACACAAAATGGAACCAGCGGTGGAAAAAAAACACCAGTCGCGTGAAAATTACACCCAGACATGTCGCAGAATCTCGCCGAGTAAAATCTGTCGTGTCGTCTGCTTTGAAAAATTTTTCTAATCTTCGATACAGCGGAGAAAAAAAAATAGTCTCGGCAAAGTGATACTTTAAATGAAAAAGTACGCTATTCACATGAATTCGCGAAAGTTTGCAGATTCTCTATTGTTGTCGACTCGAGCATACGAGAGTTTACCACGCTTCTGTACAGAACGGAGCAGGGCTGCCGGTTCATTTCCAAAGGGTCAATAGCTTAAAAAGCCGTATTCGTGTGTCTCCACGTACGTAAAAAATTACGCCACTTTTGCTACTAAAAATCATCATTTTTCCTTCTGTTCGTTTCTCGAACACAGACGCGCAGACACGTGTGATTTCACTCGACGTCGTCGACTCAATATACACTTTCCAATTTTATTAAAAGCGGTCTCCGATAGGCCTTTGAGGAGGGTTTTTAAAAAAAATAAAAAAAGACGACGCGTATTTAACCTTAAAAAATACTCGGAACAGTGTCGGCTCGAAAATTAGTATAATAAGGCGTTTAAATCATTTTCAAAAGCTCGAAAACGAGTCCGCCGCATATTTTGACATTAACGTATACCTCTATTGCATGTTTTTTTCTCTCTTTCCCCTAATACTTTTTTTTTCCACCAAGCCGCCATTAGGATTGGGGTTTTTATACTAAAAGGGTAATAGGAATAATTAGGCTACCCCATACACACAAAATATTTACACATTAAAGAATATAAACTTCACAAATACGTACATAAGTCGTTACGGTATACGTATTTATAAACGCTATACAGCTTTTTTTTCTTTTTTTTTTTCGTTAATTCCTAAAAATACTTTTTTTTTTTGGTCGTACTGTAAAACACCACGCGCGAGGTAATTACCGCGTCGAACCTCTATGTTTGTTATAAATTGTAACAGTGACAAGTCCGATACCTATAATCACCACCACTTCTCTTTTCGTAGAAACGTACATATTTATTATTAATAATATTTATTAAAGTTAATGGTTCGGGTTCTCTGTCCAAATAACAATTAATATAATAGGACTGGGTAAGCTTGCATGCCATATACACCGATAACACACGACGGAGGGAGAGAGAAGGTATAGCCAATTTACATTCTATTTCCTGCGCTCGTTGTACACTATATAATTTTGTTGATCGAATAACCATAGCGAAAATTTCAGCTTGGAAATTTTTTTCCCCCAACCTTTATATAAAATCGATACTCGTCGGTATAATTTTACGTGGCGAAAAATTCCCTTCTATTTTGGCGAAAAAATGAAACCGTAACAGAACAAATGACACGATGGAAACAACCTTGTAAAGTCAACGAGTAGGCTGTTCCAACTTGTAAAGATTATTCATGAGATTTTAATTACCATCGTAATTCACCATTTTAAAATATTATCCTCCTACATGATGAGGTCAAACTACACGTTATACAGTGTACTTTCTCAAATCATTTCTTTATTTTTCTCCTGATGCTTACAGTTCCACATACAAAAGTCTTGTTGCAAAAAAGGGAGGTGGGGACCATGTTAAGATGCGAGCACTCATTGTATAGGTCTTCTCACTTTTCACTTATACAAAAAAGTTCTTTTTAATAATATTTCTTCTTTTTTCTACTTTTTTCGTTGTGTTGAAAATGCGTTGGTTTCTTTTTACAGTATCGAACGAGTCTTCTTTTGTGTACTGTCGACACTACTAGTGAACTTTTCAGATCTGTGGTATTAACCATCCCAACTCCCTTTTGTGGTACTTAATTCTCTAAATTTAACGTGTATTGAAGGTTTGTGAATTTTTCCTAGATCTGTGATTCGTTCTATCTTTATTATCGTGTCAAGCGTCTAGGTTGAATATTCTGAGATCGTGTGTGAAGTTGATGATGGCTTTACGAGGTATAGTATTGAAGGTTCGAGTTCCATTATCAAGTATGAAGGGGGGTAGCTGCCAAAGATATAGATTTTTTACGAATTTTTGTCTTCTCTATCATCTATTTGATAATTACTGATAAACTGTTTTTTTATGACAAGAATTTTTAGATTTTGAAGATGAATTAAAGAGAAATTCAAAATTTATGATAATCATGAATTTTAATTTTAATCAAACTTTGGAATATTCAGTTCAATTCAGCAATATTATAGCAAAGAAAAAAATATATCAATCCTGAATAATTACAGCATGAAATAAAACTATTTCAATTTTCAAAAAATAAAATTACATAACCGAAATTTGACTACTGCTTGCTAAGTAAATTTCAGTCAAAATTTTTCTTTATATTTATCGCTCCTCTTCTCCCTCATCAATAAAATAATATGACTTTGACATCTAAAAGCACCCAAAGTTTTCATACTGAATTCAAAAAATTCAAAAAAATGAAGTAGCTTTTACTGATCAAAGGAAAAAATATGTAAATACCTACGTATTAGAAGACATTTTCACGTTCTAAAAATCTTTGCACTGAAATTAAAATTCCTTTTGGTAAAGTTTTTTAATACAAACAATTTTTCCTAAATATCGAAAACTGTTTGAAATGTCGCTGATGTTTCCAAAAAACTTTGAAAATTATCAAACATATCAACAAACTTTTAAAAACGTGAACATTATATTTCAAAAAAGCACGAGTGTTGGTTATAAAAAGGGGTAAAAATTGTTTCGTTTTACGCAACAAAAACATTACCAAAACAGTAAAATGAGGTCAAAATTCCGAAAAATAACTCAAAAGATGCAAATTTTTAATACAAAATGGTTTTGAACAAAATTTGTAAAATTACATATCATCAAAATCAACTGTGAGAAAAATATAAAAGAAATTGTAAAAATTCTTGAAAATGTTAATTACATTTATGTCATTCATAAAATTTTCGAAAATTGCAAAAAACTTTCTAGGCTGGTGAAGTTGCATTAAAATTTCTAAAATAACGTCAAAGTTACTAGAATTTGTGGAAAATGGTCCAAAAACAGCGTAAAAATTGAAAAAAAAATCATGAAAGTTGTTTAAAAGCACATGCAAACCCGTTTAAGCGATATTTAAATAAAAAAAAAATCAAAAAACGTTCAAAATAAAATTAAAGTAATTAATTGAAAATACGAAACCATTCCAAAGTACCTATGGCTTAAAAATGGTAAAAAAAAATAAATAAAAAATTGAAAATTATTTCAAACACAATAAAATTTGAATGCATAATGAAAAAAAAAATTCAAAAGAACATAAAACTAGTCAACTTATCATAAAAAATGACAAAAACCGGTATCAAAAATCAATATTTCTTTAAAAAAAATTAGTGACCACTGTTTGCTGGAAAACCACCAGAAGAGCAAGATAAAAAAGGTTAAGATTCGGAAAACGAAATCTCTTCCTCTTCCCCGTCTTCCTAACCAATTTTTTCATTCCAATCCTGATTTTGTCAGCTTGAAAATTATTTTTGACTTGAAAACACATTTCAGGTTATTGTCATTTTTTTTTTTTTTTTTTTTTTTTTGGTTCCATGTTGTTATTTAAATCATTGAAACATTTTAAAAATTCGAGTTTACAAAGTTCATCAACCTCAAACTACAAAAAATGGCCCTATTTTTTCACTTCATACAGATATCTAAGAAATGGCGCCGTAATTTTACAATAATCAATATGAAATTTTCAAAATTTTCAGGAAAATGTGGAAAAAATTTTTATCTATTGATTATATTATGACAATTGAGTGGGCGAAATACAAAAAAAAAAGTTTTCAATATTAAGCGAAATTTTTAGAATATTTAATATTTTTTTCATCACTTGAGCACTTTTCAACTCGTTCTTAACACGTTTTTCAACACTATTTCAGGTATGCGAAGAAGTTGTGTCATGAGAGGGAGGGGGTAAAAAACAATAATTCAACGAAAATGGAATTTTTCAGAGTTTTTCGACTTAATGTATAACATGGTACTTTTCTCCATTGGCTTGTAATTGTGCCATTGTTAAAAATGAAAAGAAATATAAATTCGTTCGTTCGTTCGTTCGTTCTAAAAAATCATAAAATTTGACCACTTATTGAAAGAGAAAATTTGCGCGAGATGGGCGAAACCACTTGGGTGATTTTCGATGTTTTATGACCTTCTAATATAAAAATCAAACAGTTTTTCAGGAAAGAGACCGAAGATTAAGTGAAAAATTATGGAATACCTAGATATTATATTCTTCAACTTTGGATGCTATTTCATAAGTTTACAAAATTTCCAATTCTGATATTTGGCCCAATACTAACGAAAAAATCAATCCAACATTGTTCCCAGACCACAACACGATGAATATTAAAACGCTTATACGAGTATTACGCTTATACACGAACATTATGTAAAAAAATCTGTCACGTGTGCGGTGTGCGCGTCATTAACTTGTACCCGACAACGACCGGCGAGGTGGCATGCTCAGACCACGCCGCTACGTTCATATCCTTAATAATGACCGGGTATGCCTTAAGGATACTAGAATGGTTTCATTAATTAAAGGTTATTCAACATGATGCCTTTTGCCGTATATCTACGTAGACTTCTCGTGAACGTAATGAGCACATGTACTCGAAGTATATAATCGAACATGCAGCAGTACGCTATACTAGGTTATAGATCTGTCAACTTAAAATGCCTATACAAACAAACGAACAATGCTCGCCATTTATTCAGCCTTAAATAGCCAAGGTTTATTTATAGTCGACGTAAATACGCGAACGGTCGCCAAGCCGAGCATGTCACAGATGACCACGTTATCTGCCCTACGTATCAATTAGAATAAGTACACGGTTCCTCTCGAGATACGATAGCGAAAAATCATCCCACAGGGGTACTCACCTTATCAATATTGAAATTCTTGATCGGAGCCAAAATATTGGATTTGATACACGGGTAATTGACGGCGAACTTGGCACAGACTCCGTGAAGACAGGCGTGACAATCCGACGGGCATAGGAAATCGCACATACAACAACAGCTCAACTTGCACGAACACAGCAACGCGTGAAAAGACACCGTACGAGCGCAATTAAACGAATGAGCCGATACCGAGGGATTTCTGAATTCGTCGCTTTGGTTGGGACTCTCAACGTTGATCTTTTTGGCCACAGCAACCACCAGATTATCGTGAAAATCGCAAAATTTCTTAGACAGAGGAGACAAAGACGGCGAGTTGATTCTGACTTGAGGTAACACAGACGGTTTAACCGAATTCACCGATTCGCGAACTACGAACATTTCGTAATTAACCGGATTACGCGTAGATGACGATGGAGACGAATTCGGTGATTGGTTAGGAGCCGATATATCGTTATTGGAACGATATAAATGCATATCTACGTTACGGTCGCGTCCGGTGCGAAAAAATTCAATGGTATGATCGGTAAGACTAGAAGATCTGGGTCTAATTGGCTGGGGACTCTCTAATATGAAAAATTCTCTGTGGGAGTTATGAAATTGCAAATTTTGGAATGTGGTTATCGTCGGTACCGGCGATATGACGGCGGGCGATGTTGACGAAGACGTCATACATGATGAAATCGACGCAGACGATTCTTGCTTAGCAGCTAGTCCGTTTGTAGACTCGTGAACCATGTAATTTTCAAAATCTATATTCAATAAATTCGATACCATCGGATGATAGAGTAATTTGTTTGGATCTTCTTCTCTGGCGCTATCGTTCGACGTACGTGTATCGATGTTGGCCGCTGGTCGTACTTCTTCCACTTCTTGAACCGCATTAAGCAAGTATTCCGGTAACGAGTTTTCATTCTGTTTTTCATTATCCTCTTCGGATGATTCTTCGCCCAAATCGTTACACACTGTGTTTCGATCTTCATCGGTGAGCATTTCGATATAAATTTAAAGCTAGGTGTTATAAATAAACGAAAATTTCATCTAACCGGTGACCACGATGTACACGTTCGATTTCGTAGCGATCTAATATCCAAGATGAATAAAACATGTCGGACACATCGACTTAACACCTAGAACCAGAAAAACTAATCGAATCGACAACTTTTTCACGAAAAAATACAGCTGCGAATAAAAAATACATAAAACACGACCAACAAACCGGCATACGAAACGAAATTACACGCATTCACAAACGATCGAACCGCAATTGCGACTAACAAAACGCTCAACTCGACGCGATTTACGCTAATGTGTTCGTGTTGGTAGTTGAACGTGCTGCAGTCGGCGTTTGGAAAATGCAGTGTTGCCACTTCACAGAAAATATTCGCGGTGCGTGCGCATCGTACTCCTCGTGTTCGCGTTTACTTCGTTGAGAATTAAATTCTTCTACATGTATGCGTTCCGCGATGAAAAATCTGTCTTGTATTTTTATTAGGTATAAATTTTCTTCGAATAATTTTCCTCATTTTTGAAGGGTGAATTTCTACTCCGGTGTCTGAAATGAGAAAAAAATCGGTGTCGATAAGTAATACGGTATTATGTTACACGTAGCATATCGAATTCCTCTACGTACGATGTTGGGTATCTACAGAATTTTTTTTAGACAAGTTTTTCACTTATCTTCATCGTAATGCTATAAAAAAACTACGTATATAAATTCAAATCTCATCTCTCTAATTGTTTATTTTCCTCTCTCGTTCGAGATGATACCGAATAGTGAACAGCTTGCTTGGTGTTATTCGAGTGTCATTGAAGAGGAATTTTTTTGTTTAATCGAGCTTGGAAAAAAAAATTCCACGAGGAACGAGATCGTCGTTTTTCTGAACATACAACAAGTTAAAGGCGAACTATTTTCGAACTTTCGCACGAGTAGATTGTTTTGAAATTCACGTAGAATTTTAAGCTACTAGAAGAATAAATGACCAGTTTAAATACAATGGTTATTACTTTACGATCACGTCTTCTTTATAGTTTGAAGCTTTGAACGGTACATGAGGTATTGATACGCATTCTTATTGTTATAAAAAAATGATACATCTCATATCTCAATTTTCAATTCAAATTGACATATTTTTTCCAGCTCAGGTAGATATTAAAACGAAATGTACCATTTCAATGCAAGCTAGCAGCTGCATAGGTAGTTAGGTATACATAAGTATCTATACCTAGAAGTACATTGTGCTGTTAATCGTTTAAAATGACGAGGACTTGACCTTGGGTGTAGCAAAAGTTCACATTTTTTTTTTCAATTATTACTCAAGTAGGGAAATGTTTTTGATAGGTAAAGAATCAAAGTATGTTTCCCTATTTGATCGATTGAAGCACAATTTTCCGAAAATCGTATCCAATTTCAAGTGAAAATTTTTCCGAAAAAAAGTTGAAAATACGCTAAAAGCGTACTACGTATTGGTATTTAGGCTAAAGATGAAAAACTAAAAAAACGTTAATATTAGCCATTAGGTATTCTATTTTCCATCAAACTTGTCACCAATTTGAAAATATGAGTAATCTAAGATTATGGCGCTGAAGTTGATACAGGTATGGAGTATGGGTCATCTTTATGGGCTTTTCTCCAGGGCTAGAAAATTCTAAAATTTTCTAGAGATTCCAAAACGTCTCGACACCACTTCCAATCTGTACAGATGGTCAAAAATAAGTAAAATTCGAGAAAAAAAACTTCAGCGCTTGAATTTAGGATGTAAGATTCTTCTAATAGGACAAACTTTCGAATTTTTTTACATTCAAAATTATGAGTAAGTAATACATTATAGCAGTATATTGAACATTATTTTATCAAGTGTTGATATGAAAAAAATTCACACCTACAATAATTCTTGGGTAAAAACTAAGTAGGTATAGGTACTGGGTTTACTGGCTATACCAGGTCATAAAATGCTTTATTAAATCATTCTTCAATCAAAAAAAAAAAAAAAAAGTAGTTCCCATATACCAAACACATTAAACGAAAAACAATCAATATTGACAATATTGTTCATTAATGTCATAGGTAGCAAACTCGTTCAATAAAGGTAAAAGCAAGTAGGTTATATTTTTGAATGAATTTTTTCAATTTCCACGAACCTTGAAATGGGAATATGTATTTTTGAATTTTCAATGAATCTACCTACGCTTTTTTTTTCTTTCATAAAAACTGTTCAATAATTTTAATAAAAATTTATTAATCATAATCACAGAAATAATTATACTGATTTTATCAGCATTATTTTTGGATAAAACAGAAAAACATTATAGTATGAATTTCTATTCGCCAAAAGTATACCTCTGAATGTAATATAAATTTTCGAATGAAAATGATACGAGTACCTAATCAATTGATTGATGTAATGTGTTGAAATAATTTTAATTTCATGATTCATTTGATGCATGCCAATATAATTATCGCAATCTAAATCAATTTGATAAATGAAAATAAACTCACAAAGAGGTATGTTCAATAAAATTAAACGTAATTTTTCGTTTAAGAAAATGAAAGTTCAAAATACTCCGTATAATTAGTTAACTAAGTAGGTAATAAATAATATTTAGGTAATAAAATTAATTCTGTGTCTGCAATTAATTGAGGAGGGGAGTGAGCGGGGCAAGGAGATGGCTTGAATATTTGTAAGTGATGACTAGAAATAGAAAGTAGTTTTTTTTCTGAAAAATTTCAAAACTCAAAAAATAAATTGATTCTGTAAAATGTTTTTTTCTAGAAAAACGAAAACAAAATATCCTAATTTTTCTGGAAATTTTCAATTTTTTTAAAAAATCTTTTTTGTTCTTTTTGAAAATGGCTTGGCTTTTGATTTTTTTTGAAAAGCAGTCAAGTTTCTTTTGAGTGTTCTTTTTTCAGAAATGGTTTCATCAGGATGAGGGGGAGGTTCATGAAATGATGTTGATTTTCTACTCTGTGTTCTAAAATTTAGTCATCTCTTAATCTTTAAATATTTTTATTTCAATTCATTTTTGAAAAAATCGAACTCAAAAAGATTCTCGCGATTTTTTCACTTTTTTGTAAAATTTCTCCTCCTTAAAAAATCAAAAATTGTAGGTATGCATTGTGATTTTTTTTAAAAAACGGTTTGAGGAGAATTTTTTCTAAAAAAAAAAATACATAAAAAAATACAGTACTTTTAGGCATTAGTATTTTACAAAAACTATCATATTTAAAAGTGAAGCAAAAGCAAAACCTTTTTTTTTTTTTTTGGAATAATTGACTGTGTTTAAAAAGTAAAAAATAATACCTTTCTTATATTTATAGGTACTATAATCAAGCTGGTATATTTCAAAAGAATCCTAGTTACCGAAAATTTAAATTCGTCGTCTTACAAATCGTAAGGAATTATGTACAACCATATTCATCATTTGTTTAAATTCTTGGCCCAAACGAGATTAAAATTAACCAGTTACAACAAATATTTAATAAAATACTTCATCAAGCCTGAAAGAAATCAAATCATACCTTTCTTAAGCTCGAATTTAAATACAATATTACTTTTAAACCAAAAATATGAAATAGTTTAATAAAGAATTATAGAAATTATAGAAGTTAGTTTCAAAGGCGCAGAATTCTTTTACTTTTTATCTTTGTATACGCGAGTAAGAATTAATAAATTTCAGAACTAATTAAAGAAACGAAATCAGGCATTTAAAAAGTTTTTCTTTTTTCTTTGCGTAAAACGAGAAGGGGAATTACGGAATTTTCTAGTCTGAAAGTATAACAAAAAAATCTTTGTGAAAAATTATTTCGTTGAAGAATAAACAAATTCATGGCGTCTAAATTTTCATTCTTTTTATTTGAATCGTGCTTTGTTAATTTTTGCCATTGTACGTATTCATCCTTATACATAAAAAAAAGTAAAAAAAATGTATAAAATTTATAGGCGAGCTAAAATATTAATTAACTTTTTTTTTCTTTCGCGGAGGAATATTTTATAAATGGGGGTATACCTACAACCAGTAACCATTTTGCTTCAAGTATTTCAACTTGAAAGCGTAATTTTTTTTACTCTTTTCATTAACAATGCTAACCTAATTAGTAGTACATAATGTTAATGAAATTGCATAATCTTACAAATAAGGGGTCTTTGCCTTAAATTCTGGCAGATGCAATTTAATTAACATGATATGCTCGTTATCGAACGAAATTACACAGTGGTGTACAAAATTGCAACGAAAGGCTGGAAAATTATAATTAAAGCGCCGGAGTCTCGCCGATCAAGTTTGTAAATTACTCAATTAGCCTGTATACAAGTGTAACCTTTGATTTTCATACTAGAAAGTATACCTACATATTTTGTACAAAGCTGTGCAAGGATAAAATGACAGTTATGGTTATCGAATACTTGAAAGTTCAAGGTTATGAGAAACTTCGTGTAATGTAGAAAGATTTTCTGAAAATATCAAATTATCCTATCAAAATCTTTCAAAATTTATTACCAAGAAATAATGTAATTTCTACCTTCGTGTTACACTGAAAAACAACTTCATTTTGGAAAAAATTTTCAGCATCGAAGTAGCTGCTGCGAAATATTCGAGAAAACAGAAGCAAAAAGCTAATGGATGTTGAAAATGAAAAATCAGGAAAAAATTTTGAGCACGAAGCATTGTATATAGCTACGAGCTCTCGTAATTTTAATTAAAAATTTTCTAAAAAAAAAAAAATAGATGATTCGTTCTTTTCATTCTTCGCATAAATAGAGAATAACGAGGTCGTAACTGGCACATTATCTTTTCTAGAATAGGTACTTGGAAATTTTACCTCTCTTGCTGGCTAAAACGTCCCCCAATGTGAAGACTAAAGATACAACATACGTACATTTTTATACTTTACGAATTGTGTATAAGTCATTTGTTTTCTATTGTTTAAAAAACAGCCAACCGTGATGTTTCTACTCGAGTACAAAAAGAGGGTATTCGTAATTATAAAATTTTATTCGAGTATCATCTAAGAATGCTTGAAAAAAAAAGCAAAGAATTCGCCAACGATAAAAACAACGACAGGGCAATTGTTGAAAGTAGAACGAATCTTGTTCTTTTAATTTTCTCGATTATTAATGAGAGAAGCTTTTTGAAAGTGTGATCGCGTCCGTGTTTTATGTAAATTTGGTTTTAACTCTTTGTGGCGATGAAATTTTGTTGTCAGTTTAAATTAAACTTTTTCGTTGGTTTTGGTAAAGTCACGAAAAGTTGCAGAGGTTAAGCGAGAATTGTTTCGTAGTTAAAAATAAAAAAAACTTGGGGAGTTTCATTAAAAAAGAAACATTTTCGTTGAACAAAAAAAAACTATATTGCATGACCTTTCTGAAATCCTGAATAAGAAAGAAAAAAACCTTCAAGAGGCAAGACTAAGAGGAAAAATGTTCGTTTTCGTTTTCAAATGAGTACTTACGAAGGATATCCCATAACTAATCATGACATCTCCCCCCCCCCCTCTCAAAAATAACCAAATGACTCAGGGTTTTTAATAAAATTTTTCGATGAATTTTTTTGATCCAAAGGATAAACGGGATAATAAACAAAAGGTCTCATAGTCACATGATTTTTATCTTAGGTACGAATTTTTAAAAAATTCATTAAAAAAATTTTGATGCTTGAAATTTTTTACAAAATATCATTATTTGAATCTGCTGAATAAGTGGTGAGTAGATCTTGAAAATGTCACCACAACACGAAAGGCCTTTCCTTCTATTTTGGATTAAGCAAATATCTAAAATGTTTTTTTTTTTCGAATTTATACATGGGTACTTTAGACTGCGAAATGATCATTCACCGGAAAGTCAATAAAACTGCTGAAATACGTTGAAAAATCAACGAAAAGTTACTGAAAATCAAATACATAGACAAATTGAAAATTTGTTGGGAATTAGAAAAAAGTGCTAAAATAGAGAAATTTTTAAATCAAAAATTGAATACCTATCTATAATAATTTAAGTTTAAAAATTTTAAAAAGGTAGTGAGAAAAACGGAAAAAATTTCTAAAACTGAAATTTTTCGAATGAAAAAATGAGTTGAATTTTCATTTTGTTAACAGGTGCCTAGCTGCTTCCTGTTTACTGTGAGGAAAGGAGCAATAAAAATGTTTATTGATTTTTTTTTTTTCAGAAAAAAAAAGGATCTATAATAAGTAAGTATTTTACAAGGAGGCTTGCATCTCTCACCGATTCAGAAAACCTAACATTTTGTAACCAAAAATAATTCAAAAAAAGAGCAACCTGGTACCTACTTCGTTTCGAAGTGATTTCAGAATTTATAAAGCGGTTTCTAATGATATTTTTTTGATAAAAAATTTGCAAAGAAATTGAAATTTAAAAAAAATCATAGGGCGAAAATTATATGATGATTTTGAGGCAGGTGCTTTTTTTTTGAATCAAACACCCAGAATATTTTAATAGGAAAATAAAAGTTAAATTTCCAGAGAGTCGTTTGGTGATTAGGAGGTGAAAAGGAGAGATGAGAGAGATCGACTGACAGTAGTAGTTTTGGGTTTCGGGACACCCTTTGAAAAAGAATCATTATGGCTAAGAAAATACGTTTATCCTTAAATAAGTATATCCGAAATGCTTCGAGTGAATTATTTAGGACCGTTGGATATAAGTATAGGTAGTAGGTACCTTTATTATTTGGGTATACTTAATTTATTATTACAAATAGTTTCAAGTAAGTATAAGTATTTTGATCGAACATTGTATAGTATAAGTTTAAACCATGCAATGCAGATACGATACGAGAAACGAAAATGTATTCGGGATTAGGATAAGTCAAGAGCTCCAACAGTAGAATATTCTGAGTATTACTTTGAGTAATTACAATGTAAATCTTGAAGCTTTATTTCACTTTAATCCACTATGATTATTTTACTTCAAGTCAAAATGTTCCATTTAAAGTTCACGATACTTCGTTAATCCAATCATCATGACAAGTTAAACGTTATTGACTGTAAAATCGCCCTCATATAATATGTACTTTTGATTTGAATTCCGGCCATTCACATAGGTAATCGTATTCTCTTTCACACGTTATAATCAAAGTTGGATGTTGGACAGCTCGCTAATTTGATATTACGACAGAAGGGCTGATATGAAAATTAATCCTTTCCTTCACAGGTTGTCGATATTTTGAAAATTCTTTTTAAATATGCAAAAGGTAATAAAAAAAAAAAAAAAAAAAAACACGAAGAAGCATCCCTTGAAACTTATATTCTTCCATCAGTAAAATTGATTCAAATAAAAAGTACGTTGACACTCCATCGCTTTTAGATTGTTTTCGGAGACAACCGATATATTCGAACTGAACGAAATAAATTAGGAAAAGTTGGAAAATTTCAGTTCGGTTTTATTTTCGTCACAGGTAATAGACCTTTTACGGTGATGACTAAAATGCACGCTACACAAAAAGCAATACCCTGTCATTAAAATACATTATTGAAATTTTATTACAACACAAAATTATAGCCTCAAAGTTGATATTCTTCGAAAAACCTTTTTAATTCAACCTCGAAAGCGTCGCCATGTAATCATTTTTTGCTACTATCTAAACAGTGTAGTCAAAAAGCTATCTGTCTGAGCTGCGCTGTTTTAAAAGCAAATTTAGTAATTGGTAAAAATTACGATGAAAAAATGGTATTCGAAGTGAACTTAACCACATTTCAAGCACGAGAGGGTTATTTATCATTAAGAAATTATGCAAATTGAAACGTAATCTAGATTTAAGCGATCCACTTCGGATTAATTGCGGAATACTGGACATTCGAAAGTAAAATTTATGACGTGTTCGGTTGGTGGAAAATTAATCGAAGAATCAGCATCTTGGGTAAAAAATAAATTCAAATTTCATTTAAATTAGATTATACGGTTAAATTGACATTTGATGCTAATGGAGAATAACTAAATTCGGGATTTTTTTCTCAAATGGATTAAAATTTTTCTGTTTTTTGGATTTGAAGGTAAACTTGGAAAGTAAGGCTTACACAGGATGTTTCTTTGGGAGCTTTATTAAAATTTTAAGAATAAAAATTTGATAGGTAGGTAGCTAGGTTCATCATTGGAATTTAAAAAATAACTAATGAGTCCAAGGAATTTACAATCCGTTTCATTTACGAGCTCAACATTTCACGATCATCAAGTTTAAAATGATAGTTCGTAAGAGCAAACGGTTTTTAGATTAAATAAGACGTTGACCAACGAACACTGAAATATTAAATCTTAATATATGATTTTGATACCACTGAAATATAAGTATTTGAGTAGGTCCGTAAAAAGTAATAATTTATGCCATTATGAAAGGTTTTACCTCAAACGCTTCCTGTACAACGTTTTAACGCAGTAAAATTGATGAAAAAATGTAGGACATGGTATAATATCAACATTGGAAATTGAAATATGACGTGTGATCATACAAAAAACACTCCCTATTCATCTTAGTCTCAATAATGATCGAATACTCGAAACACTTACATTATTTCAATATGGATTATAGTAGTTGAACCTAAAAGGATTAACTTACCAATAGATAGTATTAATGTATATACATATTTGAAAATGAACTCTACTTTACATAAAATAAAAATGTTTTTCGAATCAATAATTCAGCCCCAAAATACAAATTCACGAGTAAAACACCGAGTTCTGCGATTATCATCTTTTGTCTCAACTTCGTTATCACATTATGTACCAATCAATTTTTTTGAAAAAAAAAATAAATAAATAAACAAAACAAAAAATAGAATTAATAAAAAGAAAATGATTAAATTTCCATTCTATAAAATAAAATCAGTTCTTTTTTAAACCAATAGAAAATCCTGCAACGTATTATAAGGATGGAACAAATGGGGATGAAATTTGATTGCTAAAATTTATAACCCAAACCCACATGATAAGGATTAAAATTTTACATCAAGCGAGCCTATTTTAAATCGTCATAGTTTTTCAAACATATAAAAAATAGGAGTGAGACGTAGTCATAATAATGCTATTTTTTTTTCAAAATTATTTATTCTCCAAAAATTCAAAATTGAAAAAAAATGGTAACAAATGGGTACTTCAACGTTAATTCGAATTTCGTAACATCAAAGACATTTTCATTCAATTCAAATCTTGCATTTAGGAAGTTCTTCAAAGTATTCAAGAAAAACGATGTGGAAATACCATAACAATGATATATTTGGAGAATTAGAGAAAATTTACAACGAATTAACGATTTTCCGGTTTCTCATCTCACTTAACCATTTTTCCAGCAACGCAGGACCGGATCGATCTCCTTTTCGGTAAAAATCAGCAGGAGGCGTACCTTCTTCTAATCTTATATAAAAGTTGCAATATCTGTAATGAATTATACCTAGTCTGCCCTTGGCATGTCTACGGACTCCCTTAATTTGTATACCTCTGGTAGCATGGCATTCCGCTAGCATAAACGTAATTCGAGAGATTAATAATAGAAATATTTTAAATGATTGATTTGGATGCTGAATTTACCTATCCATAAGTTGGTTCTAAATTCGACATTGTGATCCTTTATCGCCATATCAATTGCTTCATTGATCGCTTGAATTGCAACCACCGCACCTTTTCTACCCACCCATTTGAGTTGTTTAAGAGCTTCGTCGACAGTCATCCCCCGCACGAAACGACAAATATACCACATTTTCTTTGGACTATACTTCACGTTTTTTATTTCATGACAAACATACTGAAAATGATAGGATGATATTATAACACCAAACTAGTACATATTGATTACTCGATGAAAACAATCTTCAAAATTTATCAACTTACAGCAGGTCTTCTGGGCTCCGAAGGATCTTGAGGAGGGTATACTGTTTTATTAAATCGCATCCAATGAGATGTTTTATTTCTGTTCGAGTCTTTAGTAAGATCTGGTCCGGAACTCATAAAGTTAGTGTACAAATCTTTTGCTTTTGAGTCTGAGGCATACGAACATCGTATAACATTATTCGTCAATGGCAACGAAGTATTCGGTTTCACGAGTTGAGTAATACTACGCTTGCAAAGACATCTCAATGAGTTCCACATTTCTGCACAACGATAAAGTAAAATGTGAAATTATTCAGTTATGAGTGAATTTTGAAATGAAAAACTCACCTACTTTTTTATTCAAAGATGAAGAACGTTGAAAATGGTCTTCATTAAATCGTATTTCTTCAATTTTGGGGTATCCGGTAGCTTAATTTTTCTTATTTTCTTCGTGTTAGTGAATTCGGCAAATTTTAATTCTTGCTGAAAATTTTTCATTGATAAGAATATTTTTTTAAAGGTTTAACAATTAAGAATTTAGCCAGGCTGTTTATGTCTAAATTAAAATTGTTTGAAAAAAGTGGATGGTATTTAGCGATTCTATAAAAATTAATATGAACTAATTTTGAAATCCTGCGCAAATTCAAAAAATTGTGACAAAAATGGAATCAGCTGTTCGACTGTTGATTGCATTCATTTTCCTGAAAAAATTGGAGGGAAATCATAAAATCGGTGACTTTCTGTATTTCATCTTCATTCATTCTACACTTTCGACTTTTGTTCTTTTGTTTTCTTTGGTTAAATGGTATTATAATTATTAATTAACTGTTCGTTGTTTAAGAGACACGAGTGGTATAAATACATTTGTGTCAATTCCTTGTGATTCGTGCTCTCACACAGTTCCGTTCAATCAATTCCATAAATTCGCAAAACACTCCTTTTTGTATTTATAAAAAAAAAAATGCCGCCGAAAAGTTCGTTGAAATTTCCCGTAACCAAGAAAAGCAAACGTATTGCGTTAAAGAGAAAAGGATCAGTGGAAAAACTAAGTAAGTGACCGTTGAAATATGATTTCCATTCGTACCCTCAGGACTACGAATTCAGTTATTTTCTTGTTCTTTATCTATTTCCTTAGATGACGATGACGTGAATGATTATTCTGATACCACTTGCAAAGAGAACAAAAAACCAAAGTTGAACGACAATATTGACGATTCTTCTACCATTGGTGAGTATTAGTGTTCGTGTTTCCATTTATAAAATACATGTTTTGTACTAATGACGATATGCTCTATAGAAAATGAAATGCAAACGATTATTGAAGCTCTGAGTAGCTCTACTGACGAAGAATTCCTTGAAAGGAACGATCAAATTAAAACAATACGTATTCATTTAGACAAATGTTTAGATAGGAGCGAATCTCCTTCGTTATATCTATGTGGACCTTCCGGCACCGGAAAAACTGCCGTTGTTGAGTTTTTACAATCCCAGAAAGATGTAAGTTTCTCCATAGTTTACTTAATTAGATGGCCTGGTGACTGGAACTATAACGCAGTCTGCTTTTCTGTACAGATTCGAGACAAATTTACCGTCGTGTACGTTCATTGTTTAAATCATCAAACCAACTGCACCGATGTTTACCGAGAAATCCAACAGAAACTCGGAGGTGATACGAAATTGGGAAAGAATGTGAAAGATAACGTTGATAAACTGTTGAAAACATTAGGCAGTCAAAAGAAGCCAGTGTAAGTATTATTTTTCTCGTTTATTCGGAACCATCACTCGTAGTTAATGTTAATTCTATCTTCCAGATTACTGATATTAGACGAAGTACTCAAATTGAGTACGAAAAATCAAGCTGTATTACATTCTCTACTCGAGCTTCCTTCTCGACTTCGAACCGGTCAAATTGCTTTAATTACGGTTGGCCATATTCTGAACTTTGTTGATCGATTTTTAACTCGTTTGAAAAATAGTGTGTTTAAAAAACCACTGATGGTAGAATTTCCTCCGTATAGTGATCTCGAAATAGTTAATATTATTAAGAAAAGACTGGATAAGGTACGTATTTAGGCAATTTTTCTTTCATCGCGACTTTTGTGAGATGATCTGATAATAAATCTTCTGTTGATTCGCAGATTAAAGTAAAGAATATAATTATTGAACCACCTGCTGTTCTGTTACTCGGCAGAAAAGCTGCTGCGAATCGTAGCGATGCCAAAAATGCTCTGGAACTCACCAAAGAAGTAATCAAAGCTTGTATTGCTAAAAACACCAAAGGTAAAATTACTTCTTGTTTTGATTTGTATGTTTTTCATGAAAACTTTTCTACATGGTTTATATTTTACAGATGGAGTTTGTACTATTCAGCCAATCGACGTACAAATTATAATGACAAGTATTTTGGAAGAAACGGAAAAGTTTGATAGATTAGATCATCTCCCATTGCATCAAAAATTAATCGTTTGTGCGGTATTAGTGTTAATCAGAGACGATAAATTCGATCGTACCAAGTTGAATATTTATACGGTACGTTTCAAATGTTTCAATTATCATTGGAAGTGTTGAATAACTTGTCGTGTGTAGATTTCTCATCAAATTTTATCGTTTAGATCGAGGATATGTACAGAAAAATATGCAAGAAACAGAAAATCGAAGGCTGCCGGTCGGATGAATTCATTAATTTATGTGCCTTGATCGAATGCACCGGAGTATTTTTAATTTCTGGTAAAAAACGAGATAGAACGTCGAAGGTAAAATTCGTAATTTCATATTTTAAAATTATTATGATTCAGAAGAATGTATGGGTCATTTTTTTGCAGGTAACTGTCGAATGGAATGAAGATGAGATTAAAAGCAGGTTCTCCGATAAATGCTTCTTTGGAACTATTTTGAGTTCGTGAATTGATTCGTCAGAATTGTTTATAAAAACGTATATTACTCCAATGTCGAGTTGTAGATTTATAATTTTATTTATTGAGAATATGACTGTTCCTCGTCGAATGTGACAATAAACCGAATAAAACACGAATTTGTGGTTATTAAAACTTCTTTATAATTAGAGGCACATTAGAGGTAGAAAAAATGATAAAAATAGTACACGTATTACATGAAAATGAATTATTATTATAAATACGATTATCGTGTCATGTGAAGAGCAGTATTGACATACTCAGCAGCTATATTCAACCTTATTTTAGAATGAATATTGACTCTATTGTCACTGATCTTCAAAAATCCCATACGACTGAGTACTTCAGCGGTACAACAAAGCTGAGATATTGAAGGACATCGTAAACCTGTGATTTCATGAAATTGTTTTCTTAAAAAATCTAGAATATTGAAAATTTAATTAAAAAATGAAATAAATTACCTTCTATGGTGCATACACCTTTACACAGGAAATAAATTTTCTCGTCTAAGGAACTTTCTGTCAATGCGCATTCGTCTCGAACGACTCTGAGGAGTACTTTTTGAACTGGAGCGAGAGTTCTTAGAAAAAAAATAATACAAAATTAATTATTTTCGAATTAACTATCCTCGTGAAAAGGGAAAAATAACTCACTTTATAGTTACAATCATGTGATCGGAAGAAATTTCTTCGCAAATTTTCTGAACTACTTTTAACGTAATTTCTTCTTCATTATTGGAAAGTTTATCTAAAATTCTTCCGCAAATATCCAAAGCAATACGAGCATCGCCTTCCTTCGTTACACATTTCCTGCAAAATGATATTATTACAAAAATTCCCCACGAATGAAATTTCAAATGATTCGTTAACTTACTTTATAACAAATTTTATCACTTGTGGATCGAATGCTTTGTCTTGTAAACGATCTGCTACAATTATCTCTAGATGAGCGCTGGAATATGGTGGAAATATCAATTCGTCTATTTTCTACGAAAGAAAAAAACGAAAATAACAAGAGACCATTTTCGTAATAAATTTTGCGTATTTTTGAATGAATAAGATACTTACAATTTCTCCTGCAAATTTATTTTTCAAACTAGAAATCAAAACATCATCATTGGCGATGGTCAACACCAGCAGTCGAGAATTTCGTTCTTGATGCCATTTCAAAATATTAATAACCACGTTGGGAGATTTATTATATATACAATCCAGCTAAAAAGAAAGCACATAAACACTAAATTTGAGTAAGAAATAAATTTGAAGTACACATAATAAAATGTAGAAACCGTACTTCATCGATGAATAATATCACTGGAATATCTTTTGGCGAACGTGAATCGAAATATAAATTCAAAGAATCTAAAGCTTGTTTAGGGGTAGCGATTTCTTCCCTTAGTTGTTCCAAAATTCGACTGTAAGCTTTTGAAGGCTCCGATAAATACAACCCGTTTATTTCAACATACTTGAACATAAAAACATAATTCAAAATTACAAATTGATGGCACATAAATTCGAATATTTCAATCATTGCTTACCTGAAAGTCGATGGATTTTCGATTTTTTTCACAATTCAGTCTTTCTATCACTCTGTGAACTGTTGCCGTTTTACCAGATCCAGGATCACCGCTGATGAATAAGTATCTAAGAATGAGAACAGTATTTACGATTAAACACAATTGCTGCAGATAGTTTCAGTATTAAATCACATACCCCTGACTTTTCGAGGTCATTTTTTCTTTTAAAAAATTCTCAATAAAATCGAATTCTTTTTCTCTTGTTTTTAATGCACCAGGCAAGTCTAGTGAAGGTTTAGCTGGACTTTCTGCGGGTTTTGGTCCATCGTCTAGTTTCTACAGAGGAGCAAAACTCTGTATAGGTGTTTGTAATGTTTATTATACATATAATTGAATTATCATTAATTTTTTACCCTTTTTCTCCGGCCTTCCATCTTCCAGTCTTCCTATTAGCAATTAGATGAAAAGGAGCAAGGCAACAAGGCTGAACTGAAATATCTTTCTTATTTAATCACCGGAACTTGATTATAGCGTGTACCGGTGGAACATCTTTTTTTCCTTCACGAAACTTATTCAATGTTCACTAGAGTCTGTTCTTCTTCGTGCTCGAATTTTCGCAAAATTTTTCCCAAATTCGAATTTTTTCACTATTTATTTTCACCTTTACTTTTAAGCGCAAATTGGCAAAATTTAAAAAATTTTTTTTGAATTTTTGAACTTATCAAAAATATCAACCAAAGAACCACAGAAGAAATGGATAACTAACGGAATAAAGCTACCACGACAATCGATCGAATAACATTAGCGAGTTACCTACATAATTGAAGAAGGAAACGTTTTTGATTGGTTGATGAAGGTAGGTAAATTTTTTTTGTTTTTTAGATTTTTACAGTGGAATTTGAAGCAGTATATGATTTCTGAAACAATATTGTCAACACTTTTTTGGCCACAGTACAAAACTTCGAAGTTTTGTTTGTTGTCTTGTCAGTTCTGGGAGTGGAGTTTGTACGTAATTTTATGCTACTTATTTGACATAAATGTAATGTCAGTGTAATTAAATGATTAGAAATGTTTGCTGAAAAGTATGCATTAAAGCCGCGTTAATTCGATAAATCATTAACCCAGTGCAATCATTCGGTACAGTGCGCATAACTGCTGACGTTGTGTTTACCATGGAAAAACTACGTGCGATTTTCATCTCCAACAATTAATTACGGTAATTGCGCTATGAAAGCTTAATACACCATTAACTCTTATATCATCTTATCATTACTTCAACTTGAATTATTATTCATTCGCATTTCAATGCTTCTGATCTAATGTAAACTCATGTGCTCTTATTTATAACTTTGGGTGTGTGTGTGTGTACCGCTACAAAATGCATTTGTGCCGATTCCAATATTACACTTACACTTGCATAGATTCTCACTCTAGATAACATTCGGCTCGTAATTATTCTCAAATTGTACCCCAATCACTCGTTTTATATCTCGATTATTAATCATTCATTTGTAATCTGATAATTGGTATTGTTTACATTTGTATATTATTGTAATTACATCTCTGATCAATGAACTCCGGGTCAATTCGAAAACACATCAATCATTAGACAGAAGTATTTGAATTGACAATTTCGATTTTTAATTACTCGTGTTGTCGAAATAATCACGAAATATTATTTTCTTTATAGATTAACTTTATAGTCGTCGCCATTTGAACGCCAAAAAATCAACTTGTTATGTCTAAAACCACTCAAATAGATTCTTGTTTGTAAGTAGCGTGTAGTACTGGAATTCTATACTTAATTTAGTGTTTTTTTTAAAAGCTACCACGCCAAATTAAAACAAACGTTTTATTAATAAGTATTTCTACTCCATTATTATCTTGATTTTCTGAACGCTTTTCTTTTTTTGGTGTGATTAGCTTTATAATTTTAACTACATATATGACATATTTCAACAGCTGGAATTAAAATACGCTTTATTAATATAGGCTGGTGAATAGAAGAGTAGAACAGCTTCAAGAGCACAGCATCACATGCACAGAAATAACGCAAAGGTACACGTAAAAAGCACCGCTAATTTTTTTTTAATTATATTGCGTAAGTTCTCGTTATGTTCTGTTCAGATTTGTACCAACACAGTTTGAACTTCTGATTAGAAAAGGTTAAATTAGCGAATGTCTAATTCTAATTACAGATTGAGTTTTCGTTTTAAAATATTTGGAATTTCATTTTGGTTTTAATGAGTAATAATTGGACGATTCGTTATCGATCCGGGCCAATCGAATTATCGAACAGTGTTCTGATTGCTGAAATGGCACATTTTTCGATCGTTTATTGAACTTATTTACGAATAGGAAGAATATTCCGATGACTTCGTTTTATATGATTAACTCCCTAACGCTGATCTAATTCATTTGACATTTTCAAATTGCTAATGTCATAGGAAATGAAAGATATGCGAATTATGATATCAAGATAACTCCATACGGTACGTTGCATTTCTTTTTATCAATTCTATTCCTGGCAAATGGTCGAGTCGACGAAATTCCATTCAGTCGCGATGAATTTATCAGCCAACGCAACGTCGACGAATTTTTTCCCGAGATGTAGATTCCGAATCGTGAGAAATTTTTCATCTCGAAATAAACCGAAAAAACGTCTCTGAATAAACATCAACGAAAATTTTTGTAAATTTTATCTATCGAAGGGAAAAAGCTTCGTAGTTCATTCAACTTGAAATTCATGCCAAATATTTTTCGCTCCAAGTAACGTTCAATATTTTCGCTTTCATGTTGGCGATTTCGATATCTGAATAATGCAAAAAGAGTACAACTTCTAGCTGCGAAAATACACATTTTAATATTGAAAATTGTCTAATCGTATAAAGAGCTTGGATTGTTTCAGTGCGAGGAATTTCCTCAATCGATTCGGTCTCGATAAATTATAGTTTTGGAAAACTTCGAACCAGGAAGGTTAAATTGGCCCCATCCAAGCCTCTCGGCGGTCGGCAGTAAGTTGTGCGCTGGCTGTGTAATTCCACATCATCGTCGTCGGTACCTACACCTAGACGTGTAATAAAATCATCCGAAACGAGTTCGAATACACGTCTGTATTGTGTACGATAGTCGAATGTGAAAATGTATCATCTTACGTATGATATTTTTATTTCAACTACTTTGTATCCAATTGGCTATTCGCATTAGTAACGGGTTAGGCACACGTGTGTTTTCGTATTTGATCCCTAGATTCGCTGCATTTCAATACACAGTCTCACCTTAATACTATCTAGTTGAGTCGACGTTACGCGCATATTTTTTTTGTCAGATCTATGAAGGACATTTTCTATACACACGAACGCGACCAAACCGGTTTCATCGATACTTTCGCTGGCCAGTGTTGGGCGACAGATGATGAAAAATTGAGCCGGAAATTAAAATTTTTCCCAATGAAATTTACTGTTGCCGATGAATACATTGGTCGTTCGTTTAACCTTCTCTTTTGACCGGGTCATTAAATTTACTACTGGTATTATCTACGATAGGTATTCGTATAGTAAAATGGTAGCCGTATGAATGAGAAATAACTTATCTCGGTTAGTACCGTTCGAGTACTAAGTAATCGATGGAAAGCCAGCACCGTAGGCTCACCTCTTCTATGAGTATGTTCGTGATCAGATAAAGGCTTTTGTGCAATGCGAGAAAAAAAAAGAAACACTACAGGAACCCCCTTTTTGACGTGTTCGCGCTTTTTATGTCGTGCTTATGTGCCGCTGTCTTTCCTTCGTACTGGTAAATGTTTATTGTCGGTAATTAGAAGTTTTACAACGAAGGGTCGTATACGTTTAGTTTGTCATTTTTTACCTCCCCCAGCCCAGCTTTCGTTTTCCTCTTCTGCGGATATTTTCAGCTAAGTGTCTTGGAAAGTTTCGCTAAAGAGTATGAAATTAATAAAAAGTTCGAGGTTCATGTTTGAGAAAAATTATCTCTAATGGTGGTCGAAATAAGCTGGTGGAATGACTTCTGGGTCGTGAGATTTTGAGAAAGTGTAGCGATGAAGTTTTTTTTGCGAGTGTTTCGTAAGACCCATGGTGAGTTTAAAGTTGATACGATCTTGGTGAAGTCGTATGCTGGATGTCATCGATTTATTTAAAATTTGATGTAAGCGGAGTGCTGAGCGTTTTTCTAGAAGGGTCTCATTTTTATTCGCATGAAATAATGACGAGAATGAGGAGAAATTGTGATGTGATTATGGATAACTTGATGAATATGATGAAATGATAAATACGTGTTGGAAAATCAATCTTGATACATAGAATGGAGAAGGAAATTAATTTTGAACCGGTTTCAATCGCGTTATGCTGAAAAAGAACAGATATTCGAAAAAAATGCCATAACTATATGAAAATGACATGAACTGAAGAATTATCGAAGAACGTTTCTAAATTATTATGAAAATTGCCCAAAACGCCCAACCCTGGCTTTTAAAACCAAAATCATACAATTTTTCAAAAATTAAGATTGTTTAAAATGAGCAAAAAATCACCGAGTCGAATCTTGAGTCAAAATTTGCTTAAAATGTAAGTACAGTGGGTTTGAAAATTAAGCTCAAATTGCTGTAGCAATATTTTCTAGAAAAAAATCATTAGAACATCCTCTAAAAACTCAAAATGTTCGATTCAAAAATTATTCATACTCGAAGTACTCAGAATCAGAAAATTGATCACACACAGTAAAAAAAATGTTCAAAGTAATTGAGATTGATTCAAATTTCACGACAATCTGAAATTCTAACAAAATTTTTGAAAATAGTGTTGAAATTTCCCAAAATGTATGTAAAATTCTATATAATTTCAAAAATAATATTTTGAAATGACATAAATCGCTGGAAAAATCATTCAAGTTGGTTCTGTTGAAAATTGAAAATTGTGCAAAAATTTCACTAAATTGATCAGAAAATAACCAAAATTTTATACTTATGCTAAAATCTCCAAACTTGCATCAAAATATTCAAAGTTGCACGAAATAAAATGACATGGTTTTAAAAATTCTCAAAAAATAAAATAAAAGTTATTAGCATTTCAAAAAATTCGTTCAAAGTGTTGAAAAAATAGTTGAAATGTTGCGAAAATTTGAAATAGCATTAAAATATTTGAAAAATGATGCACAAATTTCTAAAAATCATAATGTTACCTATTTGAGATATTTTTAAAATTAGGTGAAATATTTTGATGTATTATTATTATTGAAATTATAGTATCGCTATCAAATCAAGTTTTTAGTTGAAACTATTAACAAAATTTGCATACTTTGGTTCAAACATTGTGCAAAAATTAACAAAAATCATTCAAGAAAGGCCGAAATAACGAGATGTTGTATCTAATAAAATTCAATTTCACCAAAATTATTCAAAATAATTGAAAAATTGGTCGAATGTTTTGAAAATCATTGACATTTATATTAGAATTATTGAAACTATTTTTCAAATGTCAGCAATTTTCGTAAAATAATTTCTTCATCTCAATCGATTTTCATCTCAATTCAACAATCAGCTTTTGTATTTTTAACAATTCTATGTGTATTCAACGTTTTTCTTCTGTCTGAAACAAATTTTCATGCGGATTCAACAATTTTTTTTACATTTCGAACCAGTTTTCGTGTGGAATGAAAATCTTTCTTGTGTTTCAAAACAATTTTCATGTTGAATCAACAATTTTTTGTATCATTAAAGATTTTCCACGTCAATTTATCATTTCTCTTGCATTTTGAACAATTTTCCTGCCAATCCATTAATTTTTTTTGCATCTCGAACAATTTTCATGTTGAATCAACAATTTTTTGTATCATGAACAATTTTCATGTACTTCAATTAATAATTTCTCTTGCATTTTGAACAATTTTAAACTCAATTCGTGATTTTTTGCACTTCCCTACAATTTTTCATGTTGAATCAACATTTTTTTGCATCGTGATTATTTTTATGTCAATTCATCATTTCTCTGGCATTTTGAATAATTTCATACCATTTTAGCAACTATTTCTCCATCCCAATCAATTTTCATGTTGATTCATGTTTTTTTCCACCTCCAATAGTTTTCAGGTAAATTTAATTTTTTGTGCAATTCGAAAAAATTCATGTCAGTTTCACGTGTGTTTCGAATATCAAACCAGATTTTATACCAGATTAAAAAAAAATTTTCATTTTGAGCAATTTGCAACAACTTTTTAAAATTCAAAGTGGTTTTTATAAAAATTATGCCATTTTTCACGTCTTTATGAACTGTTACTCCGTTTTTGAGATATTTTACTTAGTTTTTCATATTTCATCGATAATTTTACGGTGTTTTGATTAATTTTTCGACAAATGTACCATTTTTATGAAAGTTTTCATTTTTTTTTTCATTTCACATTTTTTTCTAACTGTATTTTTGTACATTTTCACAATTTTATCTCATTTTCTACAATATTTTGTGCTCTTTTTAAATAACGTAATCCTGTTGAGAACGGGGGGGGGGGGGAAATCAATTTCTTTCATTTTAATCACTTTCGAGTCGTTAAAATATTTGAAAGTAGTTGAATTCAGTTCGAACGTCAAAGACTTAAATTGTATAGAATTTTCATCCCTTCACATAAGCAATTCATTACCCCTCCCTCAGTCCTTTTCATCACTTCTAAAAATAAATAAAGTGGAAACCTCGTCTGCGAATTTCAAAACCGACCCAGAAAAATAATATTTCTGCGTAAGTAAGTTCGTAAAATAAAAATCGCGCCGTTCGGAAATACTCTCATTTTATCTCGAAATGATACCGATGCGAACTTTTGCCTCGATGGGAAAAAGGCAAAACGATAAAATTGATAGTAATTCGTAAACATTAGCGAAAAAAAACCTCGAAGAAAGGTTCGACTCCGGGTCAAGACGCTTTTAAGTGGTACAGCATCGGCTATCAAAACACAACTACGATATATATTACTTGTAAACTTTCGAATATCTATTTAATAACGATTTATATCAACTTTGAACTTGTTAGAGTGAAAGAAAGCATTTGGGAGGAAAAAATATACGTAAAATTGGCAATCCGACCCGCGGGGAAGTTTTTCTTATCTGTTATGACGGTTGCGGTGGCGTTATGAAATAGAAGTCGTAAAAAAATTTATTCGATGCCCAGTTCGGTTCACCTAAATGAAAAAATAATATGACAGATTTCTTTTTTTCTTTTTGGGGGCCGCCGTAAACGCGATAATAATTATTTCTCGGTAGATCGATACTATAGTTCGATGTGTTTCGAAGCACACGTATAAAATATACGCGATTTCGTGTAAAATATGAGAAATTCGGCGTACGACCATCGATTTCATTGAGAAAAGTGACGAACGAAACGTTCCCGGTGTCGTTGCCGTATTGAAATTTACGACACGTTATCTTGATTACATACAGATGATAATGTTGTAACGTTTTTGATGGATTATTTCGCGTTTTTTTTTCTTTTTTATTGTTTTTACGGTTTTTTTTTTCCTCGAAGAGTCGTGATATTTAAAATGGGAAAGTTTTCGGCGAGGGAGAGTATAAGGGGTTACAAATGATGTGCCATTGGCTCGATATAATAGCTGGCTTAAATTCAAAACTATAGGCGAAATTTTATTCTAAATATGAATAAGAAATGGCACCGTGTATTGAAAACTTCGCTAGCGAAAAGATTAACGCATTCTTTGCCAAAAACGTGGCTTAGCTTTTGATTTCTGTATTACACGAGGTGTATTCACCGCTGCCTGCCGAATGGTGTATCGATTTGTTAAACCATCTTCCGGCCGTTTTCATAGCTGCACTGATAAGGTTTTAAATGTGTTGCGATTTGTTTCATATATTCATTGGAAATGCTTGGGTGTTTTTTTCCTTCTGTTGGTAGCTTTTGGTGTAATCGTACTGGCATTTTTTTTTTACGTGTGGTAGATTTTATTTTTTTCGAAAGCTTGGACTGCGAATATGGATTTGGAGAGATACTAGATAGTATTCTCTGTGTCCAGGTGGGATTCGGTATTTTAATGGTCGAGTAATCGGTGTGAGCTGTGGTTTTTTCTCGGAAAACATTTTTTAGGAAATGAATACCTTACATCTGTAGATAAAAGGTAGACGGATGTGTGATTAATGACGCATAAAATTGCAACGATTGGTGTAATCTGGTTTAAGATGCAAAATTATCTAGTGATGTCTTCATTTCTAAATTCGAAGAAATAATAATTAGGATGATTATTCAGAATTTTTTTATGTTTGGAAAATTCAACGTATGAGAGATGAAGAGGGTCGAATATGGGAAATAGAGTTTTTTTGAAGTATGGATTCAAATGCAATATTATTGGGGATACAGTTTCGAACGTCGAGTTTTTTATTTTCGCCCATTTTTTTTTTGCGAATTTCCCTGGACGGTCTATTCGTACAACTGCGATAATTTTCTTTATAACCCTGAAAGGAGACGAAGGGCGGGCCTTGTAATTTTTATGCAATTGTGATTTTTTTTGCCAAATTACTCAACTTTGAAGGCTCGTATTTCGAGATAGGTTGTAGTTGGGGATATACTGTTTGTGGGGTTTGAAAGAAAATCGATGGGAGATTTAGAAACAATAATCACATTTTGCAAAGCTCAAATTTGAACTTTGGTGGTGAAAGCTCAACTTTCATGATAAGCAAAACGATGAAAGCTACCATTTGAAAATCTGAAAAAATTATAAGAAGCAGCCTTTTTCAATCTTTTTCGACCAATAAATTTTCAAGAAGAAATTTCCACATCCTTGGGGTTCACAAACCCAAAATTTTGGCCAAAATTCAAAAAAATTGAAAAAGTGAAGTAAACGTATCGATTTTTAGTAATTTGAAGGCAACAAGTTCGAATAATATGTACTCAGTTTTTTATCTGACCTTTTTGACCCCCCCCCCCCCCATTGCCCTACTTGAAAAAGCCAAATTTCAAAAAAATGAAAAATAACGTGTGACCTGTCGTTTGTTGGGTTTTTGAAGGCTCTGAGTTCGAATATTTGCTTATTTTTTAGATTTGACCCTTCGGGGCCCCCCAGCTTCAATTTTTGGGAAAAATATTTTAAGAAATTAAAATATTGTGATGTACGTATTCTTATTTCTTAATAATTTGAAGTGTAAAATTTGAATATTGACTTACTATTTGATCTGGCCCACTTTATGTGTATTCATGCTTTACACGAGAAAAGAAACAATTTGTGGGGGTGGGCTGTCGGATCGGTTTAAATATCAATTAACGTTCTGATTTTAAACTTCTCAGAGAGAGTAGAATCGTGAAGGAACCTCAGCTTAAAAAACCAATTTTTGGCCATTAAGGACGGTTTTAATATCCACTCTTATTTTAAAGTTCATTTGTGCTTAGTTGACGGGTAAAATGAAAAGTTGAATTTTTTTGTTCAGATCACAATTTCATTTGGAAAATTTTTCATAGGTACTTGATTTCGACGTAAAATTCGTTTGATTAAAAAAAGAACATAATTCTCGTTCATCTCCCTTCGTTTTTTTCTGTTGTGAAAGGCAAATATGTACTTTAGTTTTTTAAAAAATTCCACTCGTTAACGTATGTACATATGTAAAAAGGATACTGTTGAAAAATCGTCTTCAACCCCCCTCCCCATCCCCTACTACCTCACCATGTAAAGATAATATGTATTCGAGTAATGGAAATAAACATGATTTTTTTGTCAGGGTTTTTTCGAACCTGCCATTAAAGTTGTCATAAGTTTCGATCGAAGGACCGCTTTAATTTTTTATGTCCTTGTGTTTTAAAAATACGTACCTATCGGTAATAGGCCCCGCCAAATTTTTTCAGGAATCTTATCATTTTTTGCTGTTTTATTAGAAAAACTCCATTTGCTGTGAATTAATTAAATAATATTCAATCATACAATTTATCGTGAAACGTGATTTTATTGAAATTTATGATTGATTTGCTGAAATCAATGCTTCATCAATTTACTAAAATTAATGTTCAATGTATTGGAAATAATGATGAAATTCATTGATCATTGACTCGAAATTATTCTCAGGAGAAAATAAGGGAAGAGAAGCAAAAAAAAATTAGTTGGTAGGAATCAGTAGTCGATTTTTTAAAAAATTCTTTAGGCAACTCCAACTCGAAATCAGTAGTTGAAAAAATTCGATCATGGGTAGTCGATTAACCAAAATTTATTGTCGATTTTTCATATACTGATGATAAATCGAGTATTGTTTTTTTGAAATTGCGAATTGATGATCAATTTTTTGAAATCGATTAAAAAAATTATAAAAATTGATCAAATAAAATGATCTCAAATTATTGATAATTTTGAAAAAACTAATATTATCGAATGTGAGATATTATCAGAAGTATAATTCAGTTTTATTAAACATAGAAAACAGAATCAGAAACTTTTTTTTCTTTTTTTGTCCTTGAAAAATTGAAAAAAAAAACAACTGGAAGTCAATCTAAATTTTTTAAGTGTCGAGTGTACCTCGATTAAATAAAATGGGAATGTTGTGAGCAGAAGGGCTACGACTCTATCTTCTGTTAATCGTGTTGTTTTGAGAATTTTCCGAAATTCGTTTTCATCTTGAGTTAATATTTGAGATTAAATGAAGAAATAATGTTAAGAAAATAACAAGCTAGAAAATTATAGAAATATTGCATCTAGACTATAAAAACGGTAAAAACCGATGTTGAAAATGATTTCATGTTTTGTGATTCGGTAATAGGATAAAACCTCGCAGAAATGTATAATACCTAAATTTTAATTAATCTTTGATTATCGGTTTTACCCCATTATTGTTGTTTTTATTTTTTATGTATTTAATCAACAAAAGAATGGAATTTTCTCTCATTCTGTTTTTTCCAATGCATTATTTTTCGATTATAGAATGAGATTCATGCTTACTACATAACACTTTTTAGTCATCCCACCTGTAGAAAAAATCCCAAGAAAAAATTGATCATCATCTTGACCTAGATTTGTAATCATTTTATGACTTTCTCTCTTTCTTTTTTTGTTTTGCAAAAATAGATAATGTTTTCAGAAGGTTATTGGTCTCATTAATATCGATAAGATTGTTAAATTCGGAGAATAGGTCCCTAGATACTCTATTAGCATTTTAATTGAAAAATTTAATACGAAGACTTTTTAAACTTTTCCTTGATGAAAAAGTCGGTGAAAGGGGGGAACGAACGTGGCCATCCGGTTAATTATTCAAATTGGCTTATTATTTTGAAAAAATTTTCCTCGCCCAATGCTCCTCCATACTCATCGCAAAGTAGAATTATTCCAAGGACAAGGATCAAAAAATTCCTTTTGAAATTGAATTTTCTATGATTTTTAAAACATGAAAGTGCAATTTTCCCCAAATTTTCCGACTCAAAATATTTCAAAAAAATGATCTCTTTCAAAAATTTTTGTCTAAGAATGTAATTCTTTCGCAAGTTGTCTGTTCTTTTCCTTTTAAATCCGGTCTTGAGCATTTCAGATTATATATTTCTAAAAACAATAAAAAAAAAAATACTCACTAAAATATTAGTCTTTTAAGGGAGCGATCCAAACTCGAAGTGAAATTTTCAGTGAAAAAAAAAAATCGAAATTACATCCTATAAAAGAAGCCTGTATCTAAAATTTCAAGTGCGATAGTTCATTTCTCGAATTCTGGCTAATTTTTTAAATTTTAATCATCTTAACTACCCCTCCAGAAAAATATGAAAATTGATAATTATATTTGACGAAAAAGGCTAAAATTTGGTATATATCTATCCTATTTTTATCCTCCCAAATAGATTGGAAGTGGTTTCGAGACGTTTCGAAGCCTCCAGTAAGTTTTGGAATTCTCCAGTACTGAAGAAAATTAATTTCGGTACTTGAAAACTCAGATTACTTTTATTGGTGACCTATTCGATCACTTTACAAAATTCGTAACTTCGAATTCGAATCCATGTTTTTTAGCAGAAAATTACCTATACAGCGAGGTAAAAAACTGAAGGATGCTTTGGTAGATATCCCATTTTCCATCAAGTAAGTCACCAATATGAGTATAATTTGCGATTCTATGTGCTGGAGTTCTTATGTGGATCATTTTATATGAGGGGTTTTCTAGTGCTGAAAAATTCCAAAATTTTCTGGAAATTTCGAAACGTCTGGAAATCATTTCCAATTGATTCGGGAGGTTGAAAATAGGGTATAGTATACACCAAATTCCGCATTTTTTCGTTAATTAGATCAAATTTTCATATTTTGTAAGACGATGAGGTAATTTTGGTATGTTATTTCAAAAATTTTCCAAAATTCGAAAATCGTGCTTTTGAAATTTTGCTCTCTCTCATTTAAAAGTAAATGAAAATGATCGAAAATCACTGAAAAACAGTCAGTTTTGCAGCAAACGCGAAAATCAGTGAAAAAATTTTCACTGGAAACAAGTCATATGAGAAAAATCACTGGAAAATCACCAAAATTCGCCAAAAAGTCTAATTCATGAATTTAGCTTAAAAACCAATGAAAATCTTTGAAAAATCCGTGAAAGTTCGCTGCAAATCAGTTATCCGCTGCCATTCTGATTGTTCATCAGAGACTTTTCACTGATTCAGAATGAGAGAAATGGATATGGGTTTCTTTCACGATGTACTTATTTTTATTTTTGCTTTGGCTTGAAATTTTACTTCGAGTTGGGATACCTCTTTTGTTTGATTCTACTACCAAATAAGACATTTTGAAGATTTTCTCAATTTTTTTATTTGAAGATTTTTCACTCTGCGTTACTTTGACAATTTATCTTCTTCAAAATAATTTTACCCCTTTATAAAATTTTTTTGAATTTAAAAAGAATATTTTCTAAAATTTATTTTTTCCCCTGTATGTATAAATTAGTAAAATTTATTGAAAATCACTAAAAAAAAAAAGTCAGAATTTTAGCACTGTAATAAATCAGTGAAAAAATTCACTGAAAGCGAACAGTGAAAAAAAATACCGGGAAATCGGTAAAAATTCACTGAACAGTCTTTGGAATTTTCGAAATTTTCCGATAAATAAGTAAAATTCCTTTGAAAAATTCACCAAAAATGAGAAAAAATGCGCTGATTTTTCCTGTGCTGCTTCACTGATTCGAAATGGAAAAATAGGTAGCTAAAAAATTTCAATCATTTTTATTCCCCCTTCCTCTCATAACTTTATTTCACAACAGTCCTGAAAATTTTCTCATTCACTAACGCATTTCTTGATAAATCATACAAAATTTCCTTGCTCGTCCAGCTCTAAATAATCTCTAGATTCGACCATACAATAGAAGGGTAGAGGGGAATAAATCAAAACCTCTCTATTCTGTATCAACTACCGGACAGAAATATGTAAATTTCACTTTGTTTCAAGATGATATGGCATATCGACGAAGTCAACTTTTTAGGTAACCGCTGTCATATCATATCGTGTCTCTCGTACTGCATCAGCCGTCGGCACAACGATTGTGAAAATATTTAAAATTTTATTATTTGTAACATTTAACCTGCCGGAATGACGACTGCAGTACTGTACCGGAGGCACAGTACAAGTTAAACGGCGTACTTATAGTATCATGTCGGCTACATTTATACATACGTACGCGACTTTACGAGAGGCCGAAATCGTTTAATTATTCCACTTGACATGCTTGTATTTACACTTGTTAATTATGATCGTAAAACCGTCCTAAGGCTGGACTTATGTAAGAATAGTGCTGCTCGTTTCGTCTCTCGAGTCTCGATAGAGTACTCCAGAGAATATGGTACATTTTTGTCATATTTTTTTACATACTAAAGTATATTTATCAAGTACATTACGTTTACGATTAAGCCGTTGTTGGTGAAATCGTACACATGAGATGGCGGGGCTAACGGTATGTTTTCTGTTACAGGAGAGTATTGCATGAAAAGAATCAAGAAATGCATCAGTATTCGTGAGTATTAAAAGAGTTTCATTTTATTTCGACGTAGTAAATAGAACTATTCGAGGAAGGGGTGTCAAAAATGGGGAGGGTAGAATTAAACGTCGAAGATGGTATACGAGGAAAATTGGTCGAACGTATTTCCCTTCGGTCTGCTTTCGTCTTGATGGCATTTTCGTAATGATTCGATGATGAAAAAGTATATGTAAAAGTTTTTCGGGTTAAATTTTGAACCACGCAGGCGGCGAGAATCGAGAAGAATGACATAGTAGTTACTAAAACTTTGCAACTACGTACCTTTTTCCACTCTGATCAAATTAAAGGGTATTTGAAAGCTGGAAATATAACTCCAGTCACCTTCGTTTCGTAGCCGTCCCATCCGAATCCCCACGCTTTAATAATACCTACGTGAAAAAGTTACCAGAGAGTTGATTTTTTTCGCGAAATTTTCCAACAGGACGAATGAAAGGTTAAGATTTAATACACGCCGGCTCGACCGGCCTGAATTATCTGCGTTTGGAAAATAAGCCGATGATGACCGAGGGTTTTGAAACGTGAAAGTAATGCGAGGTAGAGAGCAGGGTATTTGTATGGCCTCGTCAGATATTCTACATTTATACGTAATTCAATAGAGATAGTCAGCTACCTTCCCAGTTTTATTTCATTATACGGAAATTTTTTGCATATTGACGAAACAAGAAAATGCATTCGAATGCCATCGACATCGACGTATTCGTGTTTTATAACTCAACGAATGTGTTTCAAAAGTCGATTTTTCCCCTCGTAAAAGTGGTACCCTGGCCTGTACCCTTTCTTCATTATTTATTCATCTCTAGTAATAATAATGGTCGTGTTAATGGCGTAGAGAATGTCGCTGTCGAGACGACGCTGTTTCGAGGACCTTTGATCCTAATTGTATTCGGGTAATTACCTCGTCCCTCTGTATCCTTCGTATGGCTTCGATGTGTTAAACGGACGGTATTTTGCTAATTTTTATCTACAGTGCTGCCGGGTTCATTCGTGATGCATTTTTTTCACTTTTTTTTGTTTTGGTTTCTTTTGGATGTGGCCTTTTTTTTTTGTGGAATTATTTCATTGTTTGGGAAAATTCCTCGATGTGGGGGTTACTTTGATTTTGAACGGATGTTTGCGGATTTTTAGGTCTCTGATGTGAAGATAATGGATTGGTTTGTGTGGCTGGGAGATTTTTAGAGGGGGAGGGTAATTTTTTGAAAATTTGATACAGAAATGATATAAAACGTTGAATTTTTTGCAGGGGGAGGGGATTCTTCGATGAGCACCTAACTTATTGAAGTGTGACTGTGTAGAAATCGCTGAAAAGAATTTCTATTCCTGATTTTTAAACTGCTATTTAGTTTTGAAAAAATTGAAATTTGATGGCAAAAAACATGTTCTTTTTTCTTACAAATTTCTAGATTTTTGATAATATTGAAACATTTTTTGTTGATTTAATTGAAGAGAAGAAGCAGGGGTCAAACTGGGTTACTTTTTAAGTAACTTGGTTACTTTTTTCAAGTTTGGTTACTAAAAGTTACTTTTTTCTTTCAGAGGTTACTATTAGTTACTATTTTCAAAATTTTTCCTTTAAAAGAAAAAGAAAAAATATTGAGCTGTTGAATGCCTTTTTTTTCAAAAATTTTCGCCCTCGCTTCGCTCGGGCTCAATACATTTACACCATTTCATTTTCAAAATGATTGTACGAAACTTCTTCTTTTCCAACCTAGACAATTATTATTTTCAAGTTAGAAAAATTGTCCCTTCTCATATTTATCTAAAGAACGCGGTAATACTTTTGATTGGAATTTTCAAAAATGTTTCGATTTTTTTAGAAGGAGATCGGGAAATGAGTCAATAGATAATCGTTTTTTTAGAAGTCAATTCAAACCACGAAGAAAGCACAATTTTGTTTGACCTGATAATAAAATTTCAGATTTTGAGTGCCCATTTTTCTAAAATTTTCGCTTTCGCTGTGCTCGGGCTCAGTCTGGGCTCAATCAGACCGAGAGGGAGGTACAAAGGAGAATATTTTTGTACCGGGCTCTCATTTTTTTCAATTATGAAGGAGGCAGAATTTTTTTTACTATAAAAAATGTAAAAACGTGTATTTTTTGAAAAAATTTCGCCCTCGCTTCGCTCGGGCGGTTTTTCGTTACCTTTCTTTTAAAAATTGATGATTTTTCATAGATCTTTCAGTTAAATATCACTGATTTTCAATAAGAATTTTGACTGAAAGATCAGCGAAAAGTCACAGATTTGAAATAACATGAAAAATTGGCAGAAAATTCATTCATTTTTTAAAAAAATTTTACCAAAAATTTTCGCCTTGTGTGTGGGGGGGGGGATTTAGAAAAGAGGTCAGTATAAGTCAGTATTTTTGCTCATTATAATTATTCCAAACGTACAAAAGCTTTCAAATCTTCAAAAATTTCCAAAAATTCAATATCTTCTAAAATTGCCGAAATGTGCGGAAAAAATCAAAATTTTGGTTTTTGCACTCCTCCTCCTCTCTCCCCCCCCCCGATCCTACTGAAATTCCTAAAAATTAACGATTCTGAGGTTACTTTTTGGTTACTATTTTCATTGAAAATGGTTACTAAAGTTACTTGTTTTAAAAAAAATTTCAGTTTGAGGCCTGGAAGAAGTGAGTTCATGAGAGTTCATGAGTAGAGTCATTTGTTTTATTCAGTGAGCATAAAGAGTTTGAGGATAATTTTCCTTTGATTGAATTTTTGAAGTGGGTTGAATGATGAGGCAGAGTGCTCTCTCTCCCCTCTTCATAATTTCATAATCGTCTCGTTAATCGAAGAAATTGGGTTCATGTGCAAAATTTCGTGTTTCGGTTTCGAAATTTTGAATTTTTGTACAAAAAAATATGATAAAAAACACACCGAGTGGAAAATTTCTCTTTTTTTGACTTTTTTGTGAATTCAGTTTGATTTACAGTTATCGAACTTCTGTATTACAAATTTTTTTACCCATTTTGATGATTTGCAATCAAAAAATATCATGATGTCATGATTATAGAGTTGTGTTTGAGAATTTTTATTAGTTCGGTTGAATGATGAAGAGTTTATTGAAATTAATCAGGTGCACATTTTTAAAATCAAATTGAAATAATTTAAAAATTTGTAGTTGAATCAAAAAGTAACATTTCTATAAAAAATGGAAATTATCAGTAGACCTATCAAAAAAAGAAAAAAAACCATTCTTTTAAGAAAAGTTCAATTGCGAAAAAAGTTGGTGATGATAATTTGACAATTTGGCAGTACCTATGATTATTTCATAAAACATTCAGGTAAAGAAATATCTGAAAATACTACTGGAAACAAGGGAACCGAAAATAGCATACCTAACTGAAAAGATAAAATAAGATGAAAAATTGGGAAATTTAAACGAAATTATAATTTTTTGAGTCATATTTCCAGTCTTCTGAGAAAAGAATCATCATATTTTTTCGATGTTACGACTTGAATCTGATTTTCTTCTCAGCTAAAAAGTGAAAATTTCTTGATTTCTGGGACAAAGACATTTTTAGAGAAGAAAAAATTGTGAATTTTCAAGTCGAAGGACTTTTTTGATTTTTTCACAATGTTTCCAACTTTTGACGAAAAGGTTATCGCTATTCTTAAATTTTTCTGCTGGAATTTGATTTTTTCGACTGAATGTGTTTTGGTGACAATTACCTACAAAAGAAGCAAAAATTACAAATTTTTAACCCAGATAACTTTTTTTACGACTGAAATACCTATATTTTTTTTTCAAAAGAAATAATCAATCTAATTTTTTGACAGCAAATACAATTTTGTGTTCATCTACTGAAACGAAGTTTTGTGTCATTAGGGAAGCAAAAATTATAAATTTCAACTTACCATGAAATTTTTTGTTGATTTTTTACACGAATTTCTCGTTTTCTTAGAATCAAAATTCTAATATTTTGGAAATTTTACTTTCCAAGATGAGCATGAAATTTGAAAAAAAAAATTGCGAAAGTTGTGAAAAAATAATTTTTGAAAAGTTCTCAATTTCTTCAACTTTCCGTAGAATAGTTTTGTTGATTTTTTTTTGGATATAATGAGCATTACTTCAATACTCATGAACTGAAAATGCAATTGTTGCAATTATCGAACGAGGATTATAGATGATTTTTTTGCAGTTTCTCATGGGCTGGGGGAGGGAGGGAAGGAAGAGATAACTCATGAATTTTATTCAGACTTCAAAATGATCTGGTATCTGGGGAAAATACGAGTCTCCTGATGTCCTGATTCAATCCTTACCCCTTTCCAGTTGCCCTTAAAATTCGTATATTTTTTTAAAATTTCAAAATTTTCTAAAAAATTATTTTCTTGTGTTGATTGACTTCTCCACTAAAAAAAAAAAAAAAAATGAAAAAAACTGAGGAAAAGTGAATGAAATGATTTTATAGTGTGACCATTTAGCCGAAAAATTGAAACATCCAAGTTTACAAGAATTAAAAAAAAAAAGGATCTCATGGTATAAATTGGTCAAAATGTCAAAAATTGTGTTTTTGGTTAAAAACATTCATGTTGAGTAGAGTAGAGGTGGAATTTTCATGTCATAAATTTCGCATTGTTAAGGGTTTTTGAATGAGAACAATAATATAGCAAACTTAAAACGAAAACTTCATTAATAACATTTATCTTCAAAATATAAAAAAATTGAGAAAAAATGGCTGATGAAAAAAACATCAATTTTTTTCTCATGATATCGAATTTGAAAAATAGGAAAATGAGTAATATATGCTCAGAATTTGTCAAAAAATATAGATAAAAGTCACCAAAAAATATAAATTTATGCTTTCTGCAAAATAAATAAATTAAAAAAAAAACATGAAAATTCCAACCCTAATTTGAAAGTATTTTTTCTAGTTTTAAAGTTGAACTGTAAAATCAACTGGAGGGAGTAAAGTTTCAATCAGGGAACCGAAATTTTTACTGAATTATTCCAAAATCTGGGCAGTTGAAAACTATTTTTAAGCTGATTTTCCATTTCACGTTCAAATATTCGTGATAAATATTATCAGTCGATGGTTCAAAAATTGACGGTACCTTGATAAAACTAAACAAACGGCTTTCTTTTAATTTTTTTGTTTCCTAACATCATAAAAAAGCTACAAAAATGATATATGAAAAATTGTACGAGCATAAATTTCTACCATTTCCTAAGACCCCATGCCAAAAGTCATGAAAATGAAAAAAATTTATACAATATTTGAAGTTTTATACATTCATATTTATTATTTTTTCTTCTTCGGTAAATATTTACCTATTCCACGTTATCTACTTTCCTGTTGAAAAACTCACGCGGAGGGAATTTTTCCGAAGTTTATTCAATGGAGATTATTTATGAATCTCAATTACTTCCTTATCAGTGGAGTTATCATTGCTACACGCTACATGGTGTCTTGTCCATTAACTTCGCAAAGATTATGAATCATACCGAATGAAATAGTTGCGTATCGCATCTAGATAAGTACTAAATGACCTTACGTCATTATCCTCGTATACCATTTTCTCAACTTAGAAAAGTTAATCAGTTAATCGTAATCGTGTTTTCTGACTAATGCTTTCATCGCTGTTAATAAAGTTCTGTATTCTTTCGTGAAAAAAAAAAACATGTACAATAAATATAATTTATTTAATTTTAGTGGTTCAGCGACGCCCGAAATGTCGGGAAATTCGTACTTGCTGGATTCGTCGTACCGACCCTCTCTAAACGGTCATCCGGATAACCACTCTCCCAATTCACTGCTACAGGAAGGCAACACATCGACGTTAACACGAGGCCAGAAACAACCACCGACTCAACAAGTAAGCCCGAGTTTACATTCATTCGAGAATACGATTTAAAAATAGTAAACGTCGATTAGAAAATACCGAAATATTAATAGCTCCTTGCTAGAAATCGATGAACGTAGCCTTGAATTGTTACGAGATATCGAAATTAGATTTTTTAAAACCTTTCTGTATCCCTGCTCTGCCACATTCGCCATCAGGGCTCCCTCTCGTTCATTTGTACAATGTAAATCCCAATACATCTGCATAGTGCATACCTACTTCCTGTTTACACGTACGAAGCGAAGAGGCACGCGCCGGTCGGTCGAATTATGTAATTAATAGTTCGCCAGAATCGCAGGAATTGTTGAAATTCAATTTTTTCAACCGGCTCGATTGGTCGGATGCCAGCAAAATGAAAAATGGAATGGTATTTGTACTAACATGATGTCTACTTGGCATGAAAATTATGAAAAACATGAAAATAGCATGCATATCTGTAGATTGACATGAAAACAAGAAAATAGCATGCATGTTGATTATTTTCCACCAAAACATGCATTTTTAACATTTTCCTCTCAATTTTTTTGATTGAAGAATTGCGTTTGAATTATTTTCAGACTTCATTTTTTTTAATAAAAAAATTTTTGCCCTTGCTTCTCTCGAACTGGGCTTAAACATTCATTCAGATTCGAATAAAAAATACCAAAATACAAATCAAACTGCCAATGAGAAATAAGCCGAATAGTCTATATTCTATGCCCGATTATCGTTCAAAAAAATTTTTTTGTTCGGGGACTGAAAAATTTCACTAGTAAAAAATACTCACGAACCCCCTCGTTCCGAAAATGCAATGTTCCCAACCCCCAATCATTGGGCTCACCCCCTGGGGGGCGCTTGAAAATCAAAATTTTCGCGTCGTGAGTACTTTTTGGGGACTATGGGAACATTACATTTTTGGAAAGGGCTTTTATCCCTGATTAAGAAAAAAAAATGTTCCCACCCCTCAAACCATGGGCTGAGGTACCACCCCCCTCGGGGTGGTGTGAAACACCCCCTTATTGTGTATATTTTCGTAATTTCGGTGTGCAATATCTACCATCATATTATTGTGGTTCAATAATGATAATCATCTCCCCTCCCCCAACCACTATGGAGGGTTCACCCCCCTTCAAAACCTAAAACGTGTATATTTCATGATGTAATGCAGCTATTTGAATGAAATTTTTTTCAAAACGTACTAATCTATTCCTATGATTAGAAAAATATTTTTCTTGCTCCCTTTCACGTTATATTCACGTCCCACCCCCCTATTCAGATTTTTAAAAACACATAACTTGAGCTGTAATGCAGTTATTTTCGCGTAGTTTTCGCTACGAACCTAATAGTTGTGTCTAAAATTCAAAAACCAACTCACTTGCCCACCCTTCGCATTCCTAACTCACCCTCCCCTCCTTATTACTGCAAAATTATCCATTTCGTGCTGTAATAAGGTGATTTTTACCCAGTTTTTTGCACAATACATCGCATTTTTACCATTCTGAAGTAATGGTAATTATTTCACATCTGTAGGATTTGAATAAAATCCCCTCAATCCACACTTCAGCCCCTCCCCCCTAAACACTTATGTACCTTAGGATGGTCCATGTTTTAAAATTTTGGAAATGTCAAGTTGACACCTCCTACATATTTTGCTTTATAGGTAGGCATTACACAGAAAAAATTTCAACTCAATCGGAGGGGTTTACCCGTGCCTCTCATCCCCTCAAATTTCGACATTTCACTAAAAATAACACAACTCTTGAAATGCGAAAATGACATAGACGTATGTATCTTTTTTTTTTGCATTTCTGAATTCGGAGTATGCTGTTTACAATCCCCACACACATACAGAAAAAAATATAAATGACTGTAACCTTTGCTGGGGGAGGGGTGTAATTATATTTTATTCTTCGATGAAGATTCAGTAATGAGTGTTTGTTTTATGACTTGTATCTGTAAAGGGAAATGTGCAAATAATTTTGTTAAAATTCATTCAGTTTCATTGAAAAGTTTTCAGACCAATGCAGGTAATTCCTCGTTTTGCTTTGCGAAATCGTTGCATACTTCAATACTGCGATCATTTATGTATCTGAGATTCAGTCAAGTTATTTGGAATTGGTTGTACCAAAAAAATCGGCTCGGTTTTTCTGAAAATTGGTGCTGTTGTCAGCACCAATTTTTTGGAACAACCGCCTCATGATTGGTTTTAATGCCCGAGGTACCTGTATAAATGTTCACAAAGATCATAAAAAAATATTGTTGAGTATGACCTTCGTGAAGAATAAGTTATTGAATTAGAAGAAAAATTTTATAATTTTGGATCCAAAAAAGAAAACGAAGAACAATTTTTGATGTGAAGTAAATCGTTCAGCGAAATTGAGAAAGATTTGAACAAAAAGAATTTTTACAAAATTATTCGAATTTGTTTCATTATATCATTGTTCAATTATTTTTCCTTACTGATAAAAGTCATAGAATCGTTCCTGATTCTTCATCGAGGAATAAAATATAATTACACCCCACTGTCATTTATATTTTTTTCTATGTGTGTGTGTGTGTGGGGGGGGATTGTAAACAGCATACTTCGAATTCAGAAATGCAAAATTATATTTTCAAAAATTCGATTGATGCAAAAAAAAAAGTTACGAGTACATATCGTCTATGTCATTTTCGCATTTTAAGAGTTGTGTGATTTTTGGTAAAAAGTCGAAATTTGAGGGGACGAGAGGCACGTGTAAACCCCCGCCGATTGAGTTGAAATTATTTCTATATTGTGATGTCCACCTCTAGAAGAAAAAATTGGCGGGGTGACACGATCAATAGCCAACAAAAAAATTTCCCCAAGTAAATGTGATAAACCCCAGTGAACAGCTCATTTTCGTTTTTTGGGTACTTCACTCGCTCCTATTGAGCCCCCTGATACATCCACAAGAGTGGCTATGGGGTAATTCGATTCCCTACACCCTGGTGAACAATTTTCGTCATATTCATGACTTTGTTTTTCCACTTACAAAGAAAGTTATGTGGCAAATTGTGTGATTTTTGATGAAAAGTCGAAATTTGAGGGGGCGAGAGGCACAGGCAAACCCCCTCCGATTGAGTTGAAATTTTTTCTGTGTAATGCCTACCTATAAAGCAAAATATGTAGGAGGTGTCAACTTGACATTTCCAAAATTTTAAAACATGGACCATCCTAAGGTACATACATAAGTGTTTAGGGGGGAGGGGCTGAAGTGTGGATTGAGGGGATTTTATTCAAATCTTACAGATGTGAAATAATTACCATTACTTCAGAATGGTAAAAATGCGATGTATTGTGCAAAAAACTGGGTAAAAATCACCTTATTACAGCACGAAATGGATAATTTTGTAGTAATAAGGAGGGGAGGGTGAGTTAGGAATGCGAAGGGTGGGCAAGTGAGTTGGTTTTTGAATTTTAGACACAACTATTAGGTTCGTAGCGAAAACTACGCGAAAATAACTGCATTACAGCTCAAGTTATGTGTTTTTAAAAATCTGAATAGGGGGGTGGGACGTGAATATAACGTGAAGGGGAGCAAGAAAAATATTTTTCTAATCATAGGAATAGATTAGTACGTTTTGAAAAAAATTTCATTCAAATAGCTGCATTACATCATGAAATATACACGTTTTAGGTTTTGAAGGGGGGTGAACCCTCCATAGTGGTTGGGGGAGGGGAGATGATTATCATTATTGAACCACAATAATATGATGGTAGATATTGCACACCGAAATTACGAAAATATACACAATAAGGGGGTGTTTCACACCACCCCAAGGGGGGTGGTACCTCAGCCCATGGTTTGAGGGGTGGGAACATTTTTTTTTCTTAATCAGGGATAAAAGCCCTTTCCAAAAATGTAATGTTCCCATAGTCCCCAAAAAGTACTCACGACGCGAAAATTTTGATTTTCAAGCGCCCCCCAGGGGGTGAGCCCAATGATTGGGGGTTGGGAACATTGCATTTTCGGAACGAGGGGGTTCGTGAGTATTTTTTACTAGTGAAATTTTCCAGTCCCCATGCGTTTGAAAAAAATTCATTTTCTAGAGCACTTTTTCGGGTATAGAATATAGACTAGAAAAATTATGGCTCGGAATCAAATAAGAAAGATCAAAATTTAAATCAAAATGAAAATAATCTGCAAATAATGTTGAAATATTAGAATATGTGTGTTTATGATAATTTTCAGAAATTATAAGAATAAATACGGTAATTTATTGTAATAATTGAAATATTACGGTAAATTACTGTAAATTATAAAAAAAAAGATCATAAACACGATAAATTATCACGTATGTTATCCAAATATTTACGGTAATTTACAGAAATTATAGTGAATATTTTAATAATAGCGGTAAATTACTATAAATTACAGTAAATATTTTGATAATTACGGTAAATTAAAGTAAATATTTTGATAATCACGATGAATGATCATGCATTTATTAAAATGTTTAAGTACTATAATTTACAGTAATTTACCATAATTATCGAAATATTCACTATAATTTACAGTAATTTACCGTAATTATTGAAATATTTACGATAATTTACAGTGATTTACCGTAATTATTGAAATATTTACGGTAATTTACAGTAATTTACCGTAATTATTGAAATATTTACGGTAATTTACCGTAATTATTGTAATATTCACGGTAATGTACCGTAATTGTTGTAATATTCACGGTAATTTACCGTAATTGCTGTAATTTTTACGGTAATTTATCGTAATTGTTGTAATATTTACGGTAATTTACCGTTATTGGTGTAATATTTACGGTAATTTATCATAATTGTTGTAATATTTACGGTAATTTACCATAATTGTTGTAATATTTACGGTAATTTACCGTAATTATTGAAATATGTACGATAATTTATCGTAATTATTAAAATCTTTCTGATTGTTTACCGTAATTATTGAAATATTCACGGTAATTTACCGTAATTATTGAAATATTTACGATAATTTACAGTAATTATTGGAATTTTTTCGGTAATTTACCGTAATTGTCGAAATTTTTACCATATCATGGTACCTACCGGGCATTGAAATCATGAAAAATATGAAAATAAGCATGAATTTTCATTTTCTCAATTCAATAGACACCATTAAGAATAACTAATCATTGTATTTTTTCGCAGGTGAGCACAGTTTCAAAAGTGGTCCGGGAAATGCATCATTTGGCGCCGGAAAATTCGGACATCGATTACGTATCGGCTCCTTATCCGAGCGATTTAGCCGGATCAAATATTGGCGCTGCTCATTCGCAATACGCCGGTTACATGGATCACATGGCACCGTCTGACCAAAGTAATTGTTATTTTGTTTAGTAAATTACCCATAGAGCTATCTCTATTTTAGTAATTTGATTAGCTCGAATAGTCGAATTTCGCTTGTTTTGTTATGTTTTTTTTGTCTTGTGTATTTTTTTATTATTTTTGTATCGGTTTTGTTAATTGGCGAGCTTGTTTGTATTTTTATTTTGGCGTAATGACGATAGATCGACATTATAACGATCCGTATCATTCTAACTATCAAGATTACGACGTATATCCGAATTCCGGAGGAGATTACGGAATGGTGTACGACAGCATGAACATGAGTGTCGGACAATATCAGCCATATGGTAATGCGGCCAATTACGCCGATCATTCTCAATATAGTGAACGACCTCCGACTCCTCCTAGTCCAAGCGAACGAAGCGATTCGCCGCCGCCTCAACAACTTTTAGCTCACGGTAATTGTTTATTTTGTAATCCGGATGTGTGTATTGTGTCTATTGATACACGTCGTTTTGTCTGTATCACGAATGGTCAACTTTTATTCATCTTAGTTTTTTGTACACACGTCGATATCCGCTTTTTTTCGTGTGATTTATCCGTGTGGGTATGGAATAATTGAACGAGTAAAATGACCATTGGGTGGTGAGACCCACGTATAGATATTAGGTACTGGGTAGTGTCCTGTTATCTGTAGAGTACAGGATCAAGTGTTACTCATTTCCATTGTAGTGAAATTAGCGATCATTTAGATGGAAATGCTACACAGATTAGTGGTTCATCAATTTTCATCATCACGTTTGCAATGTTTCATTTTCACTCTTTTTTTTTTTGCTTTTATACATAGAGTTTCTTGTGATTATTGGTTTTTTCTCTCGATATTTTAGCGAGATGCCAACACTATTGTGCTTTTGTTCAATTTTTATCATATTTTTGCATTTTCTGTTCTACTTTTTCACCTGCAGCGAGAAATTTAGATTTTTAGGTAGAAAAACGGTGATTTGTGGGTAATTAAAAGAGGGTATGATTTTAGCTCAAAATTTTTAATGAATCAAATTTTCTGTATCTGGTATATTCAGTATTCTCCTTCTGAAAACATATTCAGGTAAATTAGACAAAATCGAACGAAGAGACAGAAGAGGTGACCTTAGTGTTCAACAAGTACCCGGATATCCAAATACCAAATACTATTTGGATAAATATCCAAATACCCGGATAATTATCCGGATCTTACGGAAATTTCCGAACTGTTCCCGAAACATCCCGAAAATGGTTGAACTTTTCCGACAGCCTCAAAAGTCGTCTACAAACCATTTTTGAAAATTTTCTAATTTTCGTCCACCTCCTACAATAAACGTTGCCTAATTTCAATGTTTTGTAATTTAATTTAGCACTCCTAGCGGGATTTTTTTCAACTAGGGAAATATCCAATGAAATGCCTTCTTTTTGATTATCCGGGTAGTATCCGGATATCCGAGTATTTGGATAGATTTGAAAGATCCGGTTATTTGTTGAACACTACCCGGAAACATTGAATTTAAGTAGGAAAATTGTTTGAATATTGAATTTTTTGGAAAACTTTCGTTTTGAGTGTAAAAAAATGTAATTCGAGTCGTAAAAATTGAAAAAAAGTGGTGTTATTCTAAATTTTTCGATTTTTGCTTTTCCAGTTATTCAACTTTTCTAAGTTCGAATTTATGATGGGAAATGATCGCGAGACGTTTTGGAGCTTTCGGAAAATTTTGAAACTAGATTGTAGTAAAATTTGAATAAAAAAAAATCACTGAAAAAACGGATCAGTTGAAAAGAAAATGATTGGAAAAAAATATAAATTTCATCTGGATATCATGAATTTTGAAAAATTTCTGCTTTTTTGATGAAATAGGTCGCTAATTTAAGTTATTTTGAGTTTTTATGAGCTAAAATTCATAAAAAACAATTTTTAAGAGTTTTTCTTGGGTTCTGGAAAATTTCAAATTTTTCTGTGGGTTTCAAAATGTCTCAAAAACTCTTACAATCGATTTGATTGAGATATCAAAAATAGGATATCCGCCAAATTTTACGTTTTTTCAGTTGATTAGATCAAATTAGTTTTTTCTGGACGAAGAAATATTTTTGAAACTTCAAAAATTCGTCAAAATTCGAGAAATGTACCTACTCAACACTTGATACTTTTAATATGAGGTTCTTTTGTTATGCAATTTTGATTTATTTTTGTGTCGACCCAAAATTTAGAATTTTCTATCTTTTTCATAATTTGAAGGCAGATGTTCATCTTCACTCATCAGCCATGGTGCCAATACTGCCATGATCGAGTAATTGTTTTCTAATTTTGTTGTTTTATTTTTTTGTATGATCGAGAGTTCAAAAATATACATTTTTTGCTTTTTGAACAAAGTGATTTGAAAAAATTGCTTTTTCATTGCATTTTGAAAAATTCTTTCAAAAGTTATGACATTTCAATTTTTTTTTTGTCTTTGACCTGTTTTTTTTTTTTTTTTTCATTATCTTAGCGATGCCTGTAAAGAATTGTACCTTACGTGAAATAACTTTGAAAATTGATAAAAATAGTGTACTTGTAAAAAATCGTTGAATGAGGTAAAATTTATGAAGGGAAAATGGCAAAATTATCTTTAAAATAGTTGAAATACCACGAAAAATTGCTAGAACGTGATAAAATCTGCACTACTTTCATAAAAACGTTATAAAAATTGATAAAAACCAGTAAAACGTAATGAATATTGTTTGGAATATCGTAAATGTTGTTGAATAGCTATACCTAGAAATATTCGAGTTTCCTTAAACATTAATTTAGGAAAAACATGTAAAATTTTAGTGAGGTTTGCAAAAAAAAAATTGAAATTATCTGAAAAATAATTTAAAATACTCATAAAAACATTACGAAATTTGCAGTAACATGTTGAAAAAGAGGTTCAAAATATTAATAAAACTCTCAGAAACGGCATAAATCATTTCCGTGCTCATAAAACAAATCGTTGAAAATGTGGAATATTGCAGAAAATGAAATAATGAAGCAAAAAAATCGTCGATTTACTTTTTAAATCTCCTCATAAGTCATAAAACTGTTTTAAACTTTTTAAAAATTGAATTAGTTTTGAATTTTCTAACTAATTTTATGGTTTCTAGTACTAAGCAGTGAACGTTAAACCATGAATTGAGATTTTTGACTCGTAACTAGTTAAGTACATACGTGATTTTTAAACAGTTCTAGTTTTTATTCCTTTTTAATTTTTTTTGATATTTCAAAATTTTTATATCATTTTTTGTTGTATCAAGTGTTTTTTGGTACTATATTTTGAGCTTAATTTCAAAATTTTCATTTTTTTTTTCAACTTTCAGAATGTTATATTGATTTTTTTTTCAATTTTTACCATCTTTTTTCTATAATTTGTGAATGTCCTTTCCATGAGAAGTCGTTTGAATAAAATTAGACGTTTTTTATTTAGAATTGATGTTTGAATCTTGGTCAATTCTCTCCCTTCCCTCCCACTGTTCTGAAAAACGTCAATTTCAATCTGAATTTTAAAAAAAAAAGTATTTTTCCAAAAATTCAAAGAGTTATCTATTGAGCTCTGGTAACGACCCTTCTTCTTTCACTGAGATAGACCATCATTTTCCTCTGTTTTGACAACTTGAATCGATCTTCTAACGTTTTCTGTCTCTTTTCAATCTTGTTACGTCTTGAACAGCTGGACAAACGGAACGAACCCTCAGATAAAAATGAAGATATCGAGTGATACCCCTTATTTACCTTTCTTTTTAATACTCTACCGCAAGAGTAAATATGTCAACAAATAAGATAAAATTAAAGTAAACTAGATAATAGAAATTGATTTCTCAAACACAGTTTTAATGAAAAATTTGTAATTTTTTTTACAGAATATATGAGAAAAGGTGCACCATATCCGGCATCCGGATACGATGAATTAGACGCCACATCTCATATGATTCCAAGATCTGAGCACTTCCGAATTACGCCATCTCCAGGAGCAGTTACTGATAGATATGGTACGTACTGACTGCCAGCGGTATATTTACAAATGGCAGTCTGTTTAAGTAGTTTAAGTATTTACGTATGCGAAATTGATTATTGTATTCTTATAGTACGTTCAATTAGCACATTGTGTACTTTTGTAGTGTATTTGTAAATGCAACAATGTAAACTGCCATGATGACATTGTTACGACATTGAAAATGTTTTATTATACTGTATTATGCATATGTAATTATACGTTTGTTTTTGGTTACAGATCAAATGAGTAACTCGTGGAATATGGACGAAAATGCGAAACCGTTATCGATTCGTCATGGTATGTGTGATCAATGCAATAACTTGAGTAAATTTCGAGAAAGATTACGATACTAATGTGATTTTTTTCCCATGTCGATGTAGGATTAAAATGGAGAGATCCTAATTTCACCGAAGTAATCAGCTTCTTGACTAATCCTAACGATACGGTGAAGGCGAACGCGGCGGCGTATTTGCAACATTTATGTTACATGGACGATCCGAATAAACAAAAAACCAGAGCTTTGGGCGGAATCCCACCTTTAGTGAAACTTCTTAATCACGAAAGTCCGGCTGTTTATCGAAACGCGGCTGGAGCTTTAAGGTAAATCTCAAAAGATTACCGATATTCTACGTAAAATAGGTATAAATTGTATGTGTGTACTAATACGAGGTATTTTTGGCAGAAATTTATCATACGGTAGACAAAACGACGAAAATAAACGAGTAATTAAGCTCTCCGGCGGAATCCCGTTGCTTATTAATTTATTACGCAAATCCACCGATCCGGAGGTTAAAGAATTGGTGACCGGAATTTTATGGAATTTATCTTCGTGCGAGGTATGTCGATGATTTTTTTTTTGGTTCGGAAGAGGGTCGACTTGGGTTCTAATGAAGTATTTTTTGTGTAGGATTTAAAACGAACAATTATCGATGATGGACTCAGTGTATTGGTTAACCATATTATAATGCCGCATTCGGGTTGGAGTCCTAATGGCGGTGGAACAGATACGTGTTGGTCGACTGTGTTCAGAAATACGTCCGGCGTGCTGAGGTAATTATTTAAATTGAATTTAGATGTCGAATTTGGTGAGAGAAGTTTTTATGGAGGTAGAGGTAAGCTGGTGGTAAAATCAGAGTAGATTTTCTGTGAGGTTATCTTTGCGGCTTTGAAAATTTTAATTCATGGCAATTGTTGAAGTTTGAAACTTTTTCTTTTCAAAATACGTAAAATTACGTTGAAATTGTGTCAAGTGTTTTAAAAATGAGTTTAGTCTTGAAAAAAAAACTGTAAAATTAAAAATTTGGATGTCAAAAAAATTGTCAAAATTGGTTTAAAAATTGATAGAATTATTATTAAAATCTTTAAAATTTATTTTGAAAATATTTTTAAAATTATTGCATTTCAAATTTATTGGATTGCTGCAAAAATTATTAGAATTGTAAAAAATAATGAAATTATGAAAAAGAAATGTTGAAAAAATTATAAAAACGATTGTAATGATTGTTAAAACGGTTTGAATAGCACAAAAAAGAATTGAAATGGTTTCAAAATCACGCAAAAGTGGGTAAAAATTGGATAACAACGACAATAGAGTGTTGAAATGGCTCAAAATAGTTGATAAATTCAAAAAAATGCCAATTTTACGTCAGAATTAATTTGAAATGTATCAATAATTGGTCAAATGTCATTTTCAGCCGAATTTCATTAAATATAAATTATATTTTAACGATTCACATTCAGAAGCACGGTTAAAATTTCTACCGTACTGCTGAAGTTTTTTTTCCAAGTCATTAGACTTTCTGCAAGAATTCTGCAAAACTTCTGTATTTTTTTTTTGCAGAATCATGAGCTTTTCTGCAGAAATTCTGCAAAACCCTCAGAAGAATATTACTTTCTGCAAGATATCTGCAAAGCTTTTGCATTATTTTAAAAAAAAAAAATCCTGAAACTTTCTGCAGGAATTTTACAAATTTTCTGCATTTTTTTTTTTTTTTTTTTTTTACAAAATCATGAGCTTTTTTGCAGAAATTCTGAAAAACCATCAGAATAATAATACATACTTTCTGCAAGATATCTGCAAAACTTCTGCATTTTTGCTAAATTAATATTTCATGCAGAAATTCTACAAAATTTCTTCATTTTTTAGCAGAGTCATAAGACTTTTTGTAGGAATTCCGCAAAATTTCTACATTTTTTGCAGAATTATCAAATTTTTTTCAGAATTCCTGCCACTGACATGACAGGAAAAGTCATAATGAGCAGGAATTTCACCTTAGTAGCAAGAAAATCAGAATTTTCATTATTTTGCTTCAAAAAGCAACCATTTTCAATATTTTCTCTCTTTATTTAAAGTTTTTTATCTAAGGATGAAAAGTGGGTTCTTTTTGGGGAAAATTTACAGCAAGAAAAATTGCAGAAAAATCCAGAAAAAAATAATTTTGATTTCTCAATTCCGGTACACATCATCGAAAGTGAAAAATATCATAATTATGACATTATAAGCGCATTATGAATTTTTATGATCTGTGCAAAAAAAAAACAATAAATGAAAATTCTGACGGGAATGATTCGACCATGAGAAAACTTTTAATCATTGTGTGAAAATTCAAAAAGTTCGAAAAAAATTAAACTATTGTCATTCGCAATTGAAATCCAAAAATCATCACGATTCTGACTTCTCAAGTTGAGTAGAATGTTGATTAGCTCGTTAGTTCATTTTTTCTCTGTAAAATCATATTTTTCAAAATCGAGTACAAAACTTTTCACATTGAACAGTTACTAACTTTATGTCTTTTTTTTTGTCCACAGAAACGTCAGCTCTGCCGGAGAATTCGCTCGAAAAAAGCTAAGAGAATGTGAAGGATTGGTCGACTCATTATTATACGTTGTAAAAAATGCAATAGAAAAATCTAATATTGGTAACAAAAGCGTAGAAAATTGTGTATGTATTTTACGAAATCTATCTTACCGATGTCAAGAGGTAGAAGATTCAAACTATGATAAACATCCGATTCCAATGGGTGGAAAAATTGGCACCAACGTCAAAGGTACAAAATATTTTATTAAAAAAAATATATATATGAATTTTTGTATAATTTTCAAAAATTTTATCATTTCCAGCCGGAGAAAATTTAGGATGTTTTGGTGCTAGTAAAAAGAAAAAAGATGGTCAAGGGGGAAACCAAAATAGAGAAAGTGTAAGTGTTAACAGAAGCACTACTAGGACTGAGCCGGTTACTGGTATGGAACTTTTATGGCAACCGGAGGTAATTTATCACTAATTTTGAGTTAATTTTACGAAATGAGAATTTGTGTGGTAATTTTTCGTTGGAATTTTATTTCAGGTCGTTCAAGTATATTTAACATTATTACAATCGTGTTCAAATCCGGAAACATTGGAAGCTGCTGCCGGAGCATTACAAAATCTAGCAGCTTGCTACTGGCAGCCTAGTATTGAAATTAGGGCTGCTGTACGTAAAGATAAAGGTTTACCTATACTCGTCGAATTACTCAGAATGGAAGTCGATCGAGTTGTATGTGCTGTGGCTACGGCATTACGAAATTTGGCTATCGATCATCGTAACAAAGAACTGATAGGTAAGATAATTTGTACCTGTTGCCTTTGAAAAAGTCCGGTAAAGGCAAGTAATTTTATAATGGCGAATTTTACGTTTAGGTAAATACGCGATGAGAGATTTAGTCCAAAAATTACCTTCGGGAAGTTTAACGCATGATCAGATCACGTCCGATGATACGATAGCTGCTGTGTTAGCGACGTTAAACGAAGTTATCAAGAAAAATGCCGAATTCTCGAGGTAACCAGCGAATATTCTGGGATTAAATTCAACTACAAAATTGAAACTAATTTCGATTTATTTTCTCTCGCAATAGGTCATTATTAGAAGCTTCGGGTGTCGAACGACTAATGAATATTACCAGGCATAGGCAAAAATATACTCCCAGAGTGTTGAAATTCGCCGGACAAGTATTATTCACCATGTGGCAACACCAAGAACTGCGAGAAGTGTATAAAAAACACGGATGGAAGGAGCAAGATTTCGTTACTAAGACTGTCGCCGCCAGAAACGCCGGCCCTAATTCGCCTAGCAATGCTAATAGTACCTTAAATAGGCCGATGGCTAGTCAAGGTGGTACGAGATACGAAGATAGGACTTTGCAAAGGCCGCAGCCGGTGGGCGAATCGTCCAGTCGTAGCGGCGGATCTGTTCCAATGAGTGCTTATCAAATGCCGGTGAGTTGGGTATAAATTTACATTTGTATCCGGTGTTTTTATCAGATATTTTTTTTCGGTTTTGCTAATTTTTTGGAATTTTTTACCAACAGAATGAAGAAATACCCATGCCTGATATGTCTTATCCGGAGGGATCGTCACATATGCCACCTGCCGGAGGCGTGCGAATTTTTCCACCCGGGCCTGTGAGTATAATTAATGTGAAAAATTTCGAGTAGCATGGTCGATCAAAGTGAAAAGGATTTAATCAGTTTTGAATGAGTAATTGATACATTTTTTCTCATATCCTACCTACCATACCATTTTTGAAAAAAAATTGCATTTTCAAAAGATTTGATTAAATAAATACTCAGAAAATCTAAATTTATTTTTTCTCAAACAGAATGATTTTTTGGGATGGGAAAGGGGAAAAGTTTTCAGTATTGATTGAATTTCAAGTTTTGTCGTTTTTAAAATATTTCGAAAATGTTCTAAACTTTATGAAAATTTAATTTTTTGACGACTTTTTCATCATATTTTAAAGATGAAAAATCGGAAAAATTCTATAAATCAATTTCAAACAACTGGCTAAAATTTTTTCATTCAATTTTTTCTGTAATTCTATAAAATCCACATTTTCACAAACTCTGTCATAAATATTCAAATTTTTTCAAGTTTCATGAATGTTTTTGCCAATTTTAAGAATTCCAAACGTTTTACGAATTTCATTGTTTCGTTTCATGAAATTCTCTCTTTTTTTGTTGTAAATTCCGGGGCTTTCATTTTGGTATTATTGTTGTGAGATTTGGACAATTTGTTCATCATTTTGTTTCCCTCTCTGTTCCTTGAACTCTTTCTTTCTAATCTGTATTGTGAATAAATGAATCCAAGATTTTTTGAAATGTAGTTTTCCGAAATATTTTGTTTTGAGTGATGATATTTTTTGTATTTTTGTCATTGCATTTATTTTTTTATTTTTTTTTTCAAAAGTGTTTTTAGTTGTGTAAATTTTTTATTTTTATCAATTTTTTTATTGTTTTCTTTCTTGTCTCTTTCTCATTACTTTATCATCGATTTAAATTTCCTTTTCCTCGCCAAATTCATAATTTTGAGATTTGAATGATTTTTGGCGATTAAATATTTTTTTCTGTCTTGGTTTCATCTTCTTAAAGTTTTATTATTTTGGTGGCAGTATTTTTCAGTTCTTTTTTTTTGCAATCAAATCAAACAATATTAATATTTTGTACTTTTTTTTTGGAGAGATAAGAGAATAATTTGTCTTTTTTTCACCATATCATAAGTTTTAAGCATTGAACAGTTTTTGATTAGGTATTTTAAATTCTCATTTTTGAATTTTTCTTTCTCCCTACCTCCTTTCCCTTCCTACCTTTCTCTCATCCTTTCCCTTTTTTGAAACAAAACTTGAGATCTGAAATTTTTTAATAAATGTTTCTTTTTCAATTTCGATAAATTTATCAATTTTTATGATAATTAGAAATTAAAATTTTTAATTGTAAATTCTTATCAAAATTTTTTCTATATTTTTTTTGAAATAAATACTCATTTTTGAATTTTTTAAGTTTTGTTGATGAAATTCCATTTTTCTTTCCATTTTATTTTCATTATGAAATTTTTTGACTCTGATTTTTCAACTTTGATTTCTTCATTTGTTTCATTTTTAAATTTTTTAGTCTTAAAAATTCTGATCAATTCAAAAAGATTTGAAAAATTGATAATTTCAATTTTTTTGATTTCTCGATCATGATTTCTATCATCACAAAATTGCAATCAGTTATTAAAATTGATTATTAATTTTTCAAATTACAGGTCATAAAACCTGGCGAACCTTTGTACGCGCAAGTAAACAGAGAGAAAAAGAAAAACAGGCAATACGACCCGTCTGGAACTGAGACCATCGGATCAGTGGGCAGCAACGACGCATGGTCCGGATACGATGATCAATCGCAAGATCATCACTTACCTCAACACCAAAGCAAAGGCATGGTCATCGATCCAAAGTCACCACCTTCCGGCGGCGATTCTTGGGTCTAATTTAATACAAGCATCGATTACGCGATAGCCTATGATATTTTTTACTTGCGTGTATTTTAACTTAAAAGTCGTATGTATATTTTTTTTTCAATTTAAAAACTCTTTCTTAGCTATATATTGATTCAAATGTCTTGAAATATTCGTATTTTAGCGTTCTTTTTTTGTTTTATTTATTTCCTTCTTTCTTTCTTCTTTTCTTTTTGTATTTTTTACATTACTTATATAATGTGTATTGAATGTCGCTTCTTTTTTTTTCATTTTTTTAAATGGTCGTGCTGTACCTTGTTTTCTTCAATTTTTTAAATAGTATTTATGTAACGAAATTGCCTCTACAGTAGTGAATTTTTCGTCTTATCGAATGCGGTTCGATTCATGCGGTCGCTTTAATGTTCCTAGAGAAAAAAAGAAACTGAATTTTTCTTACAAAAAAATTTTATATACTTATACGATTTTATAGTTGTGTTAGTGGTTGTAATTTGTTTACAATAGTATGTGTCTGTGTGTATGTGTTGTCTCAAACGCTTTAGTTTTTTTTTTATCGAAACCTTTGTATACCTTTTCCCCGATTTTGTGTTGTTTTAAATTTTAGCCTTATCATTCCAAAGTTGAAGCGTTTTTTATATATCCAATATTTAATTTAAGCTTGGTGTTTAATTCTCCCTGTTTTTTTTTTCGATTGAGTAAAGCTGCGCTTTTACGCTCGATATTGATCTTCCCCTCGTTCGTTGTGATTAAATGCGGCGTGATTTGTCGTACCGAAAAAATTCTCAAATTTGACGGCATGAATTTTTGTGTTCAACTTTTCACGCTGTTAATCGAGTACTTAAATGGTAAAAAAAAAGATACTATTTTTAGTGGTGCTTTTACACTAGTTACTTGTTGTAATTTTCATTGTAGTTATAGTGTTGAAAATTTTAATCCTACATGTATTTATATTTTGTGTAATCCAATTCGAGCCATTGGTAATATTTGAATGCTTTTTAAACCAAAGTCAATTCGCCGATTAGTGGGGTATCGGTTGTGTGAATTTTTTTTGACATGTAAACTCGAAAATAACCGAACCGTATACGCCATTAAAACGGAGGGTTTTGTACTTTGTAATTTTTTTTTTAATTTTTCGAAGCTTTTTTGGCTGAAAAAATGTGTCATTTTTATAGGTTGATTTTTTTTACGCGTAAGGTTTTTTTTTGTTGGTTTTACGACACCCTTTTTTTATTTGTGTAGAATTTAACTACATTTAGTTTCTTTTTATTTTTATATATTTTTATATACGTGTAGCTTTTTTTTCTCATGTGTATTAATTTAAAGAAAAATTGAGTATGTTTTTTTATATATATGTGAGAATTTTTTAAATAATTATGTATGAATGAACCGTATTGTGGCGCTTTTATATAAATATCTTATTGTTCGGTATAATTTTATCTTATTTTTAATAATTAACTTTCCTATATAATTTTTTAATTTATTCTCTCTATTTGCCCCCTGCTCCCCCGCCCCTTCTTTTTTGTGTAGAATATATTTTGCAACGTTGTAGCATATTTAAGACTTGTGCAATATTTTTTCCAGTTCAAGATTCAATGTAATTTTTTCTAGAATAATTTTAACGATGTAAATATGGCCCCAATATTTTTGAATAGGTTTAAATTGGAAAAACTTGAGAGAACATATTATGCTTACCGAGTTTAAAATTACTTAGTTGTATAGTATAATCACGCTGCAATATTATTATTCGGCAAATTCAATACATAATGAAATATTGTGCGTAAGTTTTTTAATTTTGCGCGAACTAGTGAAAAAATTGAGTTTGTGGAATCGAGATTGATGGAAAATTTCTAGAGTTTCGATCTCATCGTCCCTACTTCCCTTATTCCAATTTTTTGGCGAGTCATCAACGTAATTTTACAACAAAAGAAAATTTTTCCTAATCCAACTGAAAGTAATAAATTTTAATCGACGAAGATTATAGTGGGAAAAAAACGTTATTTTGTTATAACCATTATTTTAGTTTTTTTCCATCAGAGATTTGTGTATTTGCTTGATAACGATATTTTTCAGGACAAACACATTGATCCCATTGTCCAATCAATGAAAATGTTCTCATTAAGTACCTTAGCAGGTACTTACACTCGTGAAATTGTTTTTTCCTTTCCTAACACAATCGTATGAAGTACCTAGCACCTACCTATCAAAGATGTATGATAAATTGGCAAATGTTTCGCAAACATTGAGTAGGTTGAATTTTTAAGTTGATTAAATAGTAAGCACTCGAAATGGTATAACAAATAAGCAAGTATTATTTGGATTAATAAGTTATTAGTTAAATATTCAAAAAAAAACACTTCACAGGTAATTGATCAGTGCTCGAGTACATTGTAAGCTATTAGTTGGTAGGTAGATATATTAGTCAAAAATTGACCCTTCTGTGGCCAGTCATACGGTAGAATTATTCGAATGAACATATTCCAAGAGACGAGCATAAAATTAATAATGGAGTTTAAAATAATTTTTTTAATTTTGCTGAATTGTGTTCGTGTTTTCTGCACCAGTAGACCTATCATTGGTAAGTAGCTGAGTACTTGATAATATGTAAAGTTCTAAAAATTCAGGTACCTATGTGTCTACAAAAAATTCTAATTTTTATGATTTTTTAGGTGTCATGGCTCAAGAATTCGGTTCATTTAAATCAGGACCATCAATCAACGTCAAAGGAAGCTCTTACATTGCTGCATCGTATGTTAAAGCTGTAGAAAGTTCAGGAGCCAGAGTAGTTCCAGTATTTGTTGGTCGATCTCATCAATACTACGAGTATGTTAACAAATTTTATTTTGGAAAGTTTATTCTGGTTTATTCAAAAGGTTTTTGGGTCTTTCGATTTTGCTCAAAGTTTTCTCGTAAGATTTAGTCAATTCAGGATCTATAAAATCACCACAGGTACTCGAAAGTCGAAAGTGCTACTTATCTAATTTTTCAGAAATACCTAGGTACCCAAAAATCTCATGTTATTCCTGTTTTGTAATTTTTTAAGGAACGTATTTTCGAAAATAAAAACTGGAATAATTTTAATGAAGATCCTTGTAAGGACTCTCAAATATGTACCTACCACATTGAGACTTCAAAAACAATAAAAAATATGTTTTATGGAATTAGTCTGGTACCTACTTGAAATTATTTAAATGTGGTAGATAGAGAAGAGGGTAAGAGTTTTAGAGTTTGGCAGAAAGTTGAATTGGAAAAGTTACACTGGTTTCCAATATTATTATTTTTTCAAAAAATACAGAGATCTTAGTTCAAATTTAATTCAGGGTTATAATTTATTGAACCTGAAATTGTATCCATTCTTTCAATTCTATAATTTTTTCGACTGTGGTTTTAAAAAAAAAAAAATCAAAAATTTTTCAACTTATTTCTTCAAGCATGAAAATTTTTCCCAATTCATTTTTAAATTTTCTTAAAAATTTTTTCAACTTTGAATTTTTTAAAAAATTTTAATTTCATGTTTTTTACAATTTTTTATGTGTATCAAACTCAAATTAAATAGAATTAAAAATTGAATTTATAAAAGAATAGAAATGAAGAAATTGAAAAATCCAAGCTTCGAATAAATTTGGACTTCGATCGTCGAAATGCTTGGCCCAAAATCAAAATTGGAATGTACAAATAAAACAAAGCTGGAAAATGTTCAACTATTACGGCTTGGATAGGTGTAGAAATTCAAGTTTTTTCTCTGAATCCAATTTTGAGAGAATTTTTACTTCAAACAAAATATTATTAAGGCTGAGATTTAAATATTTTTCAACTTCATGAAAAGAGGTATCGAAATTCATGTATTTTGACCACCTAAATCCATTTAAGAAATCAGTAGGTGAGAAAAGAGGTCCAAAGCTAGTCCAAAGTTGAAAACAATTTGTCGAAAAATGTTCAATTTCGGCCCCAATCCTACATCCAAAGACCATTAAATCCTCATTTCTTGCTTATTAATGACTCGAGGAGTAAAATTCGGTGGTTTTGCAAGTGATACGATGACCAAAGTCTTAAAAATATTTTAAGCCAATTTGAAAACTCCAAAAAATCAACCAGTTCCACAAATTCAAAATTAATCCAGTTTTTTTTTCCAGGCATATCCTACATTCCATTAATGGACTAGTAGCTCCTGGAGGATCCAACGAAATACAGCCCGGATACCAGTATTATGATACTTTTGTGACTATCATCAAAATAGCCGAACAAGTGGGTCAATTCAACCAATATTCTATCAAAAATTTATAATCTGCAATTTCAAATGAAAAGCATACTTATTACCTTTTTTTTTGTATCAATGTAGATGAACGACAAAGGCATATATTTCCCAATCATGGGCATGTGTTGGGGATTAGAAGCACTTTTTACGATATACAATGGCCACAAGCTTTTACAAACCACTTGCGACGGTTACCATCAAAATTACCCACTTCATTTCGAGCCTAAATTCACTCAAAGTTTATTATTTGCTGATATTGACCACCAGACTTATGCTCGTTTGAAACATTTCCCAGTAACTGCTCATGCCCATGGGTAAGTCCAACGAATACAGATTACCTACATATTTTCAAGCATGATGAATATAGAAACCAAAATCATCCTTAGGGGTTAAAAAACTGTTTTTAAGTTGAGGTTTCTCTCAATTCTCCCCCTTTTTGAAAAGCCTAAAATCAAGATCAATTCAAAAAACCAATTTTCAACATCTAAGGGTGGTTTCTATATCCAAGCAGGCCTGTGCAGAGAGAGGGAAAAAGGGTTTCCCAGGCCCAAGATTTTTGGGGGCCCGCGAGGGTCCTTTAAAACTAAAAAAATCTTTCAGTTCTTCAAAAATTATCAAAAATGCAATATTTTCAAAAAAATTCAAGTTATTAAAACCGATGAAGTTTAGTGTGAGCGGAGAAAATAAAAAGCTATAAAACATCGATTTTTGCAAAAAAAATTGTGCTTTTTGGCCTGTGCAGCCATTGAATAATATCTGATATTCAAACGATTATTTTGAATTTTTTTCGAATTCAAAAAAAAAATCCAAAATAGGTACCTACTTCTCTTGTATTATTGACAATTTTTAAAGAAATTGAAGGCTCTTACCCGATGGAAAGATCATAGATTTCAATTTTTTTTCATTTTCTAGGATGCACAGTCTTCTTCTTTGCGCAGTTTATCAACTCAAAAATTAAAATTTCCATTTTTTGACCCCCTTTCTCATTGTGTTGTCTCTTTTTGCTCTTCGAATTTTTCCCCAGGATCCCCATTTTCTCTACACGATCCTGCATCCAGGCTCACATTATTAGAAAAAAATAAAAATTGGTTCATAGATACCAAAAGTATTCCAATTATTATCTCGTAACTTTTCAGATGGTGCACAACTCAACGAAACTTCACCAAAACAGGCATGTCAAAATCCTGGAAAGTCACCTCAACCTGCATTACATCTCGAGGCATAAAATTCATCGCCAGCGCAGAACACAGAAAATATCCATTTATTGCCCTTCAATTTCATCCAGAAAAACCAACTTTCGAATGGGACGAATGGCTCAATCTAGCTCACAACAGCGCCGTTGTTCGAACCAATCGACATTTCTACGACGTTTTGGTCAAACTAGCAAAACTCAACAATAATAAATTCAATACTGAAAAAGAGGAAAAAGATTCTCTCATTTATAACTATCCGCTTTACTATCCTAACACCAAACCTTCTATTTTTGCTCAAGTTTACATCTTTGATTGATCTACCTATATTTAATTTCAAAAGTGATTATTTTTAAAAAATTTTGTACCTGAGTATTTTAATTAGAATAAGTTACAAAGATCCATCCAAAAATGTTACCTACCTACTTGATAGTTACCTACCTAGTTACTGGAATTTGCTTCCACGATGATTCTTCGCCATATTTTCTAAAACAATGTCCAAATAAAGTGGATTTTTTTCCATCTCTGTTTATTTTCAGAATAAAGGATCCTAACGAATGAAAAGTCAATTATAAATACGTTCGAAGGTTCAAAATGAGGTTTCGAAGTAGCGAAGTAGGCGGTCCAGGGGCGAATATTTGGTCGTACCTACGATGATTTGGTATTTTCTTAGTCGTTGTCGGTATATTAAAGTAACATTGGTAAACGAAAGTACGGTCGGAGTCGATATTGGGCGAATGTTTTCCCATATTCAGAATATAACCGAATTACGTTTGTAAAAAAGTTTTAGCGGCGAAATGGACGTCGCCGGGGCTTTTCGGACAGCAAAATAATATAACAAGCGAAGAAAAACCAACGGACGATATTTATATTGAATTATAAAGGAATATATAACGTATGAGCATGCTGGAAAAGTTGATAGCGAAAAACGTTCAGGTGGACTTCGGTCGGGTGTGTAAATAGCTTGGAGATGGGAACTGCCAATGTTGAATGTTATTGTTATTCTACTTTTAGTTTTGGTTCGCTTGTCCACATCCATGTTCGGTAATTACTTTAAACAACGAAAATGTAACGACGATAAGATAATTTTAGGAAAATGTGATGCCTAAGGGGATGTATATTCGTGAACTTGTCCACGGTTCGCGGTAAAGGTTTATAACATAGACCGAGAGAGCGAGTATAGGAACGATGGCGAGCTCGGTAGTTTTGTTCCCTGTTGTGTCTTTTTCGGGCATCGGTAAGCCCTTTTCTCTTCTTGTTAACTGTCTCGCCCGCCGCCGTCGCCGCGGCCGCGTTTCCACGTTCGTTCGGTTTTGCTGTTTTATCTTGAGTAAACAGTGGTTGTTTTCTTTATCCTGCCAGAATCAACAACCGGCTAGAAAACTAAACAGAGACCGCGTTCGAAATTTAATTTGGACACCCCCTGCGAGGTCCACCGCCTCGTGAACCGTTTCTGACGAAGGTCCATACTCTTACATAAACAAAAGAAAATTGGGTACATTTTATTTTTCTTCGCAAATATATAAAGTGTTACAAATTATCTGCGCGTTAACGTCGTCGTGTACGTACGTATTTCTCGGGTCCGCTTTACCCTCGCAAAGCCCGTATTGTACATTCTCGCTGCAGACTTTTCTCTCCTTATATTTTTGTAAATAATTTCACCGCGCCGAAGCTTAACGCAAATTCTAAACAAGTCTATTATTTCAACGACAGTATCGCGTCTCTCTCTCTCGAAAACAACAACTATAAAAACAATACAAAATAACAATTGTCTTGCCAAAACAACCCGAACGGTCTAAGAAAAATACCTCGCGATGGAATCGAGCGAAATAACGGGGTTTTATACAGTTATGAATTCCAGACGGAGTGAATTTTTAGTAGGTTTTGAATTCCATCTGCGTGCTTGCTGAATAAATTCGTACGAGAAGGTTTCAGCCATTTTTTTTCCATGAGCTCGGTTTTATGTAGTTTTCCAAATTGACGAAAAAAAAAAATGGAATTTGCCACTTGATCGAATGGAATTAGTAATTAGAACGATTGAGATGTGCTATGGCTTGAAAAAAGACAATCAAGATGATATAGAGGGCCTTCAAAATACGTACTTCCTGTTTCTCGAGTCTATTATTGTAGCTTGACAGAAATGAAGAAAAAAGACGTTGGAAACTTTTAAAATGTGGTTGCTATAGGTACAACGTACGATAGAATGAGAACACATTTTCTCCGGAATGATTAATGACTCTTCATATTTTCTGTTGTCTGTTCGGTTAAAAACAGTAACTGACCTATGCCAATAAAGTTAAAGTTAACTCGATGGTTGAAGTAATTTGTCGAAATACCGTTCACTATAGTTTAGAAAACCAATTTTTTGAAAATTTTTACATAAAATAGTCATGTTGGGCACTTATTAGTCTATCATCCAAAAAGGTGATTTGTGTTTTGCCTGATTCCAGATCAATTTTCCGAATAACCGAATTTCCAGATGGAAAAACTCCCAAATCTATTTTCTTGAATGTAATTTTTCAAATTTTTTCTGACCGAGGGAGAGGGGAGAGTTCAAAAAAATTGCTAAAGCACAACCAAAAAAACTTGAATTTTTTAAAAAGGTTGTAGGGAGGGGAAGGGGCTTTAAAAATTCGGACTACATAGGTACATTTTCAAGGTTATTTTGGCTTCAACTTGAAATTTTACCCTCAAAGTTAAGGAGGTAGGCTCAAAATTGAAATATTCAAAATAGGATCGACTACATTATCAAGGGAGGCATTTAAATCTGGTTCCCTCCATCCATTTTTTGAGTCATTTTCACTCTACAGATGCAAAACTGATCCCTCGAGGAAGTGGGGTGGGAATAAAATTGAAATTTTTTATTTTGTTGAATGAGACATGGAAATCCCTTCGCGCGTTTGTTCACAATATAATTTTGTGAAAATATTCAGGGCTGCGTTCACTTTGGGTTTGAAATAAGGTTTTTTCTTATTTATAAAGTATAAACAAAGAAATCAGCCAATCAGATTTTTTCGTTTCCGAAAGATTTGTTCAAACCATAATTTTTTCCTCGCACCATAATTAATTGGCCACTGCAGGATTATGCTGCTTGAAAATTTTGTTTAATTCATTCTAGTGGGGTAAAGTTGAGAAAAATTGCTATCCCCAGCCAGTAATCATTAAATTATCAAAATTGAAAAGAATGAATTTGCCCTTATGAAAGTTTGTTTATAACTTGAAAATAAGGTAATACCTTATTTCAAACCCAAAGTGAACGCACCCCAGAACATGAAAAAGTAATTTTCAGTTTCTTGTTTATTGGGGAAAACAGATTTGAGAATCGGAAAAAACTTTTTCAAAAGTTTTTGCTGTTTGAGAAACTGTAGATATTCGGAATTCGAGGAAAAGGATGGAAATTGTTGTGATTTCTTCGAGGATGAAACAAGAAGTTGGATTATCATAGGATAGGGTAGGTCAACAATCAAGGAAAATGTAATTTGAATTTTTTGAGTAACGTAATAAAAGATTGAGTTTTGGAAACTTCAATTTGTCGAAGTTATTCGGGTGAATACTTTCTCACATTTTGGTTGGGAATAGTTTCCCAAGTCAGAATATATGCGTTTCTTTCTTTGGGCACTGATATAAAATTTTTTTGTGATGCTTTGAATGCTATTTCAATCACTATTTCCAGGTTGGTGCAAAAATACATGATGCGTTTTCAGGTTACAATGAAATACGTAGCTGGAATATCAGTCATGTTAATAAAATTGCCTAACCGATTCGCCGTAAATACGCAATCGACAAGGCAGTAGGCACTTCGCACAATTAATTGTTTCGTGAACTATAGTTCGGTTTGGAGGATTGTTAAAATACATATTTATGAGCAGATTGGTTCGATTTGGATTTTTTGAGCAACATCATTGATTTAGAGCTCAAAATTTCATTCGATTTATCAACTTTGAGAGCATTATGGAAATACATTGCAAATATTGTCTCGTATGCTGGAATTTTACAACGAACCCGAAAATGTTAAAGGTAATTTTTTTAAGCTACACTATCGATACTGGCTCAAAAATTTATTGATCTATGGATTTTGAGAGCATATTAGAAATAAATTATGTTGCAAATGTGGACTTGCACTACTTGCAGGATATCAAAGTTGGTTAAAATTTCACGAGGAACCTAAAAATGCTAATGAATATTTTTTTAAGCAAAATTACCGATTTTGCGCTCAAAATTTAATTCGATCTATCGATTTTGAGAGCATTTTAGGAGTATTTGGCTAATGTGGACTTTTAATTAACGAAGTACATAGATCAAAATTTTGTAAGAAAAAAAACGAAAGTGCAAAAGGAAATTTTTTGAGTAACTCTATTGATTTATGGTTTCCAAATTTCATTCGTTCAAATTTGGGCAAGTAATCGATCAAAGGTGTAAAATTTCACAAGGAACTCCAAAATGCAAATGAAATATTTCTTTGAGAAATATTTTTAATTTTATTTGCTCCTGAGAACATGATCGATATTTTTTTAAATGCAGGCTTATGACCAATCAAAATGGGTTAAAATTTTTCCAGGAATTTGAAAATGGCACTGGAATTTATTTTTTTGATGATGGAAATTTTTGTGAAGTATTTTATTAAATACCCATGGTTGACATCTTGATTTTTAAAAAATTCATGAAAATTCAACAATTGGGAGAAACTGGGATTTTCTTTTTCTATTTGTACTTCATTTCACTCAACTTTGATCAAAATTAAAATTTTTTTACCAATCGTCCTCCTGAACCCAAAATTGGTCATGCAATTTCGATTTTCACCAGTACATATATTTTCGAATTTTTTGGAATCCATCTGGATTAAATTAGATAGGGAAGAATTATTCATGTTCTCGCCTTTTCTCGGATAATTTTACGAGAAAATTTGTCGTGAATCCTAGATAGACCCTAAAAAATGTAAAACTATTGTCTCGATTAACTTTCAATGTGAAAAAATTGTAATAATTGACTGGAGGCACTAAAATGGTTGAAAATGGTCAAATTTAGGTTCGGTGGGTCGATATTTAACCGGAACTCAAGCCTAATTAAATTTGGCAAAAGAAACTGACCTACCTACTTTCATTTTTTAAAAGTCGTCAAAAATCTAACGATCAATTTGAGCAGTTGAAATTTCAATCATGGGAGTTTTAAGACATGCTGTTTCAAAAAAACACTCCTTTCGATCGAAACCGAACATATGAGAAGGAAGGTATCTCATATCTATTTTCTGTTAGAGTTAAAAATATGGCGCTGGAAACTTTAAATTCATTTTCCCAATCTAATGATATTTCCTTTTTTTGTTAATTGGTCAAAATTAAAAGTCGAGGAGAAGGGGTGGTCTGAAAAGTGAATTGCTTTGTCAAGTTTTTGTGAGCACTGATTCTGAATTTTGACTCATCTTTTCATGTAGGTGACCTTCTAAGCCTCAAATTTTGATAAAAATCGAATTAGGTACCATCATAAAATGGGAATTTTGGAATTCATCCTTCCACTATGTCGCTCAAAAAAATCAAAAATGCTGATCCAACTGATAGATAATATTTGTTCGTCTTAGAAAAAATACAATTTTCAAAGTCTAGGAGCTTTTTTTTCGTAGATAAGTGTAAGTGAGTACCCACTTACTTGAATTATGGACCATCATAATACCGTACAATTAAACATAGGTACCTATTTAACACCATTCCCAATCCTAGGCATTTCTAATGAAATACTCGCCCGAGCATTAAATTAGAAAGGAATTCAGAATAGGAAATCCAGAACTTCACAGGTACCTACAACAGACGTGATAATTTCTTTGAAATTAAAAACGATCAAAATATATGATGGCACTTGGAAAAATTACGGTTCTGTTTCTTGTTTCATAAAATACAGTCTTAGTTATTTTCGGTTAGATTTATTTGGTCGGCGTTAAAACGTAGGTACACTTTTCGATTAAGCCTATAGATTTTCACGAGCGAGTTGCTCGAATCGAATGCGACATCGGCGAAGAGTTCTAATATATACGACGGTTTAAAAAAAATTTCGATAAAAAGCACCTCGCGAAAATAAGCCCAGAATAAGAAATATTCGAAAAGAAATAAACCACGAACGAATAACAAGGTACAGACGAAGAAGAAGAAAAAAAGAAATAATGTATTTATGGTAGCGAAGCATTTAGGGGTTTGCTTTTTTTCGGGAAGGGACCGGCGGGTAGCATTAATAGCGGGAATAACGGTTTTAGCGATGTGGAAAAACCAACCCCTCCGGTCGTGGCAGAAGAAATATATCGGTTGAAATTATAATTTATTCTACTTGCAATATCTTTTGTTTTACCTTAACGAGAGGTAAAACGAGTAAAGACAACGCGAAAGAAACAGCGCCCGCACAAGAATACATAAGTAAGCAAATAAAAACAACCAACTGCCAAAACGGGAGAGAACGCCGCACCAGAGGCATAGCGGCAGCCAATTTTAAAACGTAACCTCTTTAAATCTCGCCTTCATTAAAAGCTAACTGTTAGAAATCTTTTATTCAAAATCCCTGAAGCGCCGCTAACGCTGTTTTTCTGTTTATACAAAACTTAACGCTAATCTAAACCTTATTATCTGTTTTTTTTAAAAACACTAAGAAAAAATTGTAATTTTCACTCCGGCTCGTTTAAAAATTAACCGCAAACTTTAACTTTCTGTCGCCATTTTTCTTTTTAATATACGCTTTTTAACGAATTGCTGATTCAATTTCCTTTAATTGCCCAGCCATTCCGATTTCGGATATTTTTCAAATCGATTTACTCGGGATTTGATAGCTTTAATCCGGTTTCGTTTCACTTTTTTATTTAATGATATCAGTGAGCTTGTTTCCGTGGGAAAATTCTTCTAGTATCTGAAATGCAACGAACATCATTTCTGCTTGAATATCATATTCGTAAAATAAATTAAAAACCACGCTAATAATCATCCAAGTACCTCGTACCTACTTATTTAAAAAAAATTTCGAGTCCAAATATCTTCAAATTTCTTTTGGAAAGCAAAATTTTTTGAGGTTGATAGTTGATCAAGATTTTAAAAGAGTTCAAAGCTGGTAAGAATTTTCAAAAATTTCAAGTTTTGAGAACCATTACTGAGTCGACAGAAATTTTGAAAAAATGAGTATCTGAATTTTAAGAAAATCAAATTTAGAAAATTTTTATTTCCAAGTTCAGATTCAGAGTTAAATTAAATTTGAAACTTGAAAGCAGTTTTGAGAAAAAAATTCCAAGTTGAACATAAAAAAAATATAAGGTTACTTTATAAAAAATGCTAAAGATTTTAAATTTCAAGAAACCAAACTTGCTTTACGTAATTTAAAATTTTTAAAAAATTTCATAAATAAATCATTTCAAAAAAGTGTTACCAACCACCGACTTCGAGGTTGCGACTTTTAAACCTGAAGAATGTCCAACATGAATGTTGAACGCCATTTTTAACCGGATTTTAGTGTTTGTTTATGTTTTGTGTTTTCATTATCACTTTTTCTTTCATTTCATTTTATTTTTTTGATTTGAATGTTCAAAATCGATAATATAATAAGAGAATAAATACCTATTGTTTCCTATTAATAATACACAAACAATTAAATGTCATCTTGTATAGAAATATCGCTCTCCTATACGTATCAAGAACCCATAAATTTCGTCGTTTTTATTTCAAGTAAGTAAATTTTTAAAAATTACAGAATATTTAATTTCAATCATTTATCCGAACGAGACGATCTTTTCGGTATAATAACTCGATTTTTCGAGTCTTGAACTGGTTCACTGTTGGACGAAGTTTCACTGGTCAATGATGCCTGCTGAATATTGATGGCCAATTTATTGAATTTTTGTTGAAATTCGTGTATTACATTTTCCATCATGTTGATTTCAGTTTCATCGAGAATCTTATCCATCCACTTCGAATGCGACGATTTGCTATCGGTGACTCTAAAACAAACTCGTTCGATTCAACTCGAGTACTATTTTACAGTAGGTAAGCATGTTTACTTACTTATCGCTAATATATGATGCTGATCCTTCATCATCTTTCAGATTCAACCCCGACGAAGAAAACAGCGCAGATTCGGTTCGATTACCTCGAATTCTTGATGACCATCGCGAACACTCCGAGCTTGTGTTATTTTTAAGGAAATCATCGTCGTACTCGAAGGCGTTTTCTATAGGTTCGTCCACAAAAACACCTTCTTTCGTATAAGCTAGATTAATGAACGGAATATTATCTGCGGGATCTGCATAGTAAGCTTGTTTCAATTTATGCATTCGTTCTAATTTCTGTTCGAGTTTCTTCTTGCAGTCTTCGGAATCGTTGGTTATATCTGCGTCGCAAGGTCGAATCGCCGGAAATATAGGAAATGGATGTATTAACGATGATTTTATCGGACGAGGAGCATCACTTTGTGCTGCTTTTCGTAGCCATTCTTCCAAGTCGTGTTTAGCTACGTTGGCTGAGTTCGGATCTTCAGGTATAGGTTGAGCTCTGGTTTCCAGTGAAGACTGCTGAATGTCTCCGTGCGGATTGAGAATTCGTTCCGAAGGCGATGTAAAATGACTGTCGCCGATTATTTCCGATGGTGCGTTTTCAACTCGATCATTTGTTGGTGGATTTGAATTGGCTGGTAGTTGGCTAGCAGGAGTAACGTTACTGTTTTGTTGGCTCGGTAGTGGTGTCGTTTGGCTTGAATTTGTAGATATTGGCTCGTTGCTGTTCGGTATGATATTAGAATCTGGCGTTTGATTCGATTCTTGAATATTTTCAGGTTCGAGTACTGTATCATTATTTATTGGCTCGAAGTGTATCGGAGATTCGGTCGTTGTGGGTTGTTGAATTGGTATACTGGCTGCTGAAGGTCGTCTGCTTAAGGAATCGCTCGATTTACTTCTGGATCGATCTCTGATGGGAAAAGTTTTCGAAATATTTAGTTCTTTCGATTTATGTATTCGTAGATTCGTCGATTTTTTTATGGGTAATCGTGATGCTCTGCTTATTGATGCCTGATTCTTCGTAGATTTCTCGGATCGTTGATCTTTTTGAACTTTAGTTTGCGTTGATTGTAATTTGACTAACTCAACGGACGTTTTCGAAGCTTGATCAGCATTATTAGAATTTTTTAATGCAGATTTTCGGACAACTCTATGCTTATTTTTTGTTGATGTAGAATCGGTTAGCGTTCTTGAAGCTTGTTGAACGATTGTAGAATTTTTTGATGGAATTTTTTGTAAAATTCTCGTGTTTGCTGGCAACGCAGCTTCGGAGGCAATTTTCGGTGCTTGATCGGGTTTCGAAGGATTCTTTGGGACTACTTTTCGTAAAATTTGTAACTTACTTTTGGGTCGTTTGAGGTTTGTAGAATTTTTCGAGATCTGTTCTCGATTCAAAGTGGCCTTTTTAATTTTTTTTCGCGCAATTAACGATTTGCTTTTAGGTAATGTCAAATTCGCAGAATTTCCTGATAATAAGATATTATCACTTATGGGATTATTTAATCGAAAATTTTGTGAATCGAGACCAGCCTTCAATAATGTAAGATCCACTAAAGCATTCGTTTGACGATGAGATTCATCTTGAGTGGTTGGTAAACACTGTTTATTTTTTTCTCGAGCCATTTGAGCTTTTTTCAAAAGACATCTTTCAAATTCAGCCATTTGTTTACAGATATTTCTCATATCTATTTTCGTATTATTTTTTTGCATTACGTGCAAAGGTTGCTTTTTCGATTCGCTTTCACAAGGTGTGCCAGAAAATGAGTAACTTTTTTTGATCAAGGTTTCATCGTTGAGTAAAGTAGGTTCTTTTGAGCACTGCATGAACAAGTTAGTAGTTGATTTGCGGCAGTTGGGCTTCGATAAGTTGATGGCAATTGCATCTTCTGAACTATCTTGAATACCTTGAATACATTTTATAGGAAACGTCCTAGCTTCTTTAGCCATTTATCGAAAATTTTCTGTAAAAAAAAAAATACATTCTCTTATTCAAAGAGTAGGTAAACTCTATAGAGAAACCATACGTCGTAATTTTAAACTATTATTAAATTCATTGAAAAATTCCACCGAGCTATTACAAAGTTATCCTATTTTACTGTTTACAGGAAACGCTGATAACGATCATTTTCAATGTTTTACTACATAACCAGCACGTTATTGTTCAAAACGCCTTTTCAAATGGAACGCCAGACTATGCAAAATTCACAGGTAACAATCCAACCGTAGAATTGATATCAAATATTTCATAGTAGATATTTTGTTACATATTAAATAGTTTGAATTTCTTATTGTTACTTACGGTTGATTTAAAGTGTTATTTATTGCATTAGATTCGTAAAAGCCATAAAATATCTGCTTTTATATGTTACCTCGCGACTTTTTTCGCACGTAATTTTTTTTTGATTGTTTTGATAGTTTGTATTTGGCTTATCTATCGTATTATTTTTTAAATTGTTTTTGAGCCTAATTTTTATGCTGCCAATTATTTGAAAATGTTGCGAAAGAATGTAACGAATACTTGGCCGGCAATTAGGCATTTTTTTGTATCTATTTTTTCTGAAGAAATTTTTTGTGAAAAAGACAGGATTTTGAGAGAATTTTTGAACTTGAAAAAAAATGAAAATAGGGAGAAAAAAATATTTGAAACAATTGAGGAAATTATCAATAATTTATGTCAAAAATTTTAATTACCTACATATATGTAGATACCTATATTTACTCGTACTTTCAAATTTTGTCCCATATCTCATAGAATTGAGAAAAATAGATTTTAATACCTAAATATTTACCTACCTACGGTTAATACAAGGATTTTTAAAATTGTCTGCAATAACTCAGATCCCGTGTAGCAAGGTCGATATGAATTTTGATGTAAATGTCGACACATCGAAATCGGTCACTTTTCGACCCAAATGTCGAGGCGATTTTCGATGGATTGTCGAGCATTGTCGAGGCAATTATCGAGATATTTGTCGAGGTGTTGCCTCGACAAATGCCTCGACAGATTATCAACAATTATATCGACTGAGTCGATAATTTGTAGAGAGATATTACGATAGTAGACAAATACCTCGACAAATATCTTGACAAACCATCAATAATTACATCGACATGTCGACCTTCAAGCGACAGATTTTTCGATGTGTCGACATTAACATCAAAAGTTGTGTCGACAATGCAATTTTTCAGAGTTTCTGCAATAATAATTTTTATACATTTTTTTTACCAAAATTGAGTTTGGCATCACTGCCTATCTCATTTTATGTCGACAGAAATATGGACATAGATGAGAGGAGTGATTAGCCAATCGTAGATCACTTACAATTTGATTTTCTTATGTACAAATTTGCGCCATATTTTACTTATGAGTATTAAACTATATCATTTCAAAAATTTTACATCAATTTTGACATCGACAAAAACTTGACAAACAGTCGAGGGTATGTCGATGTATAAATAAACTATCGACATTTGTATCTACAGAACCTCAAAAATTATAATTTGTAAAAATATGAGGAGATATTGCTTATTTTCAAAAATTTTTACTTTTCTTATATTATTACTTACTGAAAATCACTTTTTAGTGATATTCATGGCCGAATTTTGAGGATTTAATTTTGATGCATTGTCGACATTATGTCTATGTTTTTATGGATGCATCGATTTTCATGTCGATCTTGTCCACAAGACATGTCGATGTATTTTTAAAATGTGAAAATAGTAGAAAATTTTTAAAAATTCCAAGTGAAATCGGTTTGGTTTGCCATAATACATAACCCCAAACAGTAATTGCTTTTTCAAATTCGTTATTTAAGAAAAAAAATGGATTTAAATATTGTCGATAACCTGTCGATATTGTCCGCCCAATATATCTTGAGACGTCCGCCTAATGCATAAAGTAGGCAAAACGCGTTACATTCAGGGATTCTCAATTTGGGTTTGAATGAAAAAAATTAGATTACTCTTTAACGCAGTGTTATTTTTATCATGTTTGGTGGCCAATTATTTCTTGATTGTACACTAAATTGTGAAACCCTGTAGTGCATTTTGCCTACTCCGGCTTTCAGGCGGACGTCTCAAGATATATTGGGCGGACAATACACATGTTTATGTCGACAAATGCTACACGGGGATATAAAAACATGATAAAAATGAACCGAAATTCAAACACGCATATTAGATTCATATTGTAAGAACGAATCCAGCTGTAACTTACCTACCTACTTTTAAATTCTGCACCATTGCTCAAAAATTTACGAAAAACGAACTTCAATGATTTTTTAAAACTACTCCAATGACTAGATCATTTTCACAAATCACAAATCATCCAAAGTTTTTTTCAAGCATCCGAGTGTGAGATGATTTTTGAAATGGAAATCACGTTTACTAATCATTCTATGCTTTTTCTGGGTGCTAGACGATTTTTAAAATGAAAATCGTTCTTACAGATCATCTCGTATTTTTTCATTTTTTGAGAGTTGAAAACAAAATTGAAAATAGTCGTGAGAAAATTGAGATAAATTTAAACTATTTGTACAAATCTTACTGTTACCAATTTTTAATTTTTTTTTTTAATGAAAAAAATATTGAGAAGAAATTCATTGCAATTTTTCAATCCCATAAAATGGTCGTGCCTGATCGTTTTTTGAAAAACGACAAAACTCTATCATTTCCCAAGATAGCAAATTAACCGGTTCCGGTCGTTTCTTCAAAGACAATCTATTTTAAATATCAATTTTTTTTTTTCAACTTTGCCATTTTTTTTGTTCTCATGAATGTCTTGACTCTGAAATTTTTTCCAAAACTCTGTCAGTCCCTAACTGTGATAAAAATGGACCAAAATACAAATTTTAAAGGAATTTTGGATTTGGAAAAATTTGAGATAATTACGTACTATAATTGAGAAAATTATTGTAATGTAAAATTCTTGGAGTAAAAAAATTGTAACAAAAATTTTGAGAAGATTTTGAACAGTTGAACTTGAAAGCTTTATTGGACTAGAAAAAAAATTGAAAAAACTTGAAAATCAGGATTGAAAACTGAATAAAGAAAATTATGTTGTCACTTTGCGAGTGAAAATTCTCTCGATCGTTCACAATAATATTTTCAAGTTTGGTGCCTAAAATACCTATACGCATAGTGGATGGTTCCAAAAATGTTATTTTTTCATTATTTTTAGTTTCTCCTTGTTCAAAATATTTCAAAAATAGTTTTTTAAAAAAAATTTTAAGATTTTGGATGTTCGAAATCTCATAATTTTCTCGTTCTGTTTTATTTTTTAGTAAAAGTATTCTTTTCTTCCAAACTGAAAAATATTCTCAAAAATCCAGTTCTTTCAATTTAAAATTTCTTATATTTTTATATCTACTATGAACTTCAAAATTCGAGGTGGAAAAAATTGGGAAAATTTAAGCAGAAAAAATTTAAAGGCTTAAAAAAATTTTAAAACATTCAAACTTGAAAAATGAAATGATTGAAAAAATGTTGAAATTCAAACTTGAAACTTTTTGGGATAATTTTAAAAACTTATCTTAAAATTGATGAAAAAATTTAGTTTGATAAGATTTTAAATTGGCTACTTGGTCTCTGTTTAGAAATATCAGATTTTCCAAAAAAAAAAAATCAAAAGCTTAAATAGCCAAAAAAATCCAACTTTTGAAAAATGCAACGTCAACATTTCCACTCCCTCCCCCTTTTTAAAAATAACGCCTGTTGCCATTTGTCCATCCCCTCAACTCAGGCCTTTGGCCGATTAAAAGACATAAAAACCTGCTCCCATAACTTGGCACAATCCAGCACTAGAGGAAGTTGATCGGGCAAGGTAAATTTATAGCTATCGAAATTTGCACCACAATTCATAGAACGATGATGATGTTAAAATAGCCATAAAATAGCGATTTTCGCTTAAGCGGTACATTGCGTTTGTCGTTGGATTCGCAAAAAAGCTTGCTTCTCGGTACAATAAGTAAGAGAAAAAAATGCAACGCAACAGTCTACAAAAGCCTTAGTCGAAGCAAGTTTGCGTATTAATAATACTCATAAAAGTGACGTATGGCCTATTAAATATAGAATGTACACTCTTTTATATATAAATTTATCGTTATTGGAAATATATTGGATGTTATATGTGTGTACTTTAGATAGTAATTTATTCGGCTTTGTTGTGTGTTCCCTATGCTTCGGATTTCGCAATTTATAACTATATTACCTTTGTAATGTTATTGGATTAGGCTTTCGTATCCTTTACGAGATCGAATACCTGATATGATTCATTATACGTTGTGTATATCTTTATAATATCGTTCGTTACTCTCTCGATTGCCATTGCGTGAGAAAAAAATCTTACAATTTCTCTGGCTCGATGGATGGTATACGATTTCTTATTCGTTCAGCATGACGACTGCTCGTTAGTACGACGCCAATTTTAATTAAAAAGCAAAAAACCCCTTTAATTATTTTTAATTTTTAATTAATCATTCGTGTAAAACTATTTTTAAAATATTTCGAATCCGATGTCGTTGCTGCTGATGGTCGGACGTTCTGCGCGAAATGCAAGTCACAGCAAAGGTGTTCTAATTAAAATTCGCGTATTCGAGCGAGCGTATCGACGATCAAAAATATTAATTTCAGTGGTATTCAATGTATGGTAATTCAACGTTTGGGTTTTTATTACTTTTGCAGATTTCGCGAACCGAGGGATTATGCTGGGCGTCATGTTCTCATGCGAAAAGATCAACAGTTGGAAAAGTATGGTTGGAACGTCGACGAGAAGTCGAGCACAGGAACGATGAATCAAAACGAGGTAAGACTATAATCCTAATTCCTTTCCGGTGCGAAGAGATTTACACCTACCGAGAAGAGGTGAACAGAAACCGTGTTTCTTCAAGTATTACGAGTCGAGGGTTCGAGTCGTCGTGATATCTGCGGATGGTCGTAAAACTAAATGAATTTTCGGAGGTGTATTTAATGCTACGTATGGGCTGAGGGTATACAAGGTGGCACTGTTTGGTTGGGAATGCCGGGGTCACATGGTGGTCTTATCTTGGATTGAATTAGCTGCGAGGAAAATTGAGATGGGAATGGTTTTGGAAGAAATTTTCAAATGATTTTTCCAATGTTTATAAATTCCCTTGAAAAAATTGATGTACCTGCTTAATTGACCACTGAAATGATTATTTGAAAGCACCTTTTTTTTTTTTGCAAATCTTTGAAAATTTTTTACTCGTATCACAGTAAAAAATTGACTTCTGAATCATGAATAATTTTATTTTTTAAAGATACCGATATGATATGTCTTTCTGGACAGAAAATCAGAGAAATTCTTTGGATTTTTGCTGATTTTTCACCGAATTTTTATTGATTTCTCAGCGAATTTCAAAGATTTTACCGACTTTCCACGGAATTTGCATTGATTTCCTAGTAATTTTCTCCATTGATTTATTACTGTGCTGAAATTCTGATTGTTTTCCAGTTATTTTTGATAATTTTCATTGATTTCTAACGATAATTTTGACATTTAATGAAGTTTTTTGGTATGCAGATGACTTGAGGCCTTAAAATTTGAATAACTGGTGCAACTTAATTTTTTGAAAAAATTAAGATTGAGATAAAAAAGTTCGAAAAATATGATATTTTTTGGAGGTGGTACAAGAAAGATGTTTGTTTCGGGTTGAAGAAAAAAAAAGAAAAATCGTACTATTATTCAAAATAATTGGAAAAAAATTAATTTCCAATTGAAAATTTTTGTTTTTTGCTCTTCGACATACTCATTTTGATTCGTGCTTGATCAGGCTAAGAAATTCGATGTAAAGTAATGAAAAATGAGAATGAATCCTTAATTTAAAAAGTGGGCAACTTTTCAAGCAACTTTTGCTCTGCAACAAAAACTTTTAGGCTGGAAACCTGGAAAACAGAAATACTAGTTTCCTTTTTCCAATTTTCAAAATTGATGCGGAGCAATTTCAGTAAAAACAATTACCTTAGTAAATATGTTTTATTTTTTATTTTTTGTAAATTTTCGGTTTTTTTCTATGTCATGTCATTCAATCCGCTGGAATTTTCTAAACTTTTTCAAGCAAAACACAAAAATCATTATAGATTCGTTAAAATTTTCCAAATGTTTTTTAAATCTGACAAAATATTGCATCATTTCAATAATCAATGATCTGTTTTTTAATTATACTTTCCAAAGTTTGGCAAAATATGAGGAAGTTACAACAAGTTTGAGGACTCAATCAAGTGTAAACTCACCCAGAGGATTGAAAGTCCAAAAAGTGAAGCCAAATTCAAAATTATCGAACTTAAAGGTACCTAAAAAGAAGATGCCATTCTGACACTTTGAAGTTCTAGCATACCACCTGCCCATTCAAAGGGAAAAGCTAAAATCAGATTCTAAATTGGAGATTCAAAGAACAGAAAAAATCACTTTTCCAAAACCAATTTTTGAAATACAAACTCAACTTGGGAATTTGAATCAAAAAAATAAGACCAAAATGTATGAGATCAATCTCAAAAACTGTAATTTTGGTACAGCCAATCTAACTCGTCCAAAAAAATTCAAATTGATATACTGTGATCGAATTCGAGATCACGTTCAGAAATAGATAATGTAGAATAACATTTTTTTGAACCTTCAATGTCTAAAATTTTGAATTTTGGGGCTTCAATCTTTGCCTGTCTGAGGAGATCAGGTGCCTTGAAGAGTTCAATCAAAATAATCGAGACTGATTTTAAAATCCGCGATTTAAAAAGGCATTTTAAGCATCAATTCAAAAAATTTGAAACTTTGGAGCCCAACTGAGGTCCATTTTGGAATGAATTATCCAAAAAATGTCTTTATTTTGAATTTTCAGTTCTTGGAAAATCATTCTGGAAGGAGTTTAAAGAATCTACGTCGCCGAATTGAAACAAAATTTGAATCTAGGAAATTAAAAAAATATATAGCTTACAATTTTTGCTGTATAAATCTTCAAAATTTTGAATTTTGGATCTTCATTACGTCTTTGAAAAATTTTCATTAGAAATCTTGGCTAAATATGGAATTAGAAAATATAAGAATACATAAAAAAAACATTATAACACTTTCTAAAGAATGGATTCTATTTCGGAATTTCATAACGATTAGATTTTATATTGGTGATTCTGCGCCAGGAGGAACTACCAAAAACCAGAAATGTCACAAAATAACTTAAGAGCAGATCTTATGCATTTTTTTGTACCCATCAATTTGAAGGAATTAATTAATTTCAGAAATTTTCAAACAATTTCATCATTTTGAGTTTTGGGACCTTTAAAAAAAATTAATTAATTAAAATAGTACCCAGGTGGTTTTTGCTGAAAGTTGAAATTCAACGTTCAACTTCTTCATATTCAATCAAAAATGAATTGAAGTGAAATTTTGAATAAAGTTTTTACAAATTCAAGGGGAGGTCAACTATCCAAAGCAGATCTGCCAATAACCAGTACATAATTTCAAACATCTCCCTTTATTGTTCATTTTTTTTTATAGAAAAAAATCTTCAAAAATCCGTGTATTTTTTTACGTCTTGTTTTATTCAGCTTTTATCAAAATTAAAAAAACCTTACGCATTCTGCGTAAGGTAACCGACTTTTCCACAAAAGTCGGTGTAGAAAACTTAATTTACTTTCGTTCAACTATTCACAAATATTGAGCCTACTGAGAAGTACCGAACTCGAAATTTTGGACTCCAGTGTATCCAGGGAAGGGACTCAAATCAAAATAAAAAAGTCGGTGATACATAAATTTAAAGAATTGGTACCCACGCTATTTATCAAGTAAAATGACTGAAATTTGAAATTTCGGTCTTGCACTCAAGCTCAAAATTTTGGGCCTTCAAGCTCCCATATCCATAGGGGTACCTGGTGGGGGGGGGGGCACAAATTCAAAAAGTTGATAAATTGATATTGAATGAAATAATAGTAAGTATGCCATTTTTTTTATTTTTTATTTCAAGTTACTATTATTATTCGAAATTGAAATTTTAGCTCAACTGTCCCCATCCCCTCAGGCATTCTTATATTCTTAGGGACATATAGAAGATTTAGATCGAAAAACAAATACCAAATTCGGAATCAGTGACCCAAAAAATATCAAACTGCGCTTTTTCACAAACTTTTTAATGCCAAACTGTAAATTTCGATTCTTAGATCTCCTTTTGCATCCTTTGAGGACCGTTTTTGAGCAAAGGAAGGGCCTTCCAAAAAAAGGCTGTATAAGAAGTTGTAGAGAATTAAATTTGTGTTCTATAATTTGTCATTAGATTTTTTTGAAGAGCCCTAGTTTTGTTCAAATTACGTATTTACGTTTCAAGCTTGCATAAGAAATTAAAAATGGCAGTTCACAAATTGAAGCTACCGAGGGACGACTTAGGAACATGTAGAGGATTCAAATCGAAAAACAAAGACTTAATTTGGAATCAGCGACCCAAAAAACATCAGTTTATGCCCTTTTACAAAGTTTTTTACAAACTTTTTAATGCCAGAATGCGAATTTCGAGCATTGGACCCTCCTTTGCGTCCTTTAAGGACCGTTTTTGACCAAAGGAGCGGCCTCCCGAAAAACAACTGTGTAGCAAGTTGTAGAGAATTAAATTTGCTTTCGACAATGTGACATTAGATTTTTTTGAGGATGTCTAGTTTTCAAATTATTCGAGCTTCAAGTTTCAGTAAGCTATTGAAGAAAACTGTTTACACATTTTAAGCCTACCGAGAGACGGTGTACCTCAACCGATCGGATTGAAAATTTTTCGGTAGGGTCCTCAAATCTTTCTTTGCCAATCCTGAAAATTTCAACTCAATCGGTTCAGTAGTTTTAGAGAAATGGAAATTTGAAGCGCAATGCAACTTTTACCTTGGTTGTTTCAAATTTCGGCTAACACAAAAAGTTCAATATCTCGAAAACGGCTGAACCGATTTTAAATCGGTTTGAAAATCTCGAAACTACGTAAAAAATGCTATCTATTGGGATCATTGTCCCTCAGAGCTACAGCTTTCGAGTTTAATGCGAATTTCGAGTATTGGACCCTCCTTTGCGTCCTTTGAGGACCGTTTTTGACCAAAGGAGGGGCCTCCCGAAAAATGCCTGTTTAGCAAGTTGTAGAGAATTAAATTTGCTTTCGACAATGAGTCATTAGATTTTTTTGAGAATGCCTAGTTTTCAAATTATTCGACCTTCAAGTTTCAGTAAGCTATTGAAAAAAACTGTTCACAAATTTTAGGCCTACCGAGAGACGGTGTGCCTCAACCGATCAGGCTGAAAATTTTTCTGTAAGGTCCTCAAACCTTTCTTTGCCAATCCTGAAAATTTCAGCTCAATCGGTTCAGTAGTTTTAGAAAAATCGAAATTTGAAGCGCAATGTAACTTTTACCTTGGTTGTTTCAAATTTCGGCTAAGTCCCACCCCCCAACCCCTAAAAACACAAAAGTTCAATATCTCGAAAACGGCTGAACCGATTTTAAATCGGTTTGAAAATCTCAAAACTACGTAAAAAATGCTATCTTTTGGGAACGTTGTCTCCTTCTGGAGCTACACAGCTTCCGAGTTTAATCGCGGACAAAATTATACATAAACATATAGATTTATAATCTGGAAAGGTGAGATCCAAAATAAAAAAATACGGGCAAGATGAGATCCGTTTTGGAAAGGTGAGATCCGACTCCGGATCTCACCTTTCTTCATGTGTATAGGCCGCCCATTAAACCTTGAGACGTCTCCTCCTGGGTCTGGAAAGCTTTTCACATCTCCACGTAAATTGCCTGAACAATACAACATCATATTAGATATCGTGAATGCGCGGTGAGTGCGCAGATAAATTTTCGGTCGGATCTCACCTTTGCTCTTTTTTTATCCTATTTATACAACATAGGCCTACTTTTCATTTTTTTCGCGCATAAAATCATGCAATAAATATTTTGAAGAACTCGTGGTCTTTAATCCCGCCTAAATTAGTGGAGAAGAAGATGCAATAGCGAACATTATTTATTTTAAAGGGGTTCCCAAAATACGGGTCGGATCTCACGTTGCCTATTTTTATAGTCGGATCTCACCTTGATAGATTTGTCTATATATATAAATATATATATATATATATAAGGAAACCTCGTTCTCAACCACACGTCCTATCGTGTTCAGAATGTCCGAAAACGTAAAAAAAAATTGTTCCCGACGCTCCCTTCAACTACGATGAACAATTTAGTACTCGACTTTTCCTAATGGAAAAGTCGGTAAAAAAATTTAATATTGATAATTTGTTGAAAAAATTTGGAAGCACCTACATTTTTTCTTGGAACAATTTTTTTAAACTATTGTGTGGAAAATGAGGATTCATTTTTTTTATAATGTAATTTTTAATACAAAGCTATAATTTTTTGAGAAATTTTTTAGAATCCTTGAAAAATGAAAAATCGTGAGAAAATCTCCAAAATTTTAAACAGATTTTACAATTCTTCATCGTCATAAACGATTTATTTTTGTGAAATCGTTCGTGAATTTTCCCGAAGCCCCGTCTCTTCAAGTGAGGACACCTTGTATATGACATTTCCAGCCAGGGCAAACCATAAAGATGAGTTTGTTATGGTACAAGTCGGTTGTTTTTATAGGCACCTAGTCCACCTATCACACCTAGTACTCGTACCCACCTACCTACGTATAATTATAATACAAAAACGATCAAGGATCAACATTCGAGTACTCGCATGTAACGAAGACCAACTCATTAATAAGCTCTACTTTTAATACCACTGAGTATCGTTGTCGTCGCGTTATTCCCTGAGACGACTGCGAAGCATTCGGTATAGAAATATGAAAGGAAGAAAAATTTTTAATTGTCAGAATGTCTTATAACGAGAATCTCGTCAGAGAGAACCGATGAGAGAGTGCAAGGTTAGATATACAAATAAAATGGAAAGTAAAAGACGAAATTCTTTTTCATTTTTTTTTTTCGTTTATTAATTAAAATGGAAAAGTTATAGGAAGAAAAAAAAGACGAACTAGAAGGAAAATCGTTTAATTAGAAAGTTTTTTGTTTGGGAAAAACTTGGACATTCCTCAACAGGGTGTCGCTCCAAGTGACAGAATTTAAAAGTTATATCATATTACCATTATAACAATAACAAGTTGAAAGTTGAAAGCTGGCTGCTCTTGGCTTATTGTATAGTGCCAGCGGACGAATAATTTAATTAAAAAATGAACCGATTCGTAATTAATTGAATATTTTATTTCTTTTTTCCTACCCCTTTAGGTGGGGCGAGCCGAGATTCAAACGGACGTGAAAAACAAAAGAAAAAGTATTGTTTTATAAGTGAAACGTAAACGTTCGTTTTATAAATTTCATTCTTTTTAGTTTTATTCGCGTTTGCTCCTCTCTTAAATCAACGATTTATACAAAAGAAGCAAGAATCGAGAAACTATAGAAATGGAAGTATAAATTTGGTAATATAATGTCGCCCCGGAACGTTTATAACAACGCGACGGAGAAAGGGGGCTGGGCAAAAATTGCCCGTGTTTTGTAGTATTCCTCTGCATTTACCCGTAGAAAGTTTCGATGAGGGTGGGAAAATCGTCCTTAACTTCATTTAACGGTATCTTTTAAAACTACGTTCGTCGCTGCAAATGGAAAATGTACGAGTCCAAAAGTCATTGTAATAAGATGTTGGTAACTTTCCTCGAGTTTTTTTTTTATTCGTATACTTCCAGCTTCCTTCTTACCTTTTAAAAAGTATTATCGAATACAGAAAAAGACGTACACAGCTGTTTAAATGGTATGTTTGTTAGGTTGGTTTATATTCTTTTTGAATTATGAGGTAAAATTTATGATTTACTTTGGACGACGAGATTAGCGCACGAGACTCGTAAAAACGTGGAATTCGAAAAATATTGTGCATATTTTCGTCGTCGTGTCGTTTATGCTGCGCCTCCGCCTCGTGTAAAAAAAATATAGAGAAAAAAAGGGAAGGGAAAAGCATACTTCGATTCGTACCTACGCCTGCTGCCTTTGCCCCCTTCTTTTTTTTTTTTTTTTGAAAACGAACGTATTGTTTTTACGAAACGCTACTTACTGATTTCGCGTTCGAACCGTGAACGGCGTGCGGTGCAACTTTTCCTTCAGGTTCTGTTTGAGTAAATGATGAATGGATTTGTGGTTATCGTTTCGAATTGTTTGCGATGCGTTTGAATTGTTTATGGAAGTATTGAGGAGAATTTTGATGCGAAAGGTAAGTACAGCTTAGGATTGAATTGATATGATTTGATTTTTTTTTCTGCGGTTGAATTTTTATCACGGTGTATTTTTATTTTACAGATGCATCAAGCCGGAGTAATTGCAAGAATTACGTAATCGTGGGTTATTCCGAAATTTCATACGTACAGAGTGTTTGGAAAATATGAGATTTGGGTTTTTAATCGAGGAATTTCAATAAAATAGGGATAATATTTGTCTTTTTAGTTGAAAAAAAAGGGGATGCAGTTTGGAAGGAGTTTTTTCGAACTGGTTCAGTGGTTCTGAAAATGTGCTGGTGAAATTTTTAAAAAAATTTTATGAGTACTCTTTATTGTTTCAAAAAAGTCCACATCCAAAGTTTTTTGGAATTAAAATTTTTGAAATAGGTACTGCAAAAATTTAAATCATCAGTTTGCTGCTTAAAACGAAAAATTTACGAAATCTTTCAGAAATAATTAAAATCAATATTCCCGTGAAATTATGATTGATATATCGAAAAAAATCGTATTGATGTCAATTTATCAAAATATCATAAATTTTGTTTAAAATACTCCAAAAAACAATCATAAAATTTTTTCAAGCATTCTTTGAAAAAAATTTCAAAATACCTACTTTTAAATTAAATTTTATGAAAAATAATTCGCATGCTGCACCTGCACCTTCAAAATGTTTACTTTTCTCTCATCATTTGTGCAAAAATTTGAACAATTTGAACAATTTTTCAACTATTTAAGCATTTTTATAAATCCATGGACATTTTTCCACAATTTTTTTTTAAATTTTCAAATATTATTCGATGAAATTTAAGAAGACTTTTTAAAACTTTGAACCAATTACACCATGTTGATATTTGAACCAAGCCGGCTCGGAGAGAAAGGCAGAGAATAAGAGGAAAGAGTTTGTCTCTTCTAACGCCCTTCTCCATCAATTCCTTAGTCACCAAACTGTATGTCGAGTACAGAAAATAAGTTTGAGTCGAAAATTTCACGGAAAAATATTGTTTTGTTGAAAAACTATACATGAATTTTTTGGTCCCTTCAAGAAATTTCAAAGATTCGTTCCTGATTTGCTGGATTTTAAATAAATTTTTAATAATACAAGTCGACAATAAAATTTTTACTCTGTTTCTGGACTAAAAAACATATCAAAGAAAAATATTAGAATTTCTGAATTTTTCAATCTCCAATTTGGAAAAATTGAGATGAAAAATGTATATAGCGTGGAATGGGTGGTGAAAAATTCAATTGTGAGAAACAAATTGGTTTGATAGAAAATGTTCATGAAAAATTTAGGAGTTGATGACATTTTTGAAAAAACTGGGTTGAAGAAATATTATCTAAGGAAACAATCGATGTTCAAAAACTGAGAAGTTGAAGAAATAGAGAAAAAGTGTAAATATTTCGAGAATTAATTTTGAATTTAGAAAAACTGTTGGAAAATAATTTTTTGAGAAAAATTTAAAGTTGAAAAAACTGACAGATATTTCGTCAAAAATGATTGAAGTTGAATAAAATTGAGTCGAAATGAATTTTAGAAAAAAAAATTGAGTCAAGAAAAAATTCGGGTCAAAATAAATTGTGGAAAAAAGTTTGAGTTGAAAAAAAAGTTTACCTAGTTGAAATAAATTTCAGGAATTTTGAGTTGGGAAAAAAATTCGAGTCGTAAAAAAAATCGAGAGGAAATGAATTTTTGAAAAAAATTTGTGTCGTAAAAAATTTTGAATGGAAATGAATTTTAGAAAAAAATTTTGAGTCAAGAAAAAATTGAGTGGAATAAATTTTAAAAAAATCGAGTCGAGAAAACCATTTCAGAAGAAAATTTGAGTTGAGAAAAAAATTATGAGTCATGAAAAATTTGAGTGGAATTTGAATCGAGAAAAAATTGAGTCACGAAAAAAAATTAGATAAAATTTTTAGTCGTAATAAGTTTTAGGAAAAAAATTGGAATAGAAAAAAATCCAAGTTCCGCGAATTATTAATGGCCATCAATTCATATCCCATTAAATCACTCTGTTTACCACCAAATTCGTGCTTCGTTTTTGCCGTTCGAAGCTGTCAAATTTTTCCATCCCGATTACTGTTCGTTTTAAATTGAAAATTAGTTAAATTTAAAGTGATTCGTACATTTAAAACTTTCGAAAGGCAAAATGTCGAGTAAAAAAGACAAAACCAAGGAAGAAATCGAGATGGTGGAATTGAAAAAAGAAGATGGGTAAGTAATATCGCATCTACACGTATATCTATCTCATTACAAACGGTGATGAGATTTATATTTATTTAACTACTTCCTAACCACTCTTCGGCAATACGTTTCCCTCAACTTCGACCTACTTTCTTTATTTTAAGTAAAATTACCCTCTTCTAAATTTTATTCAATTTACAGGCAGATGAACGAGTTGAACGATCCGTTGATTATATCAGACTCGAACGAAGGTAAATACTACCTAATCGCCATCTACTCGTATTCCATTTCATTTCCTCACCACCAATGATTTTTTTTCAGAACCCGACGAAGAGTTCGAATCGCACGTGAAAAAATACAACCAAATATCTCGCCGTATTCGTTTGGCGGCCATCGAGAAAGAAAAAAAAGAACTCGAAGGCGTTGATAAATCGCCGGCAAACAAGTACTACCCGGGTACGAAAATCGACCGATTAAAAATACTCGAAGAAGAGAAAGAATTATTGGAGAAATTCGAAAAGTTAGCCCAATCCAAACAAGCCAAATAACACCGCCAAGATTTCGCATCGTTGGTTAACGCGTCGCTGCTTTTTTAATTGCAACGTTAAATATTACGATAATAAATAATTCTATTTGGATTTTTTGATCGGTCTGTGGGGGGTTTGGGCTATCGACGGGAAGAAATCTCGAAACGGGTGAATTTTCTGCGATCTGAATTACCGGTAATAAAGCTCAAGTGTTTTCGGCTGCAGTTGTATATCCAATTTGTTAAGTAATTGCCAAACTTTTGTAGCGTATAAATATTTAATTTTTTAATAACACGGTTTAACCGGGCGATGTTTTAAAGTGTAGGTATTTTGGGCGGTTGCGGCGGCGGCGGCAACAACTTTATTAGCGGTTAAAATGAGGCTATATTAATTTTTTTCTCGCTTTTCGACTCGGAATTGAAAAAGTTTCCTTGTACCACGGTGTATAGATTTAACGTACGTACGATTTATTACCGCGTATTTTTGCGCCTTTTTTTTGAGAGGAACATCTGGAATGATAGAAAAAGCCAGCGGAAAGGAGGCGAGGAGAAAAAAATCGCCTCGTATGAATTCTTTTATAGAGCTCACGTAAGAAGACCCGAGCTCGCCGGTATGGCGAGGAGGCAAACGAAAACCTAAAGCCGACCGCGTTAAAAAATAAACGCCATTAAAGTAACGTAAAACTGGCGAATAAAAAATGTGCCAAATGATGTGTTGGTTTCGAAAAAGTGTCGATTTTTGTGCGGCGGTGTACTATATTGTGTTTAAACAGGGCGCATCACGAAAACAAGAGAGGAAAAGTTTAAATTCTCGAAAGGAAAAGGCATGCGGCAAGACAACTGCTGACTTGGCAAGCTTCGGTCCAAATGGCCGACACACTTCGTTGCTAATGGTGCGGCTACTTGCTGGACCCAGACCAAATTCTTGTTTAGACTGGCAAAAAGTGATAAACTGCAAGAATATATATGTATATATATAAAAGCAACCCTCTGAGTATTACTTCCCGAATGTCACTTTATCTTTTACCACCGACCTCTCGGTTTACGCCGACATGAATCCCTCCTATGCTATCTTCCCATACCCGTAGCCTTATGTACCGTATAAGGTGTGAGTTTCGATAACACTGTTTTGTAAAATGCGCGTTACGCCGTTACCACCATCCCCCGAACCCATCGACTGTACCTTGCTTCTTCCCCGGGTCCCGTATCCGATTTTCCATACCCCTCGTTCTTATAGCAAGATAAACAGCAACCCTTGAAACTATGTAGCTCGTATTTTCCACATTTATACGCGACGCATCCTACACAAATCCCGTTGAAATAATTAACTACTTTTTAACTCGAATAATAGCCTCTCGTTATCCGAGGCGAAGACCGCCGCCGTGATACCTGCAGCAAGCTTTGCATTGTTGTGTGTAGTACCTATATGGGTTTTTGCTTTTTTACCTTTTTTTTTTTTTTCGAGTTTAACATGACTTTTGCCAAGTCTAGGTGCATGTCGATGTACTTCATAGGCGGAGATGGAAAGTAACTTGGGGGAGGGGGTTTGAGCCTCGGGTAAAAAAGAAACTCAAATCAAAAATGATGATTTTTGACACTTGGAAAATTTTTCAGCCCTTACCATTACGTTATTTTAACTTGAACTTTTATAATTTAAATAATTTTGAAGAATCGATGGAAAGAATGGTTCATATCATACCATCATTTTGAGGATAATTTGTGAACCAAAAAATGAAATTTTCATTTTTTAAATCAGGGTATGGCTATAGGTCGGGAAAGTCGCGAAAAAGCCCCGAATTTAGATTTTGGTTTTTGGAATCGCGAAAAGTCGCGAAATTGACCCAAAATTAATTAAGATTCTTGAATTTTCAGCGGACTTCCCGCTCTAGTTTTTCTTTGCATAATGCAAAAATTTAGAAATTTTAATTTTTCGAACATTTTTTCTAAAAATTTTCGCCTTTGCTCTTCCGATTTGAAAATGTTTGTGTAATAAATTTGATGGCATTACTTTTTTTTTGGAGGAAGTGGGCAAAATGAGAGAATTGTAAGATGGATAATTAGATACTATCGAAAAAAATCGCGAACTTTGATTTTTTGAAATCTGTAGACATAGACACCTTAAGTATTGATTGAAATGGAGGAAAAATCTTGAACCCTTTACTTTTTCGATTTCATATGCCCGAGAGAAGCGAGAGCAAAGATTTGAAAAACTGATGATTTTTGAAAGAAAAAATCATTCGTTTTTTAATAGTTTGTTGTTTGAAAAAATTTCATTATTTCGGCGTAGAAATCTCGTGATTTTTAAAGTTTTTTAGTAGCTTGAAAAAAGGAAATGAATTATAAAATGCTTATTGCTAGTTTATTTCTCTTGAAAATTAAGAATTCACGAATTTTTTCAAATGAAACAAGCACATGGAAAATGATTTGGGTGGCTAATTAAACATTGGTGGGAGAGAGGGAGGGAGGGCTTGAGTCCCCCATGCCCCTCTATCTTCGCCTATGATGTACTCACTTGGTACTCTCTAAACTTGAATCAGTCAAAATTCACTGATTAATAAGACAAAAGTGTGCAACTGAAGAAATCAGTGAAAATTTTACCGTTTCAATCAGTGAATTTTCATTTTTGAATTGGTAAAAATAATTGTAATTTACTGATCGAATCAGTAATTAATCACTGATCGAATCAGTAATTAATCACTGATTGAATCAGTAATTATTCACTGATTGAATTAGTAAATTTTAATTTTTACTGATTCATTTCAGTAGTTGAAAAAATATTATTGATTCTAAAATGAAAATTCACCAATTGAATCAGTAATTTTTCACTGATTGACAGTCAAATTTCACTGATTAATAGTTGCACACTTTTCGCTGTTTAATCAGTGAATTTTCAGTTTTTTGACTGATTCAGATTTAGAGAGTATGCTTTTTTTGTACGAATCAAAATCAAGATTTTTTCCGTTTGACATTTTGGATGTGTTGGTACATTTTCGATACGCTGAACATTCCAAATTCGAGCATAATTACTTATTATGGCAGGTACATTGAGGTGGGTCGAAAAAAAATTGAATTTGAACGAAAATTGATAAAGTTGCAGGGATGACCACCATGGGTCAAGAAATTTCTAAAAATGATCGAGCATAATTCTGTATTTCAGTTCAGATTGTGAAACCGTCATTCCGTGCACTTACTTTCTCATTTATGAATTAGTGGAAATCATTGAAAATTACTGGGAAAACAGTCACCGTTGCAGCATGGTTATAAATCAATGAGAAAAAATCTCACTGAAAGCAAACAGTGAAATAAAATTGTTGGAACCTGAGTTAAAATTCACTGAAAAATCAATAAAACATCTGAAATTCATTAAAAAATAAATGAAAATTTTCTGAAAGTCGAAAAATTTTACTGATTTTCTCTATACTGGAATTTTGACTTTTTTCAGTGATTTTCCACTAATTCAATATCAGAGAGGTAATAGGCAGAAGGTTCAAAAAGTTTTGCAAGGAAGAAGCTTAAAATTGTTGTAAAAATGAAGAGGGGGGAGGGTGTCAAAATTCAATGAACAAATTCATTTTTATTATAATGTCTTATTTGAGTGGCGCAAGCTTATACTCTTTCCACGGTAAGATTAGCGTGACGTCAGATAGGTCAAGATGAAAATTCACAAATAATATTGTGAATTTTCGCTCAAAATGTAAATGAAACATTCTGACCTATCTGACGTCACGCTATTCTTACCGTGGAAAGAGTATTGTTGGAGAATTTTCTATCAGGTTAATGACAGATTTATTGAGCAATGGAAAAGTGAAAAATTGCGGAATTTTTAGAGCAAACGATCAATGTGTTCTCTAAATCCAACTTCATTGAAATTAGTAAAATTTTAACGATTTTAATCGGTGAAATTATAAACGTACATAAATCTGATTTTCATTGAATTTTCAGTTACAATTATTACTGATTTTTTCACAAATTGGGAGTGGACTGAGAAATTGGTGATTTTTGACCAAAATATGATTGAAAAATCTCTGATGATTTTCAATGAATTTTTGTCGACTCAATAGGGCAAAATGACATCAAATTGAATAGAGGCATACTCAAGGAGAGGGGTTTGGGGACTCAAGCCATCCTCTTGAACTCGGGAAAAAGATTTTTCATTCAAAAAATGTAGAAAAGGTGCATTTGTTTGTTCTTTAAATCGTATTTTTTCAAAAAAATTGCGCCCTCGTTTCGCTCGAATATCATTTTAGTCCTTTTTATTTAAAAATTAATGATTTTTTTCACTGATTTTTCCGTCAAAAATCACCGATTCCTCGATCAATTTACAATTTGCCAGAAAAAATCTATGATTTTTGTCTGAAAAATCAGTGAAAAATAACAAATTTGAAATTAAGTTCATGTTATTTTCAAATGTAGAGAGTTATTTAATGTGTATGGTATTCAAAAATTGGAAATAGAGTGACTAAAAAAAATACTGTCCGAGCGAAAAATTCTGTCTCAAAATTTTCCAATTTATGCATCGAAATTGTACGAAATGATATTCAAAATCAAAAATCAGTTTGAAAAGTTACAAATTTTGGTTTTGAGAATTTTCAGAATTTCTCCAAGATTGAATATCGAACGAGGGGGTGGTTTGAGTGAAACAACCGATTCTCCCAACAATAACAATTTTTTTCAGGGGAAAATTGGTGATGATATTTCTTCTTTTTTGGAGGGAGGGGGGAGGGAAATTGATTTGGAAACCTGAAAAATGAATTTGTTACTTCTCCGGATTGTCCGATAAATCCAAAATCAAAATATTACCTAAACATACGGAAGAGGAAGTTTAATAACCTCTTACTTCGTATTTTTTGTAACATTTCAAATAATTATAGTACCATTAGTAATTGAATTTTTTTCTCTTTTCTATTATGTCATCATCGTCTCGACATTACTATTTAGAATCGTATAGAATAATAAAATATACTACCAACGTAACGGTACGTAGCAAATATTTAAAAACAAATAACACCCCGGTACCGGACTGGTACAGCGAATTAAAATTTTACTGTACAAAATAAATATTCAAAGGGTTAAAGGTCGTAAAAACGCAGAAAAAATCATATTATAACATTTGTATGTATAAAGTTACAATTTCAACCCATGCAGCATTTTCACATTGTGTTAACGTTCATCGGTAAATAAGTAAAAAAAATCAATTAAAAGAGAATATTTTCATAACGATTGTTTTTTAATGAATAATGTGCAATTAAAATTCTCGTCATATGTTTTAACAAAAGTATACAGTTTTTCGTTTGGCGTATTGTCGCTTATTTTTCAAACCAAGTTGCATCACTGAGCCCCAAGATACCGAAACTCTCGTAAATGGTAGCTGAGGACGCTGAGGTTCCTTTCTCGTGTTCCATAGATACATTTGTCTGGGGAGTTTTATATTTTTTACTTCGCTTTTAATCGATGTATCAAGTATTGTGATTATTCGAAGAACTTGGGTGTACACTGTTCGTGTAATGATTACAAAGGCTGTTCTCGATATGCTATAATTTTATACCGAAAATGATGTTTGAAGTTGTTGAGAAATTTCGAAATGTACGAATTTTGATGTCGATTTGTCAGAATGCGGTTGAGTTGGCAGGGAGGGTTTGAAAGAGTGTGGTTTGGCTGCTTTTGCGGTAGTTATACATTGTGAGATGGAATAAAGTAAACGCAGGTTTTCTCGCATGTAGTGGAAATATGGAATCATAAGTTCAACGTGTGTTATCGAGCAGCATGAATGAGATAGTTGTTCTTCTCGAAAAAATAAATTATGGTCAAAATATGTGAGCCTGGATATGGGAACCACCCAGGGGTTAAAAATTGATTTTTGAGTTGAGGTCCCTCTTTTATTCTAGGTATTTCTTCTGGAGGGCACATAATCAGTGCCAACTCGAAAACTAATTTTTTATACCTAAGGATGGTTTCTGTATCCAGCCCCAGGTATAGATTTTGTAAAGATTAAGAACACTTTCCCAAAAAATTGATTTTTGGATCGCTGGATGTAAAAATAGACAGTCATTGCAAAAAATCATTTTTATGCATTTTTATCCAACACCACTGCAGAAATAGTCCGGTCATTTTGGATTTGAACTCGTGAGTACTAAAATGTCCTCTTTTGATAGCATCCGTAACCCCAGGGAAAAGAGCAAATGCTTGCTGAAAATCGTTTTTTTGTAAATAACTTCTCAAATAAGTCAAACATATAGAAAGTGGTTGCATAATAATAGTCGATGTATAATTTTTTATAAGAAGGGACTTTTTTAAAAAACAAAAAAACGCCATTTCTTTGCCCAAAAATTGAGTTTTAATTTCATTTTTCTTTGTACAAAAAAATTTCCGCCTTCGCTTCACTCAGACAGGGTTTATCTGGTACTTTAAATTCGAATAAAAAAAGAAAAATTCGAATAAAACCGCCAATAGAAATAAGCCCAAGAAACCGGCTCAGATTCAAAAAAGAAGATTAAAATTTAAATCAAAATGAAAATGATGTCAAAATTAGAATATTTACGTTAAATCACAGAATGTTTACAGTAGGTAATTTATCGTAATTTTTGAAATATTTATGATAATTTGCCATAATTAATGAAATATTTAAGGTGAATTACCATAATTATTGGAATATTTACGGTAATTTTTGGAATATTTACGGTAATTTACCGTAATTATTGGAATATTTACGGTAATTTACCGTAATTGTTGTAATATTTACGGTAATTTACCGTAATTGTTGTAATATTTACGGTAATTTACCGTAATTGTTGTACTATTTACGGTAATTTACTGTAATTGGTGTAATATTTACGGTAATTTACCGTAATTATTGTAATGTTCACGGTAATTTACCGTAATTATTGTAATGTTCACGGTAATTTACCGTAATTACTGAAAGATTTGCAATAATTTACGGTAATTATTAAAATATGTACGGTAATTTACCGTAATTGTTGTGATATTTACGGTAATTTACAGTGATTATTGGAATATCATAATTTTCATAAACCACCTCACAATTTTTCCAATCGTTTGCGAGTTTTGTGGATGGGTTGATTTTTGGAATGAATTTTCATCATAGTACCCAAGTACTTGAAATAAAAATTCAATTGTATATTTTTACTTTTTAGATTTATAATTCTGTGAAATACTTTGAATATTCATCAATTAATTATTACTTACCTATTACCTAAGTTTTTTTTTTTTTTTGAAAACATACAGATGCCTTCGACTATTATCGCGCGACGGAATTATCTTGGTCCGGAAAATTCGAAATAAGTAGTCTGAAAAACATGAAAAAATCAAGGAAAATCATTCTTAAAATATTTCAAACTTCCTGAAGTTATGCAATATTGATGAATATTTCAGTCATTCTAAAAATATTGACATTCTCCTCAATCAAATTCCGAAAAACCCCGCTATTCGAACGTAGAAAAATATCAAAAAATTGATCAAATATGTATTCATAATCACATTTCGAACGCTTTACAATTAACTTATCGCAACTACCCACCACATCCGCACCATGTAATAAAATCCCTCACCCTAAAACTAACATATATCCCCTTCAACTCGACAAATTATCGCTCACAATAGCTCGACGTCGTCGGTAGAAACCATTCGCAGAGGTATTCGATCATCGAGAAAAATTTCACTTCGATATCTGCACACGATGGATGCGACGCTACCCATAAAACTGCGTTTCTCGTAAAAGAAAGAAGAAAAAAAACGCCACCGCGCGCCGAAAAAATAAAAGAATAAAAAAAGGCGAAGATTCATCATACTATACTTTTTAGGTAAATTTCTTTAGAATTTTTAATAAATTCTTTTAATAAAAAGTACGACGGCGGAATTGTTAAATGAAAGAATGTCCGTAGATTAAAATGATTAATCGCAGCGTTGCCGGATTTTTTAATTAAAAATTAACCAATGATGAATGCGTTTCAGTGACAGTTACACAAGTGTATGGGCTAATGCTATTACTTCATTTCGAACGAACAGAATGAAACAATCACTTTCTGCCGCCGTTTTGTTTTACCTCTTCTTTTAATCCCCCCTTTTATCAATTTACCCTCGCCCGCTAATTTTTCTTTTCCGTTTTCCTTTGCTGTCTCACTCGATCGCGCGTACTTTTTTACCAAAGAAGTAAAAACGACCTTATAGATAAATAAAAACGTTGGCGAAACAGATGTTCCATTTTTTATCGGAAAATACAAATAATATGATTAAGATTTACCCTCTGAGGGGGTGGGTAATTCGCATGTGCGAATGAAATTTGGAAATTTGTTTACGAAAAGTATTATTAATCGTTTTCATTTTTCAATTATGGAAAAATAATTTGAATCTGAAACAGACGAGGTGTTATTTTTTCTGTAACAATTTTTCGTTTCGACACCTCGGTATAGTTTTAATTTCGGTGGTGTTTGGGTGAACGATGGATAGTTTGAGCTAATAACCATACGGTTGGAAATTTCACTTTGTTATCTAGTAAAGGCAGCCGACGAACGTAATTGTATTGTAAACGAAAGAGTGCCTAACTTGTGCTATAAAAACGTACTTCACTGGGAACATTCTCAAAGCAAGTATTGTAAAAGAGTTGTTGCTTTATAATCGGTTGTCTGAAGTAAAACAGCTTCTTTGACATTGTACCACGTTAACAGTTTTTTTCAACTTTATTTTCTGTTTCGTCTTTGCCGCCATGTCGTATTAACGTGTCAGTGGTATGAGCTGAGATAAGTGTGAGTGCTTGCTCATCTCAAGTATTTTTTTTGTTGCCGTGTTCCATCTACTATGGATGCGTTTCGATTGGTTGAATTTTGCATGAATTTTTACTCGGTGTATAAAATCAGCTGAGAGTATCTGACCTCGTGTGTGCTTCGTGATGTGGTGGGAAATAGGTATGATCTAGTGTGAAATTTTATTTCAATTTGTTCGAGTTCGGGTCGAAAAATGAGTCGGATTTTTCTAATAAAATTAGCATGGCCAAATATCGAAAAAATACCTAAACTAACATCGATAAAAATATGATTGGAATTTTATTTTGTAAGAGGTAATATGGCCCGACCTCCCTTCTATGAGATTTGACAACCCTGTGGCGGTTGGTAGAGGGTAAGTAGCGATGTATCTTCGGATACATTGTTACATCAGTATTCTTTGTAACGCGACTCGATCAGGTTCGTAGGGTACTCGCGGTGAATTATAGGCCAGCCTAGGGCGATTGAGTCAACTTCGGTTAGATTCACCTATAGTTCTAAAGTAATTCGCGTATGTCAATGTGGTTGTAGTGTCAAAGTATTTAATTCGTTAACGTAATTGCGTAATCGGGATTATACGAGTGTGTTCGAAACGTCATACAAATATAGTTCTTATTACGAATGAGTCTTGACTTCGTTTCTGAGTAAAGGGAGAAGAGTTCGTTACCGCGACGCGTTTCGTTCGAGGGCTCCTAAAGAAGGATTCGGGTCAAGCGTATGTTAGATCGAGGGGGCGCGAATACTGGAGTTCGCCACTACTAGTATCTCGAGCCTAATCACAATACGAGAGGGGTGAAGGTGCAGAGAACCCCTGCGCGCGTAAAGGGGTTACGGTCCCATCATCCCAGTGTCACAGTCTCATCTCCCTGCTGCACTCAACGTCTCTAATACCCCCGAACCCTAACATTGGCGCCTAGGCAACGTGGTTCTACAGCAGGCTTTCAGGGTCGCTCCCAAAGGAAGTACCGGCACCAGGCCACGGTGGGTCCACCACATCAAAGAATTTTCCGAGGAGAGGAAAATTTCCCAAGCCGGAGCAACAAAAATCCAACTACATCGGATAGGAAAACGTAAGTTTTCAACGAAGTGTAAATTTTTCTGTAAAATTTGAGTGTGATTAACGTAAAATTTATCGTTTAACGTAAATTTTATGCGATTTTTATGTGTTTTAATGATTTTCAATGTAACTTTCCAAGAGATTAACGTAAAGTTAATAAGTAAATGCGATTTAGTGAGCATTAACTGCTCCATTTTTCAATGTAGATACACCCATGGTGTTGCAAAGTAGTTTCTTTCAAGTAAAGTGATTACTCAATTTCCCTCCAAATTGCTTAACGTAATTTTCGATCGATGTATTTTTTTCCCTCTTTCTAGAGACTTCTTTCACTTTGTTCTTAAAACGTATACATATACGTGACCATTTTTAACGTAAAGAAAGGCATTTCAAGGGCGAATCGATCCCCTTTTACAAGCCTAAAACGAATTCAATTGTTGAATAATATCCCAAACGAAAAAAGGATCGAACATTCTCGGCTCTAGCCTTGGATCCTTACTTTCTAAAAAACGGCTGAATTAAATCGAGCGTCCTACACCGGACATTATCCATTGTTCTGAATTCCGAATACCAATATCGACTCGCGGGTATAGCAGTGCAGCTGTCTTCCAAGGGAGTACATGCGACGATTTTTATACCTGCACCATACAACAGATACATCGATTGCATCAACCAGCGTGTTGAAGGACATCCGAGTCGAACCTTTCCAGCTTTCTCTTCGACAACGCGGCAAGTGCGCGGCTCGCGCCACCCTTCAAACCATCCAACACGCACCCTCTATTGTGACAAAGGCGGAACCAATTACCGAACGCGTCCATCAACGTAACATCTCGCGGCATTTACACTCGCGGTATTTTTCTGTCTCCTGTATCAATTCGTGCCTTGTTCTTTTCGTGCTCTCGCGTCTACATCGTGTACCATTTGAGCTCCGCGCCGAATTTCGTAGTCTATCTACCGGTCAACGTTCCAGTGCCAAACCAGTTCGATCCCAAGGAGATATTCAGTCTGCTGATTTTTTCCAAAGGTGTCCCGCTGTCAAACACTGTGATTCCGACCTAAGGTGACGAATATACCAGCCAAGCCGTCAATAGCGCCGTCAGGTTCCTGCCAACAAATAACATCATTCAATTAAAACCTGGTAAAAAGTATCATACTGTCAGATTTGCATAATTAGAGTATTTCGCTCGAAATTTTGCGATCTATTTTACCTGCACGTCATCCCCCCACTTAGGCTCTCATTTAATTGTAAAATTAGATTGGTACTTAAGTAAATAGGTAAAACAATACGAATCAAAGTGTGATTTTCTTCCGCTGCGATCTTGTATTTAGACAGTAGAATATCAATCTGAGTGTGATTTCCTTCCGCAAAGATTGATTAGATATTTTAATCGTAGAGAAATCAGTTCGAGTGTGATTCCCTTCCGCAAGAACTGAGACTAGACTATTTAATCGTATTCAAAATCGGTAACCGTGTGATTTTCTTCCGCAACCACCGATTGTAGATATTATTAGATACGTAGGTATTGCTCAAGGTGTGACTCATTCCGCCAAAAGCAATTTCTCTACCACCAGAGGTGACGAATACCCCGATTACGACTATATTATTACCATACTGTATATATTTGTGTATCATATTTTTGCATTTCAACATTTCTATATTTTCACAACATCTGAATATTATTACTGTATATTATATCGATTCAAAGCCTAAACATCTGCGCAATATCAAAGTAGTTAGACATAGGTCAGGTCTGAGTAAAATATCGAGGTCGATCTATTTTTCTTTCCTGCTTTATAAAAATCTAAAATCATGTCTGATCCAAATCAAAACGATGATAAAATGAAAACTCGTAGTCGAAGCGCAACGCGTAAGAAAAATCTAAATACGATTGAAAGTGGATTAACTCAAACCACTACAAAACCTATAAGACTCAAATCGAAAACGCGCAAACCGATTCCGCAGACTGATTCCGTAACATCCGCGTCGGCACCCGCCCAACCTTCCGCGCCTGTAAATACTCCCGCGCTAGAAACCACCGAAGGTGAGGTTGGTAACACTGTAAATAATGTAAACAACTCGAATACACCGCCGCGCATTGAATCGCCTGAAACATCGCAACCTATTGAGCCAAATAACGAAAATGAAAATAAATCTGACGAAAAATCGCCACCAGGAACACCTACGAGTGGCACCTCAGATGAAACGAACGTAATTACTTCCGCGAATACGTCAACCGCGAATAACACCATTCCGAATATCGACCAATCTCAAGAAAAAACCGAAAATACTCCCAAAGGAGATGAAATTAAAACAGGCTCCGAGAATGAAATTTTCGCGAATATACGACCATTAATCAACAAAAACGGACAGACAACCGAAATCGACCAATCAAAAATCAATGATCCTGAATACACAACGAATATAATGACAAATTTCATGACCAAACAAAACAACCTAGGAACAGCAGTGACAAAAATCATGGACGAAGTAGAGACCCAATCCAGAGAAATAGAAGTCATAGGAGAAGCTGTCGCGACGCATATGACCATCCTAAATGAACACCACGTCGTCCTGGATGAAGTAGTACAAGCCATCGATGAAATGAGACCAGCGATCGACAGTCACGAAGCTCTGCGACAAGAATTCTTAAAATATAAAGAAGAAACGGACAAATACATCAACGATCTAGTAGATCGGTCCAATTTAACATGCCAAGGTGTCGCAAATGTTTCCAGATGGGTCAACGAAATAAAAACTGATAAAAACCACCCTATCAACAACAACGAAAGAGGAGAACCATGCATGCAATTATCTCACGACAACTTACAAAAAAGCGGCATTATTTTGAATTATAAAAATCGACACCACCCACACGCCTTTTTAAGACGTTTCGAAGCATACATCAAAGGTGGAAAATTAAATAATGGCCAAAAATGCAATTTATTAATCAGTGTACTAAAATTCCCCGAAAAAGCTGCGTGGATTGACTTTCTTAAAAATATCGATGACTATGAAGAACTTAAAAAAGAAATTTTAAACGAGTTCTGGACACCAATCAAACAACGAGAGGCATTCATGTATTTCAGAACCACAATCGATTCCGCCCCCACCGCCAGGGAATTAGCCCTTACGTACCTGCAGTGGGCCGAGGCACTAAATTCGCTAAAAGTAGTCGACGCGTCTGAAATTTTACATTCTCTATTCATAAAATTGCCTCCGATTTTACAACAAAAAATGACTGACGATGACAAGTCAACGATTATGAAATTTATGACTCGCATACACACCTTTACAACGCTACCTGAGGAGAATGATGTCGATGTACCGATCGTGATCGGAAGTAATAAAACCGCAACCCTCAGAAAGATCAAAGGTAGCAACCAATACGACAGAAACGAGTCAAACAAGAAAAATAACACCCAAGGTGGAAACCAAAAACAACAAAATTTTCCAAGAAAGGGCACCGTATGGTTTGGAAAAAAGAAAGATTTTGAGAAAACGTTCGAAAATAAAAACAACTTTCAAGGTTTCAAGAAAATACCACAAAAACGGGTAACTTTCGATGAAAAATCCAACGAAAAGCCGAAATTTCAAGAAGAAAAATCCGAAAAAATTATCGCGCTAAAAGATTCATCGACCCCCGTGAAGGCAGTGAATGTAGACGAAAATAGTGATTCGGAAACAGAATACGTATATTACATCGAAAATGACATTGAAACAGATGCGAATTCGGGAAACGAAGAAGACTAGTAGGTAATGGGCAACCTCCTAGTCCCAGTAAACCGGACCTCCCCAGTGAATTCGATGAATTTGAGTTCATTGGAGATGGGCTTGCCCACTTCATTCAACGCATGCACAATGGACCAGGCAAATTACCATCATACCTGCGTAACCAAATTTCGCTCGAAAAACTGCATTCCGAACTCAAAAACGTCAAATTCACAAAACGCAAAGCCTTCCTTGCAACCTCTGAAGTCGAATTGAATTATTACAACATACCGTATGAAAAAGTAAGAAAAAATTTACACGATCTCGTAAATTTACTTTTTGACAAAAATTTCGAGCAAATCATCTTACTTTTCCCAGTCGTAAAACCGCGTAAAATAGGAGAGAAAAATGTTCAACTTTCGTGATACATGAAATTCCGACAAGTTTTCGCGGCACTGTCACAAGATCCCCGAATCGAAGCATGGAGATCACCCGCTGAAAGCTTATTACACATGCAGACTATAAAAACGCAAGCTGGCGAACACTACAGACCAGCAGTCGGAACTGTTGGTGAAATTCTTCCAGACATGAAAAACTACGTATTCTACGAAAAATTCAACCAATATTACATCACCATGAAATCGTATGATAAAATTATAACCGCCTGCAAATTCGAATATAAAGAAATGCTAGAAAAACAGAAAAATCAGGCACGGGAAAAAACCACCGGCCCCGTACGCGTAGTTTATGATTCGAATAGCGCAGCAATGGAAGAATTAATGCAAAAAAATAAGAAAAAATCGAAAATCGAAAATTCGAATAATTCGAGCAAAAATCCGTCTCCTAAATCAACACCAAAATCGTGCAGACGTCCGCTACCCGATCCGAAAAACGTCTCGTTACGACCGGAGAAAATTTTAAGACCCGCGAACTCGAAAGAACCGAAAACCGTAAAAAATACCGAAAAACCCGAAATTTCGGTAAACGCGATTCAAACAGCAAACGAGTCAGATTACGAAACAGCGCCGGAATCTCAACCAGAAACGGATTATGAAACCGCGGATGAAAACGACAGTCCGAGAGAACTTATGACACGTGCGATAGATGCAGTCGAAAATGCAAACATTCGAAAGCGAATTGACCCGATTGTACGAAAACAGATAATATCTGAGACAACGGAAGACCCGACTTGTGCGGTACCAGTACTCATCGATAAAAAAATGTACCCCGCACAACTCGACACCGGAGCAATGCCGAATGTTCTGTCACACGGAGTCGTCGAGACACTAACCCGCGAGCACCCGGAGTGCATAAAATATATTCCGCTCCCGCGCCCCGTAAATCTGAAACTCGCAGACAACAAAACCGTAAGAACGATGACACATATCGTTCAAGTCTCATTCAATTTCGGAGAATTATTACTTACGATGCCATTTTATGTTATTGACATAAAAAGCTACTTATGGATAGTCGGTCGCGTATCCATGAAAGTTCTGAACATCGAACTCAACCAGGGGCAAGGATATGCCGGCTGCCGGCCACAAGGGGCACCGAAGTATACCAAAATTGACTTTTTGACTCAGGACGAATATCACGGCTCAAAAACATACGCGATTGACGTGGAAAAACAATACATCCACGAATCCGTACACGTAATGCTAGTCAGAACAGAAGCAACAAAATGGGCCCCCTTGGACCCCGACGAGCGTGATAATGGACCTGAACAATTTCGAAAAAAGTTGAAACAAGACCTTGATGCAGCCATTTCGAAAAAATGGATTACTCCTGAGGAGGCAGAAAAGGCATTCAACGAATTACTTGAATTTGAAGATTGCTTTAGTAAATACCCCGGTAAATACAAAGGTGATCAAGTACATTTTAAATTCAAACCCGGAAATGGTCACGAGCAAAAATGGAGAGGAGAAAAATACAAGCCCTCCAACAAACTACTGGTTCAGATAAAAAAGGCGATTAAAATCATGTTGGCCTTAAAAATCATACAACCCTCGAAATCTCCGTATATAAATACCACCGCACCAGTAGTAAAGAAAAACGGTGACCTACGACTGTGCTTAAATGCAGACGAATTGAATAAATGGCTCGAGAGAAGTATGACCGAACCACGAGGTATCGAAAGTATTATACACGGTACCAACGCGAAATGGTTCAGCACTCTCGATTTCGTCTGTGGATTTTGGCAACTGGTCTTGAGCGAAGAATCGAGACAATATACTGCCTTCCAGATCGACGGTCAAGTATACGAATTTTTACGTATGCCCTACGGAATTAAAATCGCTTCCGCCGAATTCATCGAAATGATGAATAAAGTAATACCCGATGATATGGAGGGGGTACAATCGTTCGTCGATGATTTACTCGTCACCGCAGATTCTTTCAACGAAATGCTCGAAAGAATAAAGAAAGTCCTCGAAATCATTCGAGAAAATGGACTAAAATTAAATCCGTTGAAAACCGAACTTTTCAAACAAGAAACGAAACATCTAGGTTTCACACTCGCTCACAATCAAATCGGAAAACAGAGCGATAAGATCAAAAAGTTCGAAGATTTCAAACGAAAACACACGAAAGGTGGCAAATTCAGCTTAAAAAATGAAAAAGAAGTTTTAGCCTTGGTAGGTCTAACTGGCCTGTATAAACGATTCATACCAAATTACCATCAAATTTTGGCCCCAATTTACAAACTGACTGAAAAAAACGAACCAGTCGTCTGGGGCACGGCTCAACAAAAAGCTCTCGAAGAACTTGAGAGAGAATATTGCAAAGATTTTAAGCTGAGGCAACCTGATCCAGAACATGACTTATATCTAGACACAATGTATACGGACGATGCCATGAACGCTGTCCTATACCAAGTCATAGACGGCGAAAACCATATTGTAATGTTCACAAGTTATGCTTTCCGTCCACACCAGAAAAAATACACGAAGGTGGACAAAGAAATGCAAACTCTAGTAACAACAGTTCAAAAATTACAAATGTGGTTATACGGACAAAAAATACACGTAAGATCCGATTTAAAACCCGTCGTGCACAAATTTGAACAACTTATGATGACTCATCGAAAAGCAGCAGGTTGGATAACCGAATTGAACAGCTACGACCTGCATTACGATATAAAAACGCAAAAATCGCTCTATAAAATCACTGCACCCGAATTGACATTGAATTGGGTAGAATGGACCTCCATCGAACCTTACGCAATTCAATTCGTAGAAAGCACCATCGAAGACTTACATCAATATTTGACAGATATTCATATATTTCAACGAGATGACGAATATTGTCAAAGAATAATGTCAGTATTGAAAAACACCGACGATGATGCGAAAACGAAAGTGAAACGCGATAAATGTGCGAAAAAGTTCCAAATCGAAACTAGGGACGGAAACGAAATTTTATATCGAAAATACGACGATGAAACCGCCGTTCCCGTTATGACGAAAGATCTATTTATCGACACAATAGATTATTTACATGACTCGTACGGCCATGTCGGCGCAGCGAAACTCGAACTAATTTTCAAACGACTGTATTATTACCCGAATGCGATGAAATACATTCGAGATGTCTCGAACACATGTATCATTTGCAAGGTGAATAAAAACTATGCTGCTCGAAAAACGCTAGAATACGCCCAAATCGAAGCATACTCCATAGGAGACGTAGTATCGGTAGACCTTTTTGGTCCAGTCGCCAACGAATACGGCCAACCGAAATATCTACTCGTAGCTAAAGACGTATTCACCTCGAAATGCTGGTTACGACCAATCTGCAACATCACCGCAGATACGGTGGTCTCGACAATGCAAATGATCATAAAAGACATACAAAGTAATGGAATTCACGTACGAAAGGTAATAACCGACAATGGTACCCAATTTATATCCGAAAAATGGCTCAATATGTTGACCACATACGGAGTGAAAGTTGCGCACACTACTCCGTATAATCCGCAATCCTCATTGGTTGAACGCCAGATGCGCATAATATCTGATAAGCTTCGAATCAAGCTCAATACTCATTACGACAAGTATAGATGTCACTTTGGGTGGCACCAATACATTGCCGATATCGAAAATGAGATAAACAACACTCCGAACACCTACGGAATAAAACCCAATGAGGCATGGGGAATCGTGGACGACATATCGAGAAAATTACCCGCGAACGAAACACCGTTCAATTTCAAAAAAGAACTCAAACACCTACAAGAGACCCTATCTTCGAACGAAATCAAATCAACCACTTCTGATATATTGATGACCGAAAAACTAGACGAAACTGACATAATGAAAGATGTCGACGGTTTCGTACGAATCACCGCAGACGGAGCTTGCTCAAGAAACGGTGACAAAGACGCAGTAGCCGGCATCGGAATTTGTTTTGCACCGGATAGTGAAAGAAATATATCAGAACGAATTGAAAGTGAAACTTTCCAAATTTCGAACAACTTTGCAGAATTGATTGCAATAAAAACAGCAATGCGAATCGCATTATTCAACGAAATCACCAAGTTGAAATTATTCACTGACTCGAAATATGCAGTGAGAGCAATCAATGAAACAATACTCCAATGGGAGAAAAATGGTTGGAAAAATTCACGCAAAAAACCTGTTCATCATAAAGAACTATTCGAAGAAATACTGACCATGAAAAAACAATTCGAAATTTTCGAACTGCACCATGTATACGCTCGAAAATTCGAATACACGAACATAATCGCAGACCAACTCGCGAAAAAGGCAGTATACACTTGCGAATTGATGAATCAGAAAATCGATGATATGGGCGACCGCGAAATTATTCAGGCGTACATTCGAGAAAAACGACGCCAGCAACGAATTCGAGAGGAGTATAATTTCAACAAAAATCACCCTGACCCTACCTCACTCGAACCTGGAGATATGGTATTAATTACCGAACACCATCTATCCAGCTACGACAGGGGCACGTCAGCGAAATTATACCCCAAAAAACATGGACCTTACATCATTCTCCAAAAAACTCGAGAAAATTGCTACGAAGTCGCACCTATGGTAGAATCGCAAGACAAAGCACCGTCAAAACACGTAAATATTCGTCAATTAACTCTCTTCTTGACAAAAGATCAATTAGAAGAATTAAAATCACCTAAATATCCGCAATCAAAATTAAATCACACGGATATTAAAGATAGGATATACGAATACCTAGAAAAACACCTATACGACGAATTACCTATACCATCTACAAAAACCTACCAAAAAGACATCCAAAAAGCGACAAATATAACGGCAGACGAAATTTTAAAGGCCTCAGCAGCAAAAGATCGAATCGAACGATATAAAAAACGTGAACTGGCGAAAGGGGAGTGGGGAGATACACCGAACATACCCCCCGCGCCTGATACACGTTCCCTCCTTAGGAAGAAATTCGACAAAATACAACCAACGTTGAAAAAGGCCAAGAAACCTGCCGATGTTGAAAAATTACAATCAACAATAGAAAAAGCAGCCGCGACTAAAAAACGAAATCAACAGCTAAAAGATGCGGCCAACGAATACTTAGAAAAACGTGGAAAAAAGACAAAACCATATACAGACTCGCAGACGCCACTTAGGCGAAGCAACAGAAAAAAGACCAAATCATTAGCGGCGGCGATGTTATTATTCCTTTCAAATGAGGAACAAGAATATATTGCCCGCGCGTATGATGACGACGACGAGGATTAAAAAACATTGACACTTCAAAAATCAATAGGCAATAAAAACATCAAAAATGAATAGAACCAGATACCCAAAACGCTAGCGATGCGCAAAAGACCGATAACGGCCTGTTTTCGTCGTTTTACGTCTTCGAACCATCTCCCTTTTCCCCTAACCACCCTACAATATTCTTTTTTGTCCATTCTTTCATTTTTTCCCATTTATCACAATTCGTATACCTAAGTCAAGTAGAAAAAATCCTCGATCCTCACTCGATATCAACTAGTCTTCGAATGAGTACTATCTTAGAAACTGCGATTTTAATATAGGCAATTGCGAATAATTGCATTTTTTCTTGTTTCCGTGTAATTTTTTATCATCGAACCGAAAATGTAAGTACAATTTACCATCATTGTAATTATAATACGTATATGTACCTTAGGTATAATTTTTTAACATCAATGCAATTTCCGCCTCTGGTGTAATGCATTTTTATAGATATAATTACTCGTGCATTTAGGTCAATTAGCATATTTTTCACCTTACATATGCCTTAATTAGTCGCAATTGCAGATATAATGACAAATCACAGTTTTTAGATAGGCAATATTTTCATTACTCAGACCTTTTATCTCGATCAGTGTAAAAATTCTCTCTCGATTACGTCTAATTAGTGCAGATTTAAATATTCGTATCAATAGTAATTAAATTTTTCCTGTGTAAAATTCAAATTCGTATACGTGCACTGTATGTACACCGAACCGTGGGTGTAAATAAACTAGATTTACTTTCACCTGCGGTGTAAAAAGAATAATTGATTTTCGTTTGTGTTGAAAATAGGTAAAACGCAACGTAAAAAGATAAACAGGTATCTGTGATGTATGTCGATGCAAATGCAAATGAAAAATGCATGACTGAATACCTGTAGTAAAAATTCACGTTTCCGTTGCACTGCACTTACCTATGTACTTTCAAGTAAAAACACATCGAACGTCAGTTATTTGTATACTACAGACAGGTATCGAATGTTCCCGGCACACAATTAGTTTCAATTCCTCTTTACATCCTTATTCGCAAAATCTTATCTCATCTTGATATTTTTCACATCTAAAAACTCGCACCTCTCGTAGCTCGGCCTACCGCTGTGTTACGTGCAGATATCAAAGTCGGCATATTTCTTATCTCAAAACACCTATAATCTCGAAATTAAATTCTATTTTTATCCAAGAATCACTTTTCACACATATTCCATATCGTACTTATAAACATATGTCCCAATATGCCTACACTAGTTGAATTTCCTTGTTAAATTTTTCCAAATTCAAAATTCATTTTTCCAAAAGATATATGCCCCAAAATTTTATATCCTCTTACATATGTTCCCACTCTTACAATATCCTACCCATTCCACGAAAATTTCACCCAAATTCATTTAATATGCCATATACTCTTACTTTGCCTCAACTGTCAAAAAATATCCAAATTCTAAAATTCCATACGATCACTTCGATTTCCAAAAATCTCACGCGCTATTTTATCCATCATTTAAACGTACTCGATTTTATTTCCTAACAACACAGCTGACAGGTAGACGCACGTGCGCAGCGGCGACCGTTTGTCTACCCGAACCCGTTCTTCAACCCTTTCATTTGTGATATGCAACAGGTACACGTGATTATTTTCGCACCTGACAGGGGCAACACTGCGTTGCTGACGAACGCGCGTATGCGGTCGAACATGTTGGTTATCTCTCCCGTTCATCCAATACAACATTTCCTTTCTCTCTCACTCTCATACAGATACCTCGTTCCTATTTTATTTACGTCGCATCCTTAAGCACAGCCAACGAGAAGAAAACGCATACGATACTTCAGGTAGAAAATAATCGCACGCTCACCTGTGGTGTATACTCAGATGAATTGAACCGTTTTGAAATATAGATTTTCTATTTTACTCTTACATATACCCCAGTTTCTTCATATGCTCCATTATCATATTTTTTTTTTTTACATATGCCCTAAAATTATACGTTTCTATCCTCTTACATATGTCCCATTTTTTTCATTGAAATTTTATTCGTATATTTTATTTACTCTTACCATGTCCCCGTATCACATTTTATGAGAAAAGTGAAAATTGAAAAGAAGTCAATATTACCTGTATTATTCACATACGTGTATAATCCAATCGACTAATGTGGGTAATCTTGATAATTATAAATATCAATTTCTTCACTTCCTCAGGAATCTGAAACAATCAAAATTAACAATAGTATAAATTATCTCATTTTTATAAAATTCAAATATCTATAACTAATTTCTCGACTATGTAACATATTTTCCACCCAGGTCCAGAAAAGAACCAAAAGTTCTCTGCATATTCTGTGACGAGAACATAATTCAGCAAGGCACGTATCCACTAGCATTAGAGTGCGGGCATATTTGCCACCCAAAATGTTTAGAAGAAAGACGAAAAGCGGGCGAAAAATGCCCAGGGCTACTCTGCAAGATGGAATTGTCAACCATAACAGGAAAACCAATCAGCTTGTGTTATAAACCATCAGAACCAAATGTGGATGGCGAATCAGTTATACAAATTAAAAGAAGCGACGTGATAACACACAAAACTATCGTCAACAGCCTAAGGCGTGAAAACCAAGAATTGAAAAATCGAAATTCAAAATTGGAAAACGAAAACAAGATCCTAAGGAACGAACTCACACATTTTCGACTGACATCTTTAATAAAAACGAATACCGACACCTCAGCAAGCGATTCGGACACCTCGAGTATACGAAAACTGGTGAAAGGCATGAATTTTGGCGGTATCTCAGTTACGAAGACGATAATTCCTGAACCAGTCATGCCTCCTCAGGAGAACAAAATCAACGAAGTCCCGGAAGTAGAAATAGATGAAGAACCGGACATAGAAATTATTGATCAACCAAATATAATCATCAAAGAAGAACCAACAACCCAGCCACCACCAGCAATAGTGCATCCGATTACGTACACACCAACACCGAAAAAGCCATATCGAATTCAAATTTGCCAAATTCTCGAACTTCATACCATCCACGCCGGAGAAGCCCTGATCATCGGAGATGGATTTCCATCACTAGCGGCAAGGACGTGCGTGAGTGGGAAGGAATTTAAAAAACTGGTGAACTTTTCACTATACCCTGCTAAATCGACATTCCATCAAGCACATACCATCTTACAAGCTCTCCCGTACGTGCCACCGTTCGTCATATTCTCCTTCGGAGTAGACGACACGGAAAATGACAGGAAACAAATACTGGATATGGCTCAAGAATTAAAAGATATCATACGCCGACTGGAAAACATGGGAGCAACTAAAATCGGAATTTGCCCGCATCCAGCCCACAAAATCAAAACAGCCACAACTCTACAATACAACTACCTAATAAAAGATCCAAAACGAGCCGGATTACCTCCTGCGGAGTACGTCGACATGTCCAGTATATTAGAAATTCAACCGAAAAAGAAACGATTCCCACCACGCGACGTCGTACGCCACTTCGCCAACCGCTTTGCACCCGAGTAACACACCTTAGGTGAAATATATCAAATTCGACAATGTAAATATATTACTTCGTAGGTACTTCGACTGAATATTTCGACATTTTTCTATTCCTTTTTATTTTTGTATTTTATGTTACTTCATTTTTTTTTACTCATACCAGTATAATTGCATTTTTATTTCATTTTCTATGTCTGGTGATATTTCTATTATTTTCGATATATTTTTTATTTTTTTTCTTTTCCTTTTTTATATTTTATACCAATATTTTTTATTATTCATGCATCACTACTATTTTCATATACGTTAATATTGATTAAAATTTTTTTATTTCTTACCTGTTCAATATGTCATTGACCTCTTCCCGATACAGCACCTGAAACAGACAAGTTAACAAAAATTTCAATAGTCACGAAAACGAACGGATTCAGGAAAAATAAGTATTGTATAAAACGGTGAAATTCAACCACCAAAGGTATAAATGGTAATCTGATAATTCGTCATAAATTTTAACATCATATACCATCAAGCCGTTTGTAAGTACGGCAAATAATAACTCTGTCATATAGGTACCTACCAACGTACGAATACCTACTCGTCGAAAAGTTACATACAGAAAAATGAACATTAAGACGAATCAAATAAACGGCATTGTCATCAACCAGAGCCTATCAAACATCAAGCTAACTAAAAATTTTATTTCAGGATATTAATACTAACCTTAATCAAATTTAAATTTTCCGAATGTTATTAGCAAGGCTACCAAAGGTGAAACGACGAATTGACACACCGACGTCGAATGTATACGGTGCTATATTGCTTGAGTTCAACCAATTCGTGTATCCGAACCTGAAAAATAGAAATTCGATTAGAACCAGTCAATGTACATACGAGATATATTTTCACTTACCCGGACTTGACTTTCAGCAACATGTATCTGTTGTATATGTACATATTTTCATATCATGTTATTTTTAGTTTTAAATTTATTTTTCACACTACAATCACATAATGCCCCAATTTTTTCTATTTTTTTTAATATACGCGAATCAATTTAACGTAAATAAATTAAAATTCTATTCAAAATTGAAGCTTTTTTTCCCACTTTCGAATACAATTTTTTCCCTTATTTTTAGCTTTCATTTTTACTTTCATTTGCATATGCACTCGTTCATATCTTTTAGTTTTTAATTTCATATGCCCTATTTTTACTTACTTTAGTTTTAAAAAAAAGCTTTGTACGGCCCGCTCTAACACGATCTGAGTCCGGTTTGGCCGACGCGAACCTATATTTTAGAATTTCTTACCTATTTTTAGTTCATTTTCGCATATGCAAATCAGTTTTATTTCTTATTCTTATAATTTTATTCTTTTTCTTCTTATTTTTATCATATGCCTCATTTATTTTAACGTAACTTTTTCTTTTAACGTAAATTTTAAGCACCCTTAAGGTGCAAAACGAAGAGCGCTTCCTCTTCATTCAAGTTTATTCAGTCACTTAGGTCGAATATAATTCACGCGCTCTGCCCTACATGCCTCCTGATGGAGAAGATTTTGTGTTTAATGAATTTCGTTTGTCTGCATGTATTTTGACCTCTCTTTGAATTGGTCAACCCCACTTTTGATAATGTGATATACGAGTCGTACCCCTCTTTTCTCCTCCCAAGGAGAACTACCTATCTACCAATTGACCCCTTCACCTTTGGTGAACTCAAAATCTACAGTATTTTACTGTATCAAAATTGTACTTAACGTAGCAGGGTCGTCATCTCTCATAGTTAAGCGCCGAAGGGGCAGGTAGTTAGGGTACGTAGGATCTCTTACTGTTCGTGCTCAACTTCTCGCGATGCCATAAGCTAAGCGACGAAGGGGCATATGTAAGAGGTAATATGGCCCGACCTCCCTTCTATGAGATTTGACAACCCTGTGGCGGTTGGTAGAGGGTAAGTAGCGATGTATCTTCGGATACATTGTTACATCAGTATTCTTTGTAACGCGACTCGATCAGGTTCGTAGGGTACTCGCGGTGAATTATAGGCCAGCCTAGGGCGATTGAGTCAACTTCGGTTAGATTCACCTATAGTTCTAAAGTAATTCGCGTATGTCAATGTGGTTGTAGTGTCAAAGTATTTAATTCGTTAACGTAATTGCGTAATCGGGATTATACGAGTGTGTTCGAAACGTCATACAAATATAGTTCTTATTACGAATGAGTCTTGACTTCGTTTCTGAGTAAAGGGAGAAGAGTTCGTTACCGCGACGCGTTTCGTTCGAGGGCTCCTAAAGAAGGATTCGGGTCAAGCGTATGTTAGATCGAGGGGGCGCGAATACTGGAGTTCGCCACTACTAGTATCTCGAGCCTAATCACAATACGAGAGGGGTGAAGGTGCAGAGAACCCCTGCGCGCGTAAAGGGGTTACGGTCCCATCATCCCAGTGTCACAGTCTCATCTCCCTGCTGCACTCAACGTCTCTAATACCCCCGAATCCTAACAATTTATATCGGTAAATAACCTCTCGAGCACTTTTTTTGACGGATTATTTTTTGAAATTGAAATTTTTGGAATGGTTTATTACGATTTTATGATGAGGAGGTCAAATTTTGACAATTCGTTAATTCAAAAGGTACCTAAGAATCAGGATTTTTTGAGAATTTCTCGTCTACGAAGTTTTTGATATTTTAGGTACCTACATGAACATTTGAGAAAATATCTTGAGGATTGAAATTCTTCTTGCATTTTGTACCTCTTTTTTTTTTGGTAATGCTTTTTATTCTTCCAAAATCGATAGTATTCCTATTCTGTTACGAAAAAATTGAGCCATTTAGATAATTTGATTTATATCATGTTCAATGGCTTGTATCTAAAGTTGGAGTAGATTCTTCAACATTTCTGGTGCCTGTAAATACGTCAAAAATAGGTTTTTGAGTCGACACTGATTTTATAATTTTTAGAAGGAGTAGGTACAATGAAGGGAGGACCTCAAATCAAAAACCAATTTATGACCTCAAAAGTGTTTTTGACATCCAGACTCGCTCATAAATAATTTTACGGTTTTTTCCAAAAATAAGATCGGGAAGGGCAAGAAATGATATAAACTACAAAATCCCTCTTAAAAATTTCATCACTTTTACGCAAAAATTCCCTTCGTGACTTAAAAGTCCGTTGTTTCAAAAAGTTTTTTCCCCAAGCATCTGATCGTGTGATGTCCTTTGAGATGAAAATCATTTTCACAACTCATCCCATAAAATAATAAGACTTGATTGCACCTTGATAAAGAGAAAAACTTCATTATTATTTTGGTAACTAACACTTTTAAATTTTAGTTGCAAATGTTGCAATAGACCCAGAAGCAAAACTTTGAGGGGGGGGTGTAGCATAGAAAAGTCGGCATATTTTAAAGTTTTGGAGCTCTGTCAAATTATTTTTGATCATCCAATTCTGAAATCTGGAAAAGTCGGCGAGTTTTGATGCAAATTACACGAAAAATTACCAAATAAAAGAAAAAAACAAATTCTCATTAAGTACATAGCAAAAAAATAACAAGAAAAAGCAAAAAATTTCGTGAAGAACGACAAATTTTTATTCCCAAGAAATAGAATTCTTTTTGACAATTAAATATTGCAAAACGAACCATTTTCTTTCTCGAAATCATCACTTTTCAAATAGCTAAAAGTCTAATGTGTTTATAAGAAGTACATATGGGTTAAAAATTTCACCTCCTCTTAAAAACTGAAACATCAATTAAAATGTAAAAATTTTTTAAATCCCTTTTTCTTCAAAAATTTTTGTCCTCATTTCGCTTGAACTCGGTGAATTCAATACACCTACAATCTTATTTTTCAAATAATAGTTTAAATTCTCTTCCTTTCAAATCTAGAAAATTCAATATTTTCAAATGAAAAATTCATTCTTTTCATGTACCTACAAAAATACGACAATTAAAGGACTTAATGATATCTCAAATGAAATTTTCAATAATTTTCGTTGAAGAAAATTGTTTTTTTTTCAATCTAAAAAGTAGCTCGAAAATTTAAGATTTTTAAAAAAAATGCACATGATCGACAAAGTTCTCTGTGTTTTCCCCTTCAATATTGGTCACCAAATTTTTCATACTCTTCTAAAGATTTTTGTCCTTATTTTGAGGGGAACTTTGAGTTGGAAATTTCGGAAAATTTATAGGTTTCGAGTTGGCAAATTTGTGGGTTTCATCCCCCCTCCCCACACCACAAGAGAAGTTTCGTCTCTGCATTGACCTCGTGGTCCGAATCTAATAATAAAAAGAAATTCAACTTTCTAGCTCATCTGATTTCGTAATTTTTTTGGGTGTCTTAATTTTAGCGAATTATTGAAATTTTAAAATTATTCCATTGGCTTACAAAATTTATGACGTCTGATTCACTTAATCAACAAAAAAAAACCTGATTTTTGGTATATTTTTCATTTTAGATCAAATCGTTTGGCGGTTCTAGACATTTTGGAGTCAAATAAATGTTGGCATTTCCCAACACATGAAGAATAGTCAATAAAAATTGGTTTATATGAACTTTAGGCAGATTGTGTACATAGGTGACGTATGCGATAAATAAAAGAACAATTTTCTGAAATTGGTAAGCCTGACCAAATAGAAAAAATTGAAAACTACCCTACCTCAACATACGAATTAAAAAACCTATTTTTTAATGACACCGAATTTTTCACTGAAATTTCCAGGAATTGAAATCGTTCAGTGCCTATATTCACAATTTCAACTTTTTTAGTGAAAAATTCAGTGTCATTATAAATGAGGCTTAAAACGCTGAATTCATAAATAGATAATATAAAATATTCGTGTCTACCCGATGAAAAAATTTCAGATCTGATCATATCTCAAAAATGTCCCAATCTAATTTTATCAAATTACATCAAATCATCTCTCATTATCTGAAAAAATTATGAAGGTTCAGATCCAGTTTGATATGATGTGATCAAATGACATCTAATTTGATCAAATCATATCTAAAAAAAAAAATCAGATGTAATTAGATATAATTTGATTAAGTAGGACATTTTTGAGATCAAATTTTACCTATTTTGATAAAATTTGATCTAAGTAAATCAGATATGATTTGATATAAAAATTTTTCATCGGGTAGTACCGATAAATCACTTCTATCTTTAGGCATTTACTCACTGATTGACTTTTTTCGGTGCTTAAAATTTCTAAAATTTTATGGTGGCTACAAAACGTCTCGAAATTGTTTCCAATCGATTCGGAAGGTAAAAAAAAGAAATACCAAATTTTAGCTTTTTCCATTGATTAGATCTAATTTTTATACTCTGCAAAACAATGGGCAAATTTAAAAATTTTGAAAATTCGTCAAAATTCGAAAACTAAACTTTAGCACCTGAAATTGTAAATATGGGATTCTTTTATGGTAAACTTTCGATTTGATTTTCTTTCGACCCAAAATCTTACTACCTCCCTTTAAAAAAAAGGAGAAAAAAATCAATAAAAAAACACAACGATTTATTCAACTCACCGTAATTATTTTTGAACTCATTTGTCACGAAAATTGTTATTCGAAATCCAGCGACACGTCGCATCACCCAATAAAAAGACGTTTCTTATTTTTGCCTTCATCGCTGAAACAATACAGTCGGACGTACGGCAGACGATAAAATTAATGAATAAGGGAAAGTACTCATGTTTAGCCTTCATTTCGAACAGGGACGACGAAACGTGATAGGAGAAGATACAAGGACCAGGAGAAAGGAGAAAGGAAGAATTAACCTTGAAATAGTCCCGTCTCGCAACTTTACAACTTTAATCCTTGTTGATTGATGCTTACCGGTAGTCGAGTGGTGAAACCTCATCTGGACGAATTGAAATAAATTGAGTCGACTGCGAAAAGGAAATGTATTCCGACCGAAGTCTACGTAAAAGTATATTAAAATTTTCTTCGAATGGAAATTCGAGCCGGATGCTGGCGTATCCGATGATGAATTATGCAAAAAGTAAACGATGATGAGGTTTAGAGGAATTTTAGTCTTAGGTCAGTTACGTCGTCGCTGGTGCAAGGGGTGCCATCTCGTTTACGATTTTAAACGCTTGTAAAAAAATATATGTTCGGGTTGACGAGCGCTCTGTAAGTACGTCGGTGTGGCTTTAAAAAAATATTTATACGAGTTAGCGAATTAACATGGCAGTGGCACATATAAAGGTCGTACAGCCAGTATATAAACAAAAACAGCTACGTAACTGTAGTTAGTATACGGTTATTTTAGAGTTGGAAATGAACGACATATCAAACTTTTAGAATCTGTATGAAAGGAATAAACCGGCGAAGAAACGGTATCGCGGGGGGAAGGCGGCGGCCAAGTAGAAAGCGCATATTGAGTCAATTGTTCCCAAGGGTCGTTAGTAGTTAGAGTATATAAGAGGTAAACGGCAGGGTAGGCAGAAGGCGGCGAAGCCCACAGGGCTTGTTGTTATACCACCACCACCTCGTCCGTAATCGGCAGCCGCACGGCAAAGGGTGAAATATCTCATCTTGTTTGTAGCTCCCCTCCTGCCCATAACCCCTTTAAATCCGACTATTGTAAATCCAAGATGTTTCTTGCTTCTTTTAATAGCATAAAACAAAAGCCAATTATTGATTAATGGTGAACTGAAATTGCTTTCTCGCATTTCCAATGAAACAAACTGAAACTCCTGCCTTATGCAAATTCGTTGTATTAGCTTCCTCTTCTGAATTTTAATCAAAACTGCCGACCGCCAAAACATACTACTATTTGCTAGTGTTTGAATTTCTATAGCGGTTCGATTCGCGTTCTTTTTTTTTTCGCTTTTCGTTTTATTGTTTCGTTCGTTGGTTTTTTTTTTGGTTTCCTTCTGCTTTTCTTTTTGTTTTTATTTCTGTTTTGCTTTCTTATTTGAATACCTAACCGATAATGAAGTTAGTACGATTTTTACTGTTTAGATTTTTATGTTTTTTTTTCATTTCGGTTTTTTTTTGTTTCCCTTCGTCCCTTATTTTCTTAATGAACGAGTGGGATTATTTTAACGAACTATTTGTATTTGTACGAGTCTCTGTGCCATGGGTTTAACCACGTCGCGATACAAAAAAATTCATGATTGCGAGGATAAATATGCCGGAGCGAGGAAAACGACGATGCCAAGTGAAGATGCAAATTAGCATTTTGATTTTGATTTTAGTCTAACCAGAGTCAGCGGTTGGAATGTATGGGGTTTCGATGTATCGATATGGTGCAATTTGAAGCATGATGGTGCGAAAGAGGGCGATAATTGTGACCTATATTTTGACTGGAGTTTGAAATGAGTGGGAATTTTTTAGACGTTTTTATCGATAATATTTCAGAAATTTATAAATTTATAAATTCATGAAGATGTGGTTTTGAAGAATTGTGGAAAAAAATTATAATTGTATTGATAGACTCGAGATTTTTACCATTTTTTCAAAAAGAAAATTATGTTTCAATGTGTAAACGAGACGTAACAAATCGATGAAAATTATGAATCGCGAGGCAGGGACTTGAGTACCAAAATCTGGATGATTGTGTGGGATGAGGCGAAAAATTGAAATTTAGGTTCAAAATGCTATTTTTTTTAATTCTAGCTACAAATTTTTCTTTATAAAATTTTTTCTAAAATACGGTTTTTATTGATATTTGTTTTTCGGATTTTTTTTTCATAATTTTTTGGGCCCTCATATTGTTTGAAATTTTTTTCGACTTCATCATTTTCTGAGAGTTGGTAATTGGAATTTTCGAATTTGAATTTTTTTTGAGTTTATATCTCGATTTTGGTTGTGGCTAAATCAAAAAACAGAAATGGTTATGAAAATTTAATTTATGTAGGTAAAAAATGTGAAATTATCATCAGGTCATCAATTTAGAAAATGATCGGATCTGAAGTCAATTTTTTATCGCTAAAAATAGTTTCTTATTGCCTTCCTTCTTAACACAAAGGAATTTTTTAATTAAAAAAATAGTTTCGAAAATAATACAGCTTTTGTAATAAGAATTGGTGAATTGTTTCCCAAAGCCGAAATTTCGTGAGAATAAAAAACCGTTTTAAAAAGGGAAATCGATTTTTAAAATTTCTGATTACAGCCTCCTCTTCACTAGAATATAATTTTACAAAATTTCCTACAAATTGTAAAAAATTTATAAAAATTGAAAAACGTTCACAAGGCCCTGGTTTGCTAATGAGCTCATGAACTCTGGTGAAACTTGATCAGATTTTTTATGCCATTTGATTTATTTCGGTAGAAGATGATTTTAGAGCTCATGAACAAATTTTTATCTCACCTCTGAGAATTTGGGTGCCAAAGTACGTAATTTCCAAGCTAAAAATTCTGTCTCCGCTAGTGTTCGACCATTTTTCTTCAAATTTCGCATGTAGGTAGAGGTACATATTAGAAAAGAGTATCCTGAAATTTTTTCAAATTTTTTCTACCACTTTAACCTTGAATTTGACTTCGAAAATACAAAATTGCCCTGGGAGACAGTTTTGGGACAGATAGAATTTTTTTTTTCTAAACTTTTTCTATGTTTTACACCTCTGTGAATTTTTTCTGATTTTTTCGAGTAGTAGAAGTTGATAAAATATTGAGAACTCTGCGTGCGTGATAATATTTTGGTTATTTAAAATTAGGTACTGCTTTTCATCAATTTTTCACTATTTTTTCGAATTTTTGACCATATTTACCTCTCAAAGAGATTGGAAAAAATTCTGAAAGGTATGAAATACATTATTAAAAACTTCAGAAAAATAATTTTTTGTCCTTCCCAAAATTGTATCTTGCCGAGCAAATTTAAATTTTCAAAATTTTTTACATCTTTCGAGATTTCTGTAAGTAAAAATTAAGTTTTTGAATCTTATTATTTAATCAAAAAAGGGAATAATCTGATAGTACGGATCCCCCTCGTCAGCAGAGCCATCGAAAATAGCTGAATCTGTGATATACAAATTGTAAGAAGTCTCAATTTTCCTCCCTTTAGATTTATAAGCTATTTTTGTAAATGTGTAATGTGAAAAACTTGTAAAAATTGATTCCTTTAGATAACCTTAAAAAGTCAAGTAAAATCCTTTGCGTTTGAATAGAAGTGACAACCCCCTCTTTTTTTACTTATTTTTACATTTTTGTTTGATTTTGCAATTAGCCGCGAATATTCAAGTACAGGGTTACATTTTTACTGGAAAATTATTTGAGTTCAATAAAATTTCATAATCTTCTAATTTTATATTTTTGCCATTTTTTTACGCACCTATATTGCCAGTTTGAGCTAATTTGACTTCATTATGAACTGTTTTCTTAGTTTTTTTCTACTTATTTAGTGAATCATCTAGTGGAATTTGCTTTTAATATTTTTCTAAACGTAAAAGTATCTTGATCCATTCTTAAAAAATTAAATTAAAATCTTCGAAATAAAAATCGAGCTAAAGTTTCAATGCATTTCTAAAACGAAATTATGGATATTGAAATTTTCACGAGTTGAAAATCACGAGATTTATTTTTCGAGCGAATTGAAATTTCAAATTTCCAAACTGATATCAATAAATTGTCGACGAAAAAATATTCATCCTTATCTCAAATGACTTCTTCTATCGTTAAAAAGTAAAGTATTCGAAACACCACCCTGCCATCAAATCGAATCAAAAATGGGTACTCCGATAAAATGAATTTTTTTCGGGCAAAAATTTAATCAATTTTCACACAAAACGTTACGCCGTCGTATACGTACAATACAAAAACGCACACAGAATTAGAAAAACAGTCGACTACGCTAGTTTTGTTTGTAATTTATAATCTTTTTGTCATCTGTATTATGCGTGGACGATACAAAATTTTAAAAAGACGCCGTAAAAGTTCCAAGAACTGAAACATTGTTTTTAGAATGTAGCTATCTACGGGGAGCGATTTCCAGTTTGTCTAATGTAATACTGCAAGATGTGTGAATATAACGTGAGCGGAGTTGAAATTGCAAAATTTCTGTTTACATTTCGTCCATAATATATTAGTATAACTTCCGAAAAGATGCCTTTCTTTCATGGGAAATTGTGTCTCACGTTTTATCGAAAAGCCAGAGCACTTCTTTTAACATGAAACTTTTTTCTTTACTGCGTTATTACCAGCTATGTACTTTTTTTTCTTACCTTTTCACGCGTTAAAATAACGAATAGCTGAATAGCTAATTCTGAAAGGTTTTAACTTTTCATATTGCGTTAATATTCCCTTTCGCGAGGCACCTTGATTGGGAATATTGTTCAAGTTTTTTCGCAGGCGATTTTTTTCTCCTTTTTTTTTGCGAACTAGTTGACGGACTATTTATGACGATTTTATGATAATTTGGCAATTTAAATAGATTTTTTGCATCGTGAGAGTTCGCTTAGGTTTCCCATTCAGAAAAATTTCGATTTTAGGCAAAATTCGCAAATATTTTGATCTTTTGTTCTGAAAAAATCATGTCAAATAATTTGCCTACCTGATGTGCCGTAAATATGACTAATTTTCAAATATCTCGACATGTTAAATAAATTGCATACTCAGTTCGCCGTAAATATGACGAATTTTTTGAAAATATCATCGTGTTAGTTAAATTGCCTACTGGCAAAATTCACCGAAATATTTCGATCGTTTTGTTCTGAAAAAAATCATGTCAAATAATTTGCCTACCTGATGTGCCGTAAATATGACTAATTTTCAAATATCTCGACATGTTAAATAAATTGCATACTCAGTTCGCCGTAAATATGACGAATTTTTTGAAAATCTCATCGCGTTAGTAAAATTGCCTACTCGATTCGCCGCAAATATGAACTGCTTGATTTTTCTAGCAGATGAAAAATAATTTCATCGCTGTACATAAATTAAAGTTAATATTTTTGACCGAAAAAAAAAAGGGAAGAAAGTACGAAACCTGTGTGTGTTTTTTTTTACAAAGAGAAAAAGATAAATTAAGGTTCGGTATCCGCGTTCGGAAGATATATTTTGCTGTTTTACCCTACAGATATTTATAATACCGCGGTCTATAGTCCGTTAAGAATAAAGTAATGAGTGTCGAGCTAATCTTTCGTATGTTATCAAATATTTTAGAAAGAACAATGCGCACTGCAAAATGACAACTCATAAACGAAGAGCAGGTGGACAGATTATGGAAGAAAAACGACGTGTCACTTCTTGTTATTCCTTACCAGCTGATAAAGGAGATTGTAGAGGATGCCCTAGTTGAAAGATTGGCTGCATAAAATTCTATGTGTGGAGTTTTTTTTTTTCGGTCTTGAACGATTCTCGGGTGTGAGTGGATTTGAAAAGGGGTTGAATGTTTGGGATGTAGATACGTAATTGAGGTAGGTAGGTAAATGGTGAAAAAAAATTAGGTACGAAAAATTTTAATGGGAAAATATGGTTTGTTTTCCATACACCTATTTATTTTTACCTAGCCAATCGATCAACCTCATTTTGCTAAATTTTAGGTTCATTTGGTTACATTCTTTAAAACTAGAAGGAATAAAGTTAGTATGCTGAAGTGGGCCCCGATGGGTTATCAAACGGTTTTTACAGTAAAAGGTCGAACATATGGAGAAAATTTTCCGGCAGTCTCCAATGGCTATTTTTTTTTGGAAAGGATGGAAATATCGTCTTTATAAATTTTTTGTTAGGTACGTTTTTGGAAGAAATGCTGAATTCGAAGAATTGAAAATTTTTGAATAATTTGTCCAAGCATTTTACTGAAAAATAATTATTCGATAAAACTGGAAAATTTTCAGTTGAAATATTGTAAAAATTTTAAAACTTTTGGTCAAGAATGTTGAATTCAGGAAGGATCTGAAAAAAGTCCCATTGAGTACATATTGAGAAAAAAGTTGAAAATGTTTTAAAATCTAAAATCGTGTAAAGTTGAAAGAGAATAAAAAATCGATTCATCTCAATTCGGTACGTTAATTGATGGAGTATTTTTTTTTTTTATTGAAAACTTGCATTTATTTTATAAATATGTGAGCCTGGATAAAGACATCACCCTTAAGGGTCAAAAGTTGGTTTTCCAGTTGACACTGATTTTAGGTCTTTCAAAGTTTTAACCTCAACTTGAAAACTAATTTTTGACCTTCAAGGGTGGTTTCTACACCCAGACTCACATATATTTATATTATTAAATGATTTAAACAAAATTAACTTGATTTTTAAAAAATTAGGTATGGAGAAAAATATCGAAAGTTTTTCAAATTGTGAAATTGAGTTTTGAAAATGTCGAAAAATGTTTGTATATAATGTTTTGAGCTTCTGCATGAATTTGACTATTGTGATTGGTATCGATTTAATTAATTTTCAAGAATTACTTATTGAGAAAAATGTTAAAAATTTTCATCTATTTTTAATATGTACCTCAATGACAATTCTATGGGTAATTTGATCAATATTTTAACAAATATTCATACCCAATTTCTAAACTCAAGAATTTTGATGATTGATAATTTAAAAAAAATATATATATATTTTGAACAATTTGAAAAGGATTTTAAGTAAGTAGGTAATTAACGTTCTCAACAATTTGCTAAAAGCGGGTAAATGGTCTAAATTTAAATAAGCTTATTTTATGTTTCAAAGTATTGCATTTCTCGATGATTATCATGTTTTAGGCAATACAAAAATTGATATTCCCACATTGAGCAACAGGACTGGCGTCATTATTGCAGAAAAGTTTCTCTAATCTGATTTATGGTGCTCACAGGAAGAAATATCCAGATAAGCATTAGAACTCTCCATTCCTTCTGTGCTGGCAAATTCTGTGGTAGCAATGGCGAAAAAAAATTATCGTAGGAATAAAAGAATGGGCTGATTACTACCGTCATCAAATACTTTTGAAAAAATAGACTCAAGAAAATTTATTACGTAATTGGAGAGATATTTTCAGCCAATTTCTGCCTTCAAGTATTGCATCTTTGCATCTACTCTGAAGATGCAATGTTTTTAGACAGTTCCATTTTTGATTGTTTTAAATATTGTATTAAAAGTGAATGAAATCGCCAAAATTAACTAAATATTTCAACTACCAAGTAATTTCAAAAATACTTACACTTCCAATCGATGCCATTTTTGATGCACTTCTGAAAAAAGAATCAGTTTTCCAACACTTGGACCATTTTTACTACTCATTGATAATTTGTGACTACATCACCTTCTATCAACTGGACGAATTTTTGAAATGGTACTTCTCCACACATCTGTGGAAATGAAATAATATAAATTTTAAAGTATTGTTAATTTTGAAGACATCAAAACCATAAATATCTGAATGAGAAAAAATAAACGTCATGATGAAGATTCCATAAAGGCCTGTACAATCGATCACTTTTGTCGAAGTTTACATTTTTCGAAAGTTTTCGAAAACTGCTCCTCGAAGTGAAAAAATAATATTTTTTACAACAATTAAAAAATAACGTGGTTGTCGAAACACTTATAAATGTTCTCAAAGGCACTGATTTTCACTATAATGATTGTTTGCCCCCTCCTCCTCCTCAAAAAAACTTAGCTTTCCTATGGAAAAAAGACAGGACTCGTTTGTAACCCAAAATTTATAAAATTCGATTTGGATTTCAAAATATAGGTTTTGGATTTGGAAGGAGCAGATTTTCATTCTGATTTCTTATAGCAGTTTAGCACAAAATCAAAATTCAGCCTCCCAAGCTACCCAAGTGTCAAGAAGTATTTCTTTTTGAAAGGATCAGTTTTAATTTTTGGGGCAAACAGAATTTATAGCTAGAATTAGCACATTGAAAACATACAATCATTTCAGTTCCTACATTATTTTTTTCAGTAGTTCCAAAATTTTGCTTTTCATCTTCTCACTTGGGAGGTAGTTTTTTGAAAAATCATGTTTGAGAAGCGAATAATGCAGCACCTTTTTACATTTTTGTAATAAAAAAATCTAATTTCTGAACTTGAGGAGGGGAGGGGGAAAGCTTTCTGAGCCGCCCTTTAGAGTGTGTTTATATTCAGTAACTGTTGGAAAAAAGAAAAAATTCTCATTGGATTTTTTTTTCTTGAAATATCAAAAAATTAATAAAAAATTTTCAATTGGATTGCAGAATTTTACCATTCTTATCTTAAAATCCCTTTTCTGACCACCACAACTTCACCATATCAGAATCCAATTTATAAAATGAACTAGGTATTTTTTTAAACAATTTCTCTCCCCCCCTCAAATATTACCCACTTGATAAAATTTCCCCAAACTTATGCTGGTCAAACGATCGAAAGACATACTCGAGAAAAGACTCGTATTCCGCATGATTATAAAAGGAAACCTACCAAGGATTTCGCCTCACCTCACCTCACCTCGCACAGATTGGCGTTTCCAAGTCCGGCACGGTTGCCATTGTTATAAATCCCTTAGCCGTTATTTATTACAGACAAGAAACAATTTGGCCAGCACATATTAACGTGTTAAAGAGGGGAACCCACTATGATAAGTTTATTAACGCGTTCCACACCACATTTCCCTAACTCCTGGTCCCTGCTGGCCATACATTCGTATCTGATCCTCCTAAAATCTTGTACTTTTAATCGTATTCATCACAATGCCATCTTTTTTCCGCCTCTACTGACCACCCTGCTGGTATTTAATTACTCGTATCAATTCGTCGTTTGAAAGTATTATCTACAGAAGAAGGGACATTTGTAGTGCAGCGATAGATTGTACTTACGTCTTTCCAAATAGTTTGTAAAAGTCCAGCGCGTGCTATTCTGAAAAATTATTTGATTTATTGGCTTTTAAGACTTGTTTTTTGAAAAATTACTGCGAAACGGGGCTCGTTCGAGAGTATTCAAGGTTATACGTATGTATCAAACCATGCGATAAATTTTTTTGCCAACTTGGGCGTCGAATTTTGCTGAATTTGTATCGCGTTATTTATGTATTTTTTTTCTATATTTTTGTTTCAGATTTCGGATGATTTCAGTGGTCGATTTTTTCTCGTCGAATTTCGGGTAAGTTCGAATTGAAAAATTAACTTTTATTTCTATTTCAAGTTAAATTCGAACGATACAAGAAAAATCAAAACTACCCCAAAAGACGAATTAAAAATACAGAAATTAAAATATACAGTACGAATGAAAAAAAAGCGCCTTGTTATGCGGGCCACTTACACGATGCGGCGTATACACGTTAAAAAGTTAATGAGAAACATGACAGCTGAAGAGGTAAAAATGCAGTCGAAATATTTTGCGGTATATCCGCATTATCGGCTGTGACATTTGCGCATTCTGCAATTATTATTGGTCACAAGACTTTGTTGACTCGCGATGGTCTTTCCCTTTTTATACCGCCGTATCAAATAAATAATCAATGGGCACGTATCGCCGTGTAAAGCTCAGAGATGCTGGTTAAACTGCCTCTGCTGCGGCGGCTAAAGCGTGCGTATAATAATACACACATCGTAAAGCCTTAACGTATCCTTACCTCCCGTTTATCCACATCTACGGTGGCTAAATATTGCTGTATTGTTACATTGAGTACACCCGACACTCGACAGTCGACATCGGATAGCAGACGCGTTTACCGAAGCAGTTAACGCAGACGATTCGCGTACCACGCGCATTTTTTCTCTCACGTGCTCCTTGATAAGTTCTCAGTTTTGAGATTTTTTTCCCCTCGGTACTTCTTATCTCGCGTTCATTCGTGATCATCTGACGTTCCAGTCGGCGTTCTTTCGATATTGCTGCATGGTTTCGTCGGCGCGTTTGTCGAAAAGGGTGAGTTTTTCAGAATTTCGTGGCTTTTTGGTTTGATTTTTTTAGAATTTGGTTGAATTTTTTTGGTTGATTTTGGGTGTGCGAGGTGTAGGATTATTTTTTTGATTTTTGTAGGTTTTTTTTTGATTCTTTAATTTTTAACAAATTTTTTTTGAACAAATGCTTTTTTTCATTTTTTATGTGTGTGAAATTTTTCTTGTCTGCATTTTTCAACTTGGTAGGGATTTGAGAAAAAATTATCGTAAAAATTTATTTTATTTGCTTTTTCGAGGTGAAATTTGAAATAATTTCAATAATGGGTTGAGTTTGCTCAAAATTTGAAACATTAAAAAAAATTATTTTAAATTTCTGAAAAAATTGGTATTTTTCATTTTTATTTGAGCTATTTGCATTTTCGGTTTTTTGAATGCCTAGGTAATTTTTTCAATTGAAAAGTTTTAAAGTTATTTGCTTTTCTCAGCTTGAATTTAAAAAAAAAAGAACAACAACAAAAAACAGGAAATGCTAAAAGTTGTGAAAAAGTTTCATATTTGATAAATTGATTCGTAAAATTGAAAGAGTTGAAAAAGGTTCTGCATTTTCTTTTTGAAATCTTTTTTTTTCTACAATTATATTTTAAAGTGATCAAGGAAGGATAAAAAACTCATTTGGATTTTTTTAGATAAATTAATGTTGAGTATGAGTATTCTTCTTTTATGATCTCGTTCATTTTTCATTGTGAGCTATCGATAAGATCTTTATTAGAATTTGAAAATTTGTTGTAGAATTGAAAACTTTTCATTTTGGAGGGTCTTGAACAAAAAAATTACTAAAAATTTTGAAAATTTTATGCCAAAGTTACCTGCATTCAACTGAACCTATTTTTGAGATTTTTTCGATTGATTTTGGTAAAAGTTTTTCCTTTATGTTTAGAAGTACTTTTTGTAAAAACTGTACTCTAAGGTATACGAAAACTGATGAAAATTTAATTTTAATTTTTTCTTCAGTGCCGATTCTGTGGATTTTGCCTTTTGAGAATTTCAAGCAGTTTTTGATTCAATTTTTCATTTTTGGAAAACCAAAAAATTCGGTTTTTGTTTTTTCTGAAATTTTTTGAATTGAATTGGATTATCTACTAAAAAAAGTATAATATTTCGGCAAGTTACTATTCATGTCGATTTATTAAAATTGCCCATTGATTTTTAAAATTGGAAAAACTAGTTGGAATACTTATCTGTTTTCTGACATTTTGACACGAAATATAATTCACATGTCTATTGTTAAAAATTAGGTACTCAATAAGAATTTTCATAACGTATCCATTATTTGAAAATTTTTGCTGTATTATGGTAAAATTTGTGAATTTAGAATTTTGTTGTTCTTTAGTTTCATTCATTTTTTTTTTTATTGTAGGCCACTAATGATTTTTTTTAGATTGTTTAATATTAAAGTAAAATTTTCTTTTTTTGAAAAGTCTTGAAAGAAAATGTCAAAAGTATATCTGAATTTAGAAATTTTGTCAAGATACTGTGATTCACTTTTAATGAATTTTTACGACCGACTTTGGTGAAAATTGATAGGTTCTTTTGATTTTTTAAAAGTCACTTCTGCTAAAAAAGAAAGGAACAGTTCTGCCTGCAGATTTCTGTTCTAGAAAATTTTATACATTATTGTGTTTTTTTTGTTGAAATATTATTTTTATTTTTTTCTTTATCAGTTTTCAATACAATGTTAAATGTTTCAACTTTTCAATTGAATTTTTAAAAAAATATCATTTTTGATCAAATGATTCCTAAAAAAATTTGATGGATTCCGTTTTCTTCCAATATAAATTTGGGCAATTTTTTGCTTTTATTTTTAATGTTTCAGTTTTGAGTAGGGATTTCGAGTACTCCCTTCTGCTAATTCTAATAACGAGTATCATTTCTAGTAAAATGTATGTATATTGTATACCTTGGCTAACTTTATTTTTATTACCGTACCTACATTACTTTGTAAGTGGTCTGAAAGCACCACGTGACTTATGGATATGAAAATTTGATTAGAAGAATGATGGCCTGTCCTGTACAAATGTTGGAAATTTTTCCTATAAAACTGAAAAATCAATTTTCTGGTTATTTGAGTATTGAAAATAAAAAATAATATTAAATATTTTAATATCACATTGTAAACTGTAAAGTGATACTTAATTCGAATTTTCAGAATCTGCCAATTGATAAATTTTTTTACACCGTAATTTTTTTTATTGATATAGTTGAAAAAAGAGGAGGGTGTTTCATTATCGATCAAAAAAGGGCCCCTATTTTGAGATTATTAATTTTTTGTAAAATATTTTCCTTCAATTTTTCATGACTCATATATTTCTTTTTTACTTTTTTTAAAATTTCTAATATTGAAAATTTAAATCAATTGTTTGATTTTAGAATAAAATTCCAATTTTATTTTTAAATTAAATCAATCTTGAAAGAAAATTCAATGTTTCGATACAGCGAGCAATTTTAAACCCATTTTTGGTTGATGCACTGGTTAACATGATGACAAAATTTTACCTCAACTGACCCACTTATACTTTGACGATTCGACTCTGGTCTTCGGCAGATTATATTTTGGAGCTTAATTATCGGGATAAGAAAAGACTATTACTTTCTATTGTGAATTTTGATCCGCTGCTTCGGCCTATTAAATGTGTATTTGCATAGAAATAGGAAATACAGTGTAGTATTAGGTACTCTATTGATAAGAAACTTTACTTACCTGGAGCGTAAACGGGTTGCTATTTTATTCTACTAAAATAGAGAATATTATACCACGAAAATCTTCTGGACAAAATTGTTTTTCCCCTTGGTTTTTACCATTTTATGGCGAGAATTTTGAAATTAAATTATTCTTTAAGCTGATCGAAGGTTTATTGATTTGAAAAGGAATTTGTTTTTTTGACAAGGAAACAATTTTAGAATATGGATGTGATTTGTAGAAGTAACAATTTTTTTTAATTTGAGAAATATGCCAATTTTTTTCACCATTGAATGTCAGATTCACAGACGAATTTGATTGAAATTATTAAAAAATTAACCTTGAAATTGAACAATCTCGTCTTTTATGCGTATTCGATAACAAGGCTTCATTTTATTTGAAAATAATTGTAAATTTCATGAAATAAAAGATTCAGATTATCTGTTAGATCAATTTCTATCTATTTAATGCCTGTCACTTTTCAATCATCAAAAAAAGAACATTTTTTCTTGAAAATAATGAAGTCTCCGTAAAAAAAGAACATTTTCAACTTCAGACACGTTTTCTCCGGATACTCATAAGCTGAAAAAAAACCACACAACAACCCTTTTCTAATAAGAAATTAAAGAACACGAAAGAACCAAGGTGCGAAATTATTTTGACGTTATCTCGAATTTCACTCTGAACCTGACCTATTCGCCAAAAAGTTTAATCCTAAACACGAGAAAGAATTTAAGCAGGTATGAAAAATTCATTGAACCATGGCTTTTAGGATAAACCTTCTCGTGTATTCTTACGCTCGAGAGCCTTTTTAAGAAAATATAGGCGTTAAGTATGTAAATTAGATTGTATGCAGCGGGTTGTAAATTTATTAAGAGATATGTACTTCTATGTACTTCTGTATGTAAGTGTTACCATCCAGCCAGAGCAGCTACAGCTACGATGTAGGTACATATGTTTATCTGGCTGGGATTCCGCCTCCGATGTATGTGGGTGTTTTGTTGTGTAGTTTTCGAAATGTAGGATAAGGAACGGTTTTATTTCAATTATTGTTGTCAGAATCAGTCATTGAATTAGTTTAAGACGTCAGACGTCGGTATCGATCAGTCTGCAAAGAAAGAAACCTCACTTGTATTCACTTTGATGGTGGGAAAATTAATGCAAATTGGGCGTTTTTTTAAAAGAAAGAACTAATTAATTTTTTGGGATTTTTTTCATCTCTCAATGAGTGTGATGAAGTAGTCAATTTTTCACCCATAAATGTATGAAATCGTAGATGTCTAGCAGGTTCTGTCTTCGAATGAAAAAAAAGGTCAATTTTACGCATAAAACTTTCATTTGAAAATATTGAAATTGAATAATTTTACAATTTTTGGATTTGTTTTTTTTATGATTTCCCTCTTTCTCCTGAAGTATAGTGGGAAATACATGGTGGGGCAGGGGGATGATTAGAGTTATTGACGTTTCAATTTTTTTCAATTTAATTAGAAAATTTGTACAAAAGGGCACAAATTTTGCGATTTGAAGATTTTAATATCCAGGAATCATAGCGGGTAACTTTTTTTGGTATTCGTCACTTTTTTCTACTTCAGTCACTTTTGGTTACTTTTCACGTCTAAAAGGTCGCTGGTTACTTTTTTCCCCCCAAAAGTCACTTTTTTCTTCGCACTATCAAGCAAAAATTCAAATTTTTACGTAGAAATTGCTATTTTTCAAAATTCTTCAAGAAAAAATTGTTGTTTTGACGAAAGAATTTAATAAATGAAATTATCCACGTCGTTTCAGTTGATTTATCTTGCGGAAATATTTGCAGAAAACTACAAAAAAAACTTGCTCCCCACCAGAAAACTAAAAAAATTCCCCTCCCTTTGAGTTTTTGGTTTCTTTTCTGAAAGTTACTTTTTTCTTCAGAATTTCGCTATGATGCCTGTATCATTTTACAGCTCATCTGAAAATTTGCAAAATCCTGTCTTTTAAATAACTTCAAAATTTTGGTCAAACTTTTGTATTTAGAAAACTTATTAAGTATCTAGTTGAAAATATTGAGAGTATCAACTATGTCAAATGATGAAATTTGAACATTTGTCTCCTTTGCTAATGAGAAAAAAAGTTCAAAACTAAAAAGATCTTGAAACATGTTTGCCAATATCAGATAAGTTCATAAAATTGAAAGAATTTGAGTCAAAAAAGTTTCATTTTTTCCCCTTTGGACTGATGGACTGAAATGTTGAAAAAATGAAAAAAATTGTGGTTTGAACGTTTTTTCCCCGCAAAAATGTTCATTCTTGCTCTATTCAGACTCAATAAATTAATTTATTTATCAAAAAAGTGTAAAATAAAAAATTCATTTTCCTTATATCTATTTGTAAAACCTTTTTTCCTCTTCCCTATTAGAAAGCTTGATTATTTGAGTAAATTCGAGCAAAAAAAAGCCTCTCCTAGGCCTTCCTATGCCTCCCTCCCCGTTTGTCAGAGGCTAAAAATTATTATTTATTTCCGTGTAACAGAAAATTTTTTCTTTGGGTAAGATAGTTTCTAAAAATTAATAGAATTGGTCTAGGAAATTTAGAAAAGTCGAAAATTTTTTTTCGAAAAATAATATACTTACTCGCTCAAACAAACTTGAATGTTTTGAAAGTTTTGAGTGTCTCATTCTTCATTTTAAAAAAATCTTTTGTCAACGTAATTCATCGAGCAATTTCTATTTTGTCGTTGTTTTGCTGTGCGACTTATTTTGGAGTATTTTCCTTTGTTCTGGTTCAATTTTCATGGTCTTCAAAAATTTCTTCTAAAAGTTGAACATTTTTGTGAAAAAGTAAACTTAATTTTTTTGTGAAGATGTAATTTTTATGTAGGAAGGGTGGAGAACGAGAAAGAGAAGGAACTCGAAAAACATTCCCATCGAAAGCCTTCCAAAATTTTTGAAAGTTTTCCAAAAGTCCTGCATTTTCGTTTGATAATTTTTTTTAGAATCGGTACCATTTTTTCGGTATCTAAAATTTGAAACCCTTTTGAAAAATAAACTTGTATTTCTTCTTACTAAAATCTCAAACAGTATCCTCAGCTTTGATCAATATACTCCGATTCGTGATTAATAAAGTTTAATTTCATTAGATGATTTAATTTTGATCTCGTTTTATCCAAAATAATAATCTAATTCAGCACATTATGATAGTTTTTTTTTTTTTTAGAAAATAAAAACTTTTTTAGGAGAGAAGAGGGCTGAGGGTGTGGATTTCTCGAGAAGGATAAATTGTGCCTAAAATTTTTGATTGGATAATTTTTATTTTTAAAATGAGAACGAATTTTGTTGTTGGTGTGAAAATCGTTTCCTTTTCTTTTTTTCTGGCTGTGTCATTATTTATTAAGGAAAAGGCTTTGAATTGAAAACTCAAAAATTTTCTCCATATGTAAATATGTGGATAATCCTTGTAGATTTAAATTCCTGAAATTCCCTACATCGAAAAAGCAACTTGATTATTGGAATTTTCAATTTACGAGAACAATTTTTTAAATTTATTTGCTAGACGTGACTTCAAAGGGTGGAAATTTCAAGTGGATAGCCTATTTCTGTCTTCCCTGAAGTTAGCCAATCGAATGTTATGTTTGTTGTTTAATTGGCAAAATTCGGCCTTCAGTTGGCAAAATTTTCGCTAGTGTGAACTTTTTGTTTATTTAGCTAGTTGGAAAAATTGGTACCTATCCAATTTCAAATGTACACAGTTGTCGATTAGATTTTTCTCCATTGCTCAAAATTTCCTATTTAAAATTTTTTTCTTTTTTTGTCCATATTCTTTAGAATCTATCTGAACAATTTGTTGGAAATGACGTTATTTTTCTTTAATTTCGAATCATATTACATACCTACTACGTAGTATATTTTTGCAAAACCAAAATTCATTCAATTTTGCAAAAGAGTACATCGACCCTTAATTAAAATTTCCTGAAAAACAGGCCTCAAAAGGTCAATAAATTCGAAAAAATCGAGACGAAAAATTGGAAAATTTTTATTTTTCCAGTTTGTTTATCCGAATTTGTTTGTTTTCAATTTGCGTACCACGTGAAAAAAATTATTTAAAAACCTCGATCAACTTGCCATTTGCAAAATATTAATTTTCCCATACCGCAGCCTACGAATTCTCGAAAAATTCGATCTCGTCGTCGACTAATCGCCATTTTGGTAAACCTGCGGGGTAAAGGGAAATAACCAAAATAATCCGATACAACTTAAAAGTGGTATTTAATTAGCTCGTAAAGCTTAACGAGGGGGAAAATCACACGAAGAAAGAATCGTAGGTGTTTGAAAAAACACAACCACAAACGAACACGTATAAAAAGAGCCGACGAAACCTACCTATCTAAAATTGTCGGATACAAAGGTACCTAACGAAAGTGACGATCTGTTAAACCGGGATGCCGACTGAAGCGAAGGGTTGAATCTGTTTTAATGTCGAGTCTCAGCATTCAAATTCGAGGTGCTTTTTTCAACCGTGGAGAAACTTTCATTACGAGATTATCACAAGGTTGGAAATTAATTTACATTTAAATTTTCACCTCGTACATTGTGTCGTTTTATCGGTCAACTTTTGGCATAGGAAAAGGGCGATGATTATGCGACGATTGGCCAACGAGTGTCTCGTTGTGGTAATTTCGAGCTAAAAATTCACGTTTGTTTGATAAAACATCAGCACTCGAATTGGAATTGGAATTGGCGGTCGAAGTCGATGAAAAGGAAGACGATGATTAAAAAGCTTATGAATCATTTTAGCGTGAAATTCATTCCGCGGATGGTTTTATTTTTGCGCCAGCATGGTAGCTTAACCCTTTTCTCGTTGTGTAGGCTTCCGAGTGGCGTGAAAAACGTGTACGGCGGTGAAAAAAAAAATTCGCAGCCAATAAAAAATTCCCCTCTGGTATTTTTTATCGTTGACAAAATATCGCTATATTTACCGATTCAGAAAATTAAATTGACTAGAAAACGTACACAGCCATTTTTCTTGAGATTTTTCTCGGATAGGCGTGAATATGCCGAAAGAGGCGAAGCAGGAGGACGAACGAGGCGAAAAAAAACGCAGCTTTATACCCGAAACGGGAGCCAATTTAATAGGAAAACCGTATGTGCGCGAATTTGTTGACCAAATCGTACAAGAAAAACCAAAATGGATATTAAACGGTTAAAAACAGCGTAGTTCGAACTTAACGAAATGAAACAAACTGCCCAATAAGCAAAATTTTGCAAAACTGTTGTTACACATTCTCTCGCTCGGACGGTATCGCAGAGCGGAGGGTTTTTATCAGAGAGAGGTTTTTACTTATTGTCGTCCATTCTGTGCATTCTGTGCCAATTTTTTATCGGCCACCCTTCTGAAACACATCAAGACCACGTGTTCACGCATCCGCTGACGTATCAAATGACTTAACATCAAACGTGCTACACCTTAGCGAGATTTTGCGACTTCTATATCATTGATAAATAGTCGGGAATTTCCAACGATGGACTTTTTATCGTCGTATTATTCCAGATATTGGCCCTTTATTTCCACATATTTACCGATATTAGGTTTTCTTTTTTCACTATACGCTTAGCCGCGATAAATGTTTTATTCCATAAACCGTATTTATGTCTATTTTTACACCCTTCGAATGGTAGCCTAGGATTTGAGGGGGAGGGTTTATTGTAAATAATTGTATACGTGGTTATTTATGCTATTGAGTCGCCTTCGGTATTTTATTGTCCTTTGATAGTGTCCATGTGTGGTCAGAAGTTGATTTTTAAGTCGTCTTTGCGAAGTGTGGTAGTTGAAAGGGATGGGATTGGATGGGTGTTGGTTTTTTTTTAAAGGAGGGGTTGATATACCGAGGCCTTTAATGGTTAAAAATTGGAATGAGTAATAATAATATAGTCACTGGTGCATTTTTTATGATATTTTTGAATTATTCGATTAAAAATGAAAAAAACACCATTGCAAGGCAAAGGTTTTGAAAATTTATTATGGAATAATTTCCAACATTTTTGATAGAATTTATTCGGAAATTAGATGTTCTTTGCCAATTACCTAATTCAAAAAAAATGGTAGACTGGAATATTTTTTTAATAGTTAGTCTAAAATAATGTTTGGAATCTAATTTGTTGAAACATTTTCTGTCAAGGAATTGTTTCTTTTTTTTTTTCAAATTGCCCATTTCAAATTTAGCATTTTTTTATGGGAATATCTACCTAAATACCGGCACGAATCTATTAATTCAAAAATCGAAATCCGAAGTGCTTAAGCTCATAATGACCATGAAGAGGGTTGTTGAAAATTTCATGGCGAATCGAATGCCGCAAACCGCGGACCTCCATCTCTTTTAGAAAAAATTTACAGCTCATTCTTTCCAAAATTCTGTGATTAAATCGCATTTTTTGTGCCTTTCTCGCGAAAAACTGAAATGCGATTTTTTTCACCGAATTTTGGAAAGAATGAGCTGTAACTTTTTTTCTAAAAGATATGGAGTATGGTTTGCGGCATCGGATTTTTCGTAAAATTTTCTATAAGATTAGTCTGAAAAATTTTTTTTCATTTTTTTTTGTAATGGTCAGGCTTACTGCCCTCGGAAAATCTGTTTTTTGCCCGCCCCACCCTCTAAAGCAAACTTTGGCAGCCAGAATTTTAGCAAGGTGATGTATTTTGATGTCTAGAATTAGAATTTCGGCATGAGAACCCAGAAATAGAGCAAAACATTTCTTTGTCGACCTGTGTTATCTGAAAATGAAAAATATTATCTCGAATTCATAAACTCAAATTTCTATTCATCTGATCATCAATAGGCACATATCTCGAAAAAATAATCATAAATCCATTTTCTTGAATTTTAAAATCTTGAGGGCAATTTTTTCGAGAAATTCCCTTTTCAATGAATAATTTTTAAAAAATTATCCTAGAAAATTTGTTTCAAATTAGACAATGTACAGGCCTCTTATTCTACTTTGAATCAGTTTCAATTTTATGTGTGAGACGAATCGAATGGTTTTTTTACGGATAAATTTGGAGCATTAGAACGAAAGTTGACTTTATTTCGGCGCGGATGGTTGATAGATGGTCGGCGACGCAGAAAAATGCCCGTAACTCGGCCAAAAATTGTTCAAAATGCAAAAACTAATACATTTTTAGAATCCTCGCGTCATGAACAATCGAATGGTTTTTTTACCTTCCCATTTCGAGCATTTGGACAGGAGATAGCTTTTTTGCGGCCTGGATAGTTGATGAAGAAAAACGCTCGTAACTCGGGGAAAAATTGGTCAAAATGCAAAAATTAATACATTTTTGGAATCCTCTCGTCATGAACAATCGAATGGTTTTTTCATCATTCAATTTCGAGCGTTTGGGTGGAACTTGATTTTTTGCTGTGAAAGGTAGATTTTTTGGGGAGACCTCGTGAAGAAAAATTTTGGCAACTTTTTCGAAAATCACCCAAAATTCAAAAACTAATACATTTTCGGAATCCTCGATTCAAGCACTGTGGAATGTTTTTTTCATCATTCAATTTCGAGCATTTGGGTCGAAGTTGGTTTTTTGTTGGGAAGGGTAGATTTTTGGGGGAGACCTCGTGAGGAAAAATTCTGGCAACTTTTTCGAAAATCACCCAAAATGCAAAAACTAATACATTTTCGGAATCCTCTCGTCGAGGTATGGCCTAATTTTGAAGAATTTTTCAAGATTGGGTCAGAAGGGGAGGAGAAATAGTTTACCCACTTTTTCTTTCAGATGTAGAGAATAAATTGAGTTTATGTCAAGAATTTGTGGACGTAATAATTTTTTTTTAAAAGGAAAATTTTGATTTTCATATCAAGACACTGTTTTCTACACTTGATACAACCTACCCTCTTATTTTTATGAAAGAAAAAAATCTAGATTTACTCATGTATTAAAACAAAACTTATTTCCCACGTGATCTTTGATTAAGTATGTGAATTTTTTTGACTTGAAAATATTTCACCTTTCAAATTAGAAAAGAAAGTTCACAGTTTCATGGAATTGAAAAATTGATTTGTAATAAACTGTCACGTACCATACTTATATGTACTTAGGTGTAGTGATATTTTTGTATTCGTTTAGTGGAAAAAATTAACGACTAATTTCCTCTATTATTTGATTTACTTTTCATTTGAAAAATCTTTATTGCATGAGATGAAATTTACTGGGAAAAGATTAAGCACGGTTCATTTTCACTGAAGTCTCTGAAAATGGTTTTATTTTTTAATAATATATTTTCAAAGTAGTTATGTGCCTCTGTTTTTACGTACAGAATGATTCATAAAGTATCTAGTCTCTTACTTATACGTACCTATCTGTTTTAATTCTCCAAATCCGTCCGGACTCACCTCACTTTACAATAACGCTAGTTTTTTTTAATATTAGTAGGTATCTAACCTTATCCATAATCAATTTTGTGTTGGATTTTTAATCAGTATCTGCCGTCTGCCTTAATTGACTTTATTCGAACAACTTGAAAAATGGGGACGACAAAATCAACAATTTTGGAAAATTTTGGTTTCATGGCGTACCCATTACGGAAGTTTTTCGAAAATTTTACTTTGTCTAGCCTTTTGATTTTGAGGTTTGGTTGGACCTTTTAATCTCTGGTTTGACTTTCTCGTTTCCTTTCTCTACTTCCAATTTGTAAAAAAATTTCATCGTTCATCTTGTAAAATGTTCTCTTTTTAAATTCAAATTTTGTAGTTCAATGAGTAAATTTCTTAATAAATTTCGTGCCCTACAAATTAACTAAGCTGTCGAGACCTTATTTAAAGAAAAATGTTTTAGAAATAAGGCTCGCTAATTTGAAAATTTTCGAAGACAATTCAATTGAAATTTAATGTTCTCTATCGGGGTGATAATTTTATGCGTCAGCAATTCAGCATGGCCCGCACAAGTGCATAACGCTTGAAAATTCCTAACAAAATATTTCCTTTGTTATTCATTTTGATCAAGTCTATAACCAAATCTATTCTATTAGGTTAAATTGTTCGATTTTTGCACCGTATTGGAGTTTTGAACATGTTACTTTTATTTTGCTGGAAAAAGTCCATTTTGGGGCAATACCTCAACCGATTTTTTTTTCGCTTTTCTAAAGAGTGAGACAATGATGCAAACAGTAGAGATATGATGAATAATCATGATTTTTTTTCCTGTCAAATCTACTCAAGTCCATTCAAGATGGGCACCAGTACCACAGATTCAAATGGGTGCAATTTTTGAAACGACGAGTTCTGAAACCTTTTTACTCACAATTTCTGATACCTCGCTTGATTTCTTGATTTTTTTTGGCCAATTATTGAGTTCTCGTACATTTACCTGAAACCGTTTCCTCGAATGAAAATACACTCAAATGAACCCTCACCTGAATTTTATGGTTTTCCGGAATCCATGAATGCCCAAATCAATCAAGAAAACAGTTTCGCTACTTCTCACTGATTTTTTTATCATTTTTTTTTTTGTTGAATACGATGCCCGATGAAAAATTTTCAGATCAAAAATGTCCCAATCTAATTTTATCAAATTACATCAAATCATATCTCATTGTATCAATTCATATCTGAAAAAAATATGAAGGTTCAGATGCAGTTTGATACGATGTGATCAAATGTCATCTAATTTGATCAATTCATATCTAAAAAAAAAAATTAGATGTAATTTGATATAATTTGATTGGGACATTTTTGAGATATCTGTTTTGATAAAATTTGATCTAAATCAGATATGATTTGATACGATTTTTTAATCTAAAATTTTTTCATCGGATGTATAAAAAAATTGGTATCTAATTGCATGTTTTTGTCCATTAAATTATGAATTTTTCAAAAATAAATTAAGCATAGAATTTCTTTTGGAAATGTACCTAAGTACTTTTTAATCAAGTGTGAAACTGGTTGGAAAATATTTTAGTAAGAAAAAATTGATAAATTTTCAACTTTTGAAGGGTTTTGCCCTCGTTTCACCTCCTCTCCTCCCGGCTTGAATGCATCGGAATATCATAAAAATGATTGAAGGTTCATAAATTTTTTGAATTGAATTTGGGTAATTTTTATGACCGGAAAAGAGACATCTAAAAATTTCAAAAGAGTGGTGACTTTTGAAAAAAATTTTTTGATTGGTGCCAAGTACCCAATCAACTCCCTCACGAATTAATCGTGCATATTTTTGGGTCAGCGCTTGAGGAAGGGTGTAAAATCAAAAAAGTAAGTCCATATTCGAATTCTATGTCCTCAAATTAGTGACATTCGATATGTCCCACGTCATTTGAATTTTTTGTGATACTTTTCCCCGAAATTGGGGGGCTAGGAGGGGTACTGAAGGGTCAAATCCAAAAAATGAACCAATATTCGAACTCAATGCACTCAAATACCCTAACAAACGACAGGTCACACTATTTTTCATTTTTTCGAATTTTGACCCTCTCAAAGGGGCTAATAAGAAGGTTCAGAGGAGTCGAATGAAAAAACCAAGTACATACTCGAATTCAGCGCATTCAAATTAGTATAAAATGATGTGCTACTTCACTTCTTTGATTTTTTTGAATTTTGATCAAAATTTTGGACCTTTGTACCCCTCCTTCCAAGGGTCCGGAGATCCCATTTTGAAAATTTGTTGAAAAGAGGGTGAAAAGGGCTACTAACTGTAATTTTTTCAGATTTTCAAATGGTAGCTTTCATCTTTTGTTCTCATCATGAAAGTTGAGCTTTCACCACCACCGCATCGTTCAACTTTGAGCTTTTCAAAATATGATTATTGATTTTGAATTTTCTTGCAATTTTCTTTCAGATCCGTATCTCAAGATATGAGTTTTTAAAGTTGGGCAATTGTGCTAAAAATCGTAATTGCGTAAAAATTTCGAGACCCCCTCCCATCCAAATTAAGGCAAAATTTTAATAAAATCACAAGAAAATCAATTGAGCTATTTTGTATCACAGTGATATCCATCAATCAAGCAGAGAGAATTCTTCGACCACATCACAAACGGCAATAAGCCTATTTGCATCCTGCCCCACCTCCCCTCACCTACGAAATAAAAACCATCTCGTACAACACCACCACGACCTCACCACAAACCCCAACATACGAGAGCACCGGAGTCGAAATTTTCGAGGGTTAAACCATCGCATCGGTTGGTAGAACAGAGCAATGGCGATAAAATAAGTTATCTTGATGCAGTGGTGCTAATACGGGCGGCAGTATCGGCCCAATGCATCCATCCGTATAATACCGAGATAAAAACAATAGATAACTAGAAACAGACCAAAGGTTGAGTAAGCCACGGTCTACACAGAGGTCATTTTTCACCAACGTAATTATTTTATTACTCGGAAATGTTCGCCGTTTTCACACTATCGAATAAGCCATACACACTTCTCGAAGGTTAAATTTGTGTATGCTCATCCGAGCAAAAGATACGTCAAGAAATCGTTTGAAGAAAATGAAAAAAAAAAAGGTATACAGAGAATATAAAATAGCCTCACCTTTCATAAAAAAAACACGCGTGAATTATATACCTACGTATCAAAAGCACAAGCTCATCCTTCATATCAGCTCATTAGGCGAACTCTGGCGAGGTTAGGGACGCGATGCAGCTAGCAAACGTCTCGAGTCAGGCTCCAGATGCGAAATCACATCGCGGAATGTAATCGAAATGCAGACGAAGTCGCATCTCATAACGCAGAAGATGCTTAAGACGAATTTGCTTGTAAAAAATGCGGTTCCATAATTATGCAAATATTGTTTGTTTCTTTCCAAGTTCAAACAAAGCAGACGGCAGTTTATTAAAATGGAATTCTTGATTTCGAAGAAAATTCTATTTACATTTTAAATGCAACGAAATGAAAAGAAAGGAAAATGGAAAATTCGTTGGTGCGTGATTAAACCCAAGTTTTAGCTTCTAAACGCTGGCTTGAAACTGTATGCGGCGTTAAATTCTAATGAAAAATCACTCGAAAAAAAAACACAGTACCAGGAAAAACAAGCAAAATGAAAAATCAATTGGAAAAAAAATGTTGAAGGAAAAACAAACAAAATGAATAAAAAAACAACCAACTAAGACAACAGTAAATAAAGAACTGAAAAAATAAAAATAAAACGTCGACTGTATACACCTAAAGCTGAGGCTCTTACCTGTAGTGGAGCCAATTAGTATTTTACGTCAAATTTCACGCCCATAGACGGCAACGGCGGCGCGAATTATTCGTGTCAAGATGAAAATTACGCGGTGAAAATTTTTCTCGAAACCGAGCACGGTTTAAAAATTAACTCTGCGGCTCGAGTCGGCTCGTTAATGTGAACGAAGATAAATTCGCATTGAAAGGTAAAGGACCTAAGACGGGCTGGTAATAAATATAAGTCGATTTTAACCCTCAAAAAGGTGTCCTAGTTGACGCGTTAATTTCTCTCGTTATAGTGTTTTTTTTTCAACCTGCTCGGCGGGATTTTATCGTTTCGTCGTATTTAACGAAATTCGCGACGATGAGTCTGGAAAACGAGATAGAGTAATATTCTTCTATGCACAGGAATGACCGTTTATGACGTGGAATTAAATTGGAACGCCCTATACGCCTATTTTTTGCCTTCACTTGTTGCTTCTGCACTGTATTTCGCGTCTACCGAGTAGATGGTCGCCGTAATTGATGTTAATTTGTCTTCTCTTTTTTTTTTCTTCGCCATGTAAATGGTCAAGTCGACGGGGTTTTTTGAGAGTAAAAAAAAAAATCGATTTTGTGAACTTTGACGTAGTTTCTAAATGAACGTTGATGTGTACATTGAGGGGTATTTTGTTGTCATGTAGTTATTATTACATGTCGACCGAATGACAACAATGCGATGCCCATTTGTTTGAAATTTTTTTCAGGCCGATGCGTTAATATTTTATGGCCGGCGAGGTTAAAACAATACAGGTCTGGAAGAGTGTTTGAATTATATGACGAGACTTTTGGGTAAATTTTTTTTTTCAGGTGGGAATCGTAGGCTCGGTGGGCTGATTTTTTTTCAAGGATAATGCCGAATCGGCTAATTTGAAGGGTTTCGAATGGTAATGAGGATTGAAGATTGAAAATTAGTACGAATGGGTTTTTATTTAATAATTTAATGGGAATTTGGTAAACGAAAGGTTAAAAAATTCATTGGTCGAGAAATCAACAGAATGGTATAAATTTTGGAGTCGTTTGAATTTTTCATGTCGGTTGATTGGTATCACTGGTGTCCTAAAATTTTTCGGGATGTGGCATAGTTTTGAAGAGATTAGGTAAGATTTTTTTGACTGGATTATGGTACTTTTTAGAGATTTAAATTGGATATTTGAGAAAGAAGTTGAAAATGACTTTTTTTCATACACTCCGCCCATTAGAAGGAGAGGGGCAAAGGTGAGATCAATCGATTGTGCTCTCATATGTTGATGTTTTTTGTATTTGTACTCGCCTCCTTTTTTGGGTGGGGCTTCAGAAATGGTACGTACCTTATCCTTTGAAGAGAAAAGGTGGGGTGCGGGATTATTCGATTGTGCTCATTTTGTGCTGACAATATCCGCCCACAGAAGAAAGGCAGCACAAAATAGCACAAATGGAGCTCAATCGATTGACGTATCTCCAATTCCTTCACGCCAAATGGATGGAGCACCATTTCTGACGCACCGCCCTGACCTACATTCATTTTTATGGGAAGGGATCGACCACAAACAAAATAATTGTCAATATACGAGAGCACACACCGAGTACAGTTGATTGATCCCTCTTTTACCTTCTCCTTTGAATGGGTGGGGTGTTTGAAATGGAGCCTGAAAAGATCTGATGACTTGAACTAAGGACCTTATTTGGAAAATTTTCAAAATCAGGAACTTTTTGACAAATCAGGAAGAAGAAAATTGAAAAAAATCAGCATTCCCTCGTATATGGATGGAAAATCTTTCAGAAAAATACCTGATTCTTAAGAAAACGGAGCTGAGGAACCGCAAAGCTTAATGTAGAATAATTTTTGAAAAGACACAGCTTTTTGCTATTTGTGATACCGCATACAAAAAGAGGTTATTGCCCAAAGACGAGTTTTGAGAAAAACTTTTTCAAGTTTTGAACGTGTTTTTTTTTTATTTTTTCAAATTTGAAAGAAAAGTGAAAATTTTTTCTAGTTCTATGCGACTTTAACACACTCCATTTGACCGAATCATTCACACTTTTTCCATCACTTTGAAAAAATATTTCTTCAGAATTTTTGGGTTTTTTCCCTCTTCATTCAATTATTTTAGAAATCATTTTTTTCCTATTTCAAAGGGAATAATCGACTAGGCGATGGTTTTTCTGGATTCTGCATGGGATTGTATGCGAAAATACAAAATAAGGGGGGGATCTGAGCATTTTTGGGCATTTTTGACTTTTTTTCCTCGCGTAAAAATCATTTTTCATCACTTTAAAGTCAAGTAATCAAACTGGCGATATTTTTATTGGATTCTACGTGAAATTTTATAGAAGGATCAATCACCAACTCCAAACTCGTTTTTTTGGGGCAATGCCTCTTTTTCGTATATGCGGCCTCACATTTTGGAATGTAGTGCCACCTCAGCCACCGTTAACAATAAACATCAAAATAGGATGCCACGCAGGGGTGTTCCCAAGAGAGAGCCTTAGGAGGCTCGAGCTCAGTCCTTAAAATCAAAAAAGAGATTTTTTTGATACAATTAATACCCATGTAAAAAAGAGTATTTTTTTGTTCTTTAAATAATATTTTTCAAAAAAATGTCCGCCCTCGCTTCGTTCGGGCGGTATTTTAATAATTTTATTTTGATAATTAATGAGTTTTCATCGATTTTTCTGTCACAAATCACTGATTTCTCGATCAGTTTTCAATTTTTCAGAAAAAATCAATAATTTTGATTGAAAGATCAGTGTGAAATGTTTGATTTGAAATTTGATCATTCCTCCATATTTTTTTCGAATTCTCAGCCCATCCCTTAGATAATTAATTTCATGGACACGTTTTGTCTACAGCAAGGTGATTAAAAAGTTGAAGATTGTGGATTTGAAATTTTTAGAATATTTTGTACAGAATTTCAAATTGCTCACTCGAACATCCTAAAATCGAGTTGAAATTATTGATAAACTAGAGCAATTTTTGATGAAATTTTTTCAAAAAATTTAATGATGCTGACAAATACATTTTAATTTACCCAATTTTCGTACGATTCGTAAAATTCTTTGTGTTTCTTTTGGAACTTTTCTGGAAAAATTCTGCCAATCAAAATCTTATCAATCAAAAATTATTTTAGGCGACCAAAAAAATTTCATTTCTATTTCAAGAAGTTTGAGTGAACAATTTGAATTTGGTAAAAATCAATAAATCCTTAAATGCACAAATGCAGTTTTTCAGCTCCCTTGTTGAAGGTAAAAATATGTAATATCCAATTTCGGTGCCAATAGTTCAGGGAGGTGTAGATAATGAAATCTCATCGGTGGGAGGATGCTCAAGGTTATTTCCTGCAGGTAGCGCTTTTCAGAAGTGAGAAAATCGTGTTTTTTTTTTACCAACAATGAATCACTTTTGAGATTTTTTCGTTATGTCCTCTTTATGATGAGAGCTCAAAATTGTTTTGAAGTTTTATTTCAAAATAAACCTCTTCATCACTATTTGTCAAAATCCAGGAAATGTATTTCTCATCAGCTCCAACAAGAAATATGTTTAGCTAAATTTTCTTCTTTTTTTTTCCATAGTTTAATCAAAAACCAATGTCGAATGGTTCAGAAATTTCGAAAAAAAGTTTTGAAAATAGATACATCTGCTGAAAAATTAATTTTTTAAAAAAAATGGGCTGTATAGGAAAAAATACTTTTCTACCAAAATTTTGTTTTCAATTTTTCTTGAGTTTTATGCTAAATTTTCTTGGAGTGATTTCAGACCACTGTTGAGAATTTATCGAGAAATTTCATTTTTAAGATGATTTCAACAAAAATGGTTGAAAAAATCGGAAGAAATTTTTCATTTTTAAAGTAGAATCTTCCATTTGAACCATATACGTAAATTATTTCGTCAACATTCAGAAATTTTTAGATCCCTGTGTATAAATTCTGCTATATACTTTGTCAAATTCATTGCCAAATACATACATAGGTACCTACCTAACTGAAAAAAAATGAAACTTGGAGTCGATTTGAATTTCGTGACTTTTCTGCAAAAAAGCAACATCACTTGATACTCACGCTCAAAATTTTATGATTGAAAAAAAAATATATTTCAAGATTTCTTCGCATCGATGTATAAAAACGCTGAAATATTTCTATCTCTTCTAATATGCGTAAATTAAACTGAAATTTTTTGCTTGTGTAACAGTTTGTCCATCTCCTTAACGTAACAGTCATGGAAAAATTTTGCTTGATGGTAAAAAATTCAACTATAATTTATATAAACTTCAACTTGACTTCTCTATTTTGACCCTAGCATCTCGCAAACCCCCGATGTTTATTTTTTCATTTAGATACCTTTGCATGCAGGTAAAAATATAAGTAGACATTTTGGTAAATTTAAATTTTGTAACTATGGAAACAAGGACTACATGGTATGTTTTTGTACAATTTTTTGTCTACCGCTTATCTCACTTCTTCTTTACCTCCCTATATCTGTCAGAAAAAAATTGTTCACTACGACCGACGTTGAAACAGACGTCTAATCCATCTTATTTCTCAAGGCGGTGGCTTTGTAAGTTTGTACGTCGGAAAATTATTAAATCTTGAGACGAAAAATTTTTCGACAAGGTTGGGTTCGTAAGCATGCGTTTTGACAATGAGTCTTCTTTGTTGACTTTTGTTCAAGACTCGAGTACAGAAATGCGAAACTATGAAAATAAAGGATTTTTGCGAGCTGTAAGTTCAAGTACGTAAGTAGGCATTTGGTAGGGTATAATGTTCCCAAGGTCGAATATACACTATATATGTACAGATTATTTGACTTGGGAAAGCATAATTTTTTGGGTCTTTCCTGTAGAGAAGAGATGTTGAAAAAATGTTCAAATTTTATAGATACTTTGAGCTGTGATGAGTACATTTTTTTGAAATTAGCACAATCGAAAATTTAAAAAATATTTTTCATGCTATAACAAAAATGCGTTGGAAAAATTCAGTCATTTTTTTTCTGAAACATTCTTAAAATTGAAGATGTTTTAAATGATTATTTTATTCCAAATTAGAAAAACTCGTCATAATTTTTGGCGCATCTTCAAAAAAAAAACTCCTAAATTTTTATTCATCAATTGGCATCAAAAAAATATCAAATATCAAAAATTAATTTTTGGGTAGATTCCTCCTCAAAATACACGTCTTCCTTCAAAATAAAAGCTAAAAAACGATAAATATGTTTAAAATACTGAGTTCGAAAATTCTGAAAATCCGAAGTACTCAAGTACAAAATTTTGTAAAAAAAAAAAGTCTAAAAATATCTACTCTTACGAAAAAATTAGGTATCTACAAAATGACGTTAAAAATTTGTAAATCCGAAAATAGAATGTGAAAAGTTATACCTACTAATAAGACACGACTGAAGGGGACAGAAAGAAATTTGATTTTACCCCAGATGAAAAATTTGCAGTTTCAAGTGAGAAATTTTCAAAAGTGATGATAAAAAATATCTTCTTGGGAATTTTTGTTTGAATAAGGTATTGCAATATAATTGAACCACTCTCTCATTTATAAATAAGTGAAAATTATCGAATACCACTGAAAAACAGTCAGAATTGCAGCACAGGAGAAATCAATGAAAATTCACAAAAAATCAGTAAAATTTTTGAATTTAGCTGAAAAATCAGTGAATTTTGCTGATTTTTTCTGTGCTGCAATTTCGACTGTTCAGCAGTGACTTTTCACTGATTCAGAATGAGAGAGCAGTCATTTTCTAAACCCCATAACTCCATGTGAGTTCGAAAAAAAACCACCCCTAGGGGGTCAAAATTTGGTCAACTCTCTAAGGGTGGTTTTTTATGCGAAATTGCGAACTCAAATAAACTTATGGGGTTTTGTAAATGGTTCAAATATTATATTTCACAACAAGGGAGAAAAAATTGAATCGAAATGAGGTGGATCTGTGTCAGAGATTTTTGATTTTCATCGCCCCTCCAATGCTCTTATTTCGGCTTTCTTCTGTTTCGAGGCTGTAAAAATAGTTGCAATAGCTTTTGTCCAATTTGAAAAATTATCGAGTTTTTCAGAAAAATTTTTCTCAATGTTTAAAAACTTGTGAAGCGATAAAAATTTAATTAGAGTTAGTAAAAAGCCTACAAGTAGCAACAAAATCAATTCAATTATTGCTGACACTGCCAAAAAAAATGATCAAAGTCCTCAAAGATCTGAACAACACAAACTTTGAATTGAAAAAGATTATAGGAACAAGAACAATACGATCTTCCAACCATTTCGTCTAAAATATTCTCAAAAGCGATGATTTTCAAGAAGAGAGTCAGAAACAACATCTAACTCTTACCTACTTCTCAGATTGTACAACACCAATAAAAATAAATTTCACTCATTTGCTGACGAACCATTTTTATCTTCGGAAGCAAATCCAAAAATGAAAATTTTTCCAATTATTTTACCAAATTTCATCTTCTCTATGAAACTATTGGAAGTCGAAAAAATTACAACAAAACCATTTTACAATCAAAACAACTGATTAAATTTTGAAAATTTTTTTAACCAATTTGAATGATTTTTGCTACCTACTTGTCCAAAAAATTTGAACAAAATGGAAGAAATTCCGTCAATTTAATAATCCTAAGCAATGAATAATGTTCCTTTCTCTCTTACTAATGACAAAATTCTAGACATTCTATAGAAGGGTAGCCAAATTTAAGTTTTACCCTCCCTCTTCTTCTCTCGATTTCCTCTAAAAACTAAACTTTTATGCTGATTCTTTCCTAATTTCAAGTGATTTTTGCAGTATTCGAAGAAAATTATGTTCTCTTGCAAATTTTTTCCTACTTCATTTTAATTTTCTACTGTTGAGATTATCTGGGGTATTTTTTCGAGTTTTTCATTTCAAGAAGGAATCATCTCAGACCAAAATTTACTCTGAATTTTTTTGTACAATTTTGATTCAAAGCTTCTGTCTATGAAATTGGGTACAGATACGAGAGGGAAACTATCCTTACGAATAAAAATTTAAGCCAATTTTTTTTACATTGAAAATTTATCGAGATGAAAAATTCGAAAAAACACATCAAAGTAGACACCTTCTGTCGGCTTTTTTTTGGGTAAAATTTCTTTTGAAATATCAAGCGAACTTCTTTTTTTTCACTCTTGTATTTGTATGGTATACATATTTTTTATTGCTTAATCAAATTACGCACGTGAAAAACTCGTTTTAGTGAACTGTTTTGTCTCATATTACGTTAGTATTTTTTTGTGTTATCATTTTGATGGATTGACAATCACATGTATTTAGAGAAGGTTAATTTTAGCCATCGTTGACGTTAGTACTTTCAAGTCACATTGCTCGAGAGCTGAATTTTTTCGAGAATGAAATCGAGATGCATAGATTTCATCAAATCTGTAATTCAATTCACAAATAAAAAAGTGATCATTCTGAATGAACAATTATATTAACAAGATGACCACATCTTGGGAATAAACCTACGTCACTATCGACTCTCTACAAAGCACCCAATCCATCTCGAATAATTACATCCACCGTAGATTTTTAAGGCCTCGACGATCACGTCCATAATTCCAACATTAGTTCCAAACACGAGTAAGGCCGGATACCTCATAAGACGTCGCTGACGGTTAATAATAAAATAAATTCCACCCATTCGGCAATCTGGAAGCTTACGTAAGTTGATTCAGTTAACCGCATAATCGCTGCCGGATCGAGCCAGCTCGTACACATATTAAAACGACATTTTACCAGCCAGGCGTCATCTTATAGTGCGAAAATTCGCGCTCGTACGTGGATTACACATATAAAATTCAAACCTCCCTCCATCCTCTGCAACGAAAACTCGAACACCGTTGCGTGTACGTAATTACGAAATAGGTAAAATTTCATCGACAGAATTTACCGATTCGACGTCGTCGTCGAATTGGGTATAATCGCGAAAAGCTCATTTCGATCAGTGATGGCTCGCGGCGCATCGCATTAATGGGTTAGCGAAGTAATCGAGCGTATTTATAAAGTAATCTATTTTCTCACCGGCGTATTTGTAATACGGGCAGGAATCGGGGTACGAAATTTTATATTTCTAATTCGCTGCTGCGGAGAAAAAAAATGAAAAAAAAAGGAAGGAGGAAAAAAAACGACGTGATGAAAATACGCTCTCTCTTTCTCCGTCTATGAATCGGGAGGTGGGGGAGGAAAAGTATATGGGAGAGCAGGACGACACGTTGGAAAGAAATATAAGAGGGGATGGGCGAATGTTTTGGAATATTAAGGTGTCAAATTAATTATTGGGAATGCTAACGTTAGAAATACATATCTAAACATAAAATTAGATTTATGAACAAACTTCGTGTTTCGAATTTAATTAAAAGCTATAATAGCAAAATCATAAATTAAATGATAAAGAAAGGGTCCGTATAGTGGCTAAAACGGTTGGAATTCGCGCGCTCTTAGTTCGAGTAGGTGATTTAAAACACGGTGTAGGATTTTGCCGAGGCAGAGCAAAAGAGAGAGACGAAGAGAACGCCACGCCAGAGTACATAAGGGATGGCGGCCGTATCGGCGTGAGGCGGAGGGAGACGCCGAGGACGAGGATTTACCTGATAGTCGGAAGAAGTGTTAAGGGTAGCTTATAACTGCAGCGGCAATAGCAGCCGAAATTCGCCCGCCTTTATCTCCTTTGTCAACAATGATTCGTTTTAGATACATCTCTGTACGTTCGCCCTCCCCGTCCCAACTTCCCCTGACCCTGTAACCCTGTTTCGGGCTCGGCAACGGTACGTCCCCGTCCCGGCAGCGTTCGAGCCACCGACGACGACCGTGATTCCTATAAGCGTATAAAATCGTCGTCTTTGTAACCTTTAACGAAAATTAAAAGGTTTTAGAAATCAGTTCTTTACTATTTCATTTAGCCAAAAACGTAAAATACACCGTTTTCTAATTAAATAGGCCCGGCAATTCGTGGGCTGGCTCGACGGGCCGGCCCTGCCCGCGAAAACGAATTAAATGCACCCTTTTGTTAAATAATATCGTTTCTTACAGTCGGGCCAAGTTTTTAATACCTTTAATTATACGGCAATAACAGTCGCGGTTTCGTTTATCCAATTTTCGCCGTACGTACTAATTTTACAAGCGGTATAAATTTTTCAAAAACGTTTTACACCGTGTTTTTTTTTTCTCTCTCTCCTCGACCCTGGTTTCGCACTCTTTATGCATATAACGAGATGCTCTTTTCTTAATGTTTAATAGCCGCGTATTTCTGTAGCATATTCAAACGATACCGAACGAGAGCGAGTTACTTGAGAATTTAATTAACGACCGAGTAAGGGGGTTGTATCGTATTACCGATGGTGTATTTGCCGGATGTTTGTGTGTCTGCGATGCGCTGAAATCAGAGAACCGTGTGCGATTCAATGTTGTTTGATGATGATTAAAAAAAATCGTGTGAAATATATCAATTTAAAAGCGTTTTTAAAAAGCTTAGGTAGCGAGTTTGCGTTTATTTATTTATTTTTTTTACTTATTATTCGTGCTCTGCGAGTAGAAAAATACGTGGGTGGTGAAAGGCGAAGGTGTGCTTGGTTTTTATTCCGTACTCGAATAAATATTAAGGAGATACTTGGTTATAATATTTTATTTATGTACTTTGATGAGAATATGTGTTTGGATTTTTGATTTGTGTGTATTATGTAAATGTGTACTAATTGGAATGTATTTTTTTGTATGTTTGTGTAGGAATGCGAATATGGCGATGGTGGCTTTTAAACGACTGATTTTTTAATTGGTTTGAAAATGCACCAGATGCCTGATCAGCATCGTTTGAGTTTACCGCCGCATGCTAGTCAATTTTTAAATCCCGCTGCCATGCGAAGACCGAATTTCCTTCAGCAGATGGCTATTCAACAGCAACAGCTAGTTCATCATTTGCAGATGAGCCAACGTCAGTATATGTTACAGCACGGTATACCAGTCCAGCCGGATATTCCTGGAGCGCAGCCGCCTCATGCCAGAGGTGAGTTTGGATGTCTGTTTATTGGTTGGGGGTGAGAGGGTATTTCGCTCTGTTGTTCTCCTGAGCGAAAACAACGCTGTATAATCATTCGATTGGGTGCTCCTGGCGCAGAACCCCCCTCGTGCCAAGGTGTTGATTTTCAAGGTGGTTTTGAGAGTTGTGTGTTGAGCTGAGGATTTGGCAAAATTATACGACGATTTTTTGCCTCCCATCTCCTCTTTTCTTCCTTTCATCCTTTTCAGGCAGTAAAATTGATATTCAGTGTTGAGTTAGTGCGATAGAGTTTGTAAATTTGGCATTTTTTTTCAATTTAATTGAATTAATATGGTTTTTCGAATACTCCTGGCGCAGAACCCCCTCTCTCCTCTCATGCTAAAATTGAATAATTGGCATTTGGTGTTGAGTTGGTGTGATAAGAGTTTGAAAATTTGACTTTTTTTCAATTTAATAATTGAATTAATGGTTTTTCGAATACTACTGGCGCAACCCCCCCCCCCATGCTAAAACTGAATAATTGGCATTTTAGTGTCGAGTTGATGGAATAGAGTTTGAAAATTTGGCAATTTTTTCTCAATTTAATTGAATTAATGGTTTTTCGAATACTCCTGGCGCAGAACCCCCCTCATGCTAAAACTGAATAGTTGGCATTTGGTGTTGAGTTGGTGTGATAAGAGTTTGAAAATTTTACATTTTTTTTCTCAATCTAATTGAATTAATGGTTTTTTGAATACTCCTGGCGCAGAATCCCTCTCATGCTATAGCCGAATAATTGGCATTTTGGTGTCGAGTTGATGGGATAGAGTTTGAAAATGTGGCATTTTTTTTCAATTTGATTGAATTAATGGTTTTTCGAATACTCCTGGCGCAAAACCTCCTCATACTAAAACTGAATAATTGGAATTTGGTGTTGAATTGGTGTGATAGGGTTTGAAAATTTGACTTTTTTTCAATTCAATTGAATTAATGGTTTTTCAAATACTCCTGGCGCAGAACCGCCTCCCCCCGCCTCAAACTACCATCTTATCATATCCTAACTCCCTGTTTAACCACGTACATTTCAAATCAGATTGAAAGACACCATGCCATTTCAGTAACTGAATCCCTCCTTTCCTTCCCTTTTGATTTTATTGGATTGGGGTGGTGAATTGGAAAGTCGTGGTAGCGTTGGAAATTTTGTTGAGTTTTGTCAAATCAATTTGAATCAATATATCTTTTAGATACTCCTGGCGCAGAACTCCTTTTGTGAAAAATGGATTGAAATGTTCTTTTCGTAGTCCAATTTAGGATTTGGGTGTTGAAATGAGGATGTGATAATATGATATGACAGTTGAATGCTTTCTTTCCTTTCTTTCCACGCGATTGAGTTGGGGTGGTGAGTTGGAAAATTATATTTGGAGTTGAAAAATTTGGCAATTTTTGTCTATTTGATTGAATCAATATTTTTCCGGTGCTCCTGGCGCAGAACCCTCCTTATATGTTGAAAATAATGTGAAATCACTTCTTTTAATTTGATTTGAGGCTGTGGCGTTTAAACGAAGGTTTGATGATATGGCGAGATGGATTCATCACTTTTCCTTTTTTCTGGATATTTAGATTTGGATTCTTACAAAAAACATCATACTTGAGGTTGGATAATTTTAATGATTTTTGTAGTAGTCAACCCAAATTATATTGACGAGTGTTTCTTTTTTTTTGATGCTCCTGGCGCAGAACCCTCATATGTTATAAATGAAATGGAATGACGCATTTTGATTTGATTTGGAGTGTAGGTGCAAAAACAGGATGTTTAGATATGATAAGGTGATTAAATTCACCTTTCCTTGCTGATTTGAATGATCAGATTTGTGGAACGAGGTAAAAAAAATCAAGGGTGGAGTTGAAAAATGTTGGCGATTTTTGGAAATGTAGGTAAATGAATCAACATTTTTTCGGACAGTTTTGGCGCAGAATCCATTTATGCTAGAATTAAATCAAAATTTCTCCTTGGGGATTGAAAAAGAGGATATGACGAAAAAAAGACAATTGAATCATTTTTTTACTTTCCTCTCCAAATAATTGGATTGGGATAATATGTTGGAAAATCATTCTTCGAGTTGGAAATTTAGTAAATTTTTGTCAATTTGATTGAATCAATATTTTTTCAATAACTACTCCTGGCGCAAAACCCTTTCCCGAGAAATGATTTCTCTTGATTTAATTTGGGGTTTAGAGGTAGAGGTTGAAACGGTGGCTGAATCCTTTCTTGCTTTCCTTTTCAAACGATTGGATAGGGGTGATGAGTTCAAAAATTATATTTGAAGTTGACAAATTTAGTATGTTTATCAATTCAATTGATTCAATTTTTTCTTTCACTCCTGGCGCAGAACCCCCTCTTGTTAAAATTTAATTAAAAATACATCTCTCAGTTTAAATTTGAGGTTTAGGTACTAAAATGAAGTGTTTGACGTTATTTTTATTTTTTTTTTAAAAAAAACCGGTCAAATCTTTTCTACCTGAATTAAGGTAGTGAGTTGGAAAATCATGCATTCGTTTTTCATTTTGATACATAAATTTCGTCGGTATCATGCGATGAAGAATAGAAATGTTAAATATCCTATATTTTCAAAGAACTCGGAATTTCATATTTTTGAAATTTTTCTGGGATTTAGAGATTGATTGTAAAAAGGGGTTGTATAGAGTATTTCAATTATTATGATAGATCAATTTTTCTCACTTGGAATGAAATTTGAAAAAATTCGAGGTTCGGGAATGGAAAACTTTATTGGAGTTTCGTGTCGAATTTTCTCTTTTGCTTCATTTACTTGATTCAGTTTTGTTGTTTATTCCCATACTTCCCAATGTGAATCAATTCATTAATGAAACAAATGAAGGGCAAAATTAAATTATGAGTTAATTTTTATAAAAATATCGTGTTTTTTTTTAATCAAAATTTTTCCACGAAAATGTGTTGGAGTATTTTTTGAGTGGTAGGAAGATGGGGAGGGGGGGGAATATAGATGAAGAAAACAGGAATTTTTTAATTTCAATTGGACCCCTCCATTACAATTTTTAAAGCAACGTTTAAATTGTCTTTTCAGAACTTTTTCTCAATTTTTGAGAGCGTAAAAAATAATTGTATAGATATCTTTTTAAAAAAGTCAGAATTGAAGTGCAGAAAAGCTTGAGAAATTTAAATTTCAACGAAATTTCATCAAGTCATAATTTCTCTGCAATCTTTTAATTTTTCGTCATTCAATCCGAACCGTTCGAATAATTTCGATCATTCACATTCTACTCTTAACCTCTTCTCATCATCTAAAGAGGGGAAACTGGAAAATGATAAAATAACAATTTCGGGTTTTTGTTGTTATTTGTATTTTAAATGGTTGAATTTACAAATTACTGAATATTATTTTTTTAAATCCAATTTCATCACTGTGTCTTTCACAGCTCCCCTTTTTCAGATGGTGATAGAAGCTCGAAAAGGGTTGAATGCTCAACGATCGAAACGTTTCGAACGGTTCAGAAACCAGCCTAATTTTAGGAAAACTGTCCATTTAATGAATTTCTTAGAATTCGATGTCATTATTTCTTTTATCAAATCTCATATTTCAACAAATATTTTCTAAAAAAAACTATAAAAAGACGTTAAACAAAAAATTAGGTCTCAAAATTTTTCCACACTCGACGAAAAATTCATGGACAGAGGTTTATAATTATAATTTCCCAATGTTTTTACCTATCACATAATCATCTTTTTCATGACCTATTTTCTTGTAATTTTTCTCTGCCAATGGAAGAGAAAATTATTGAAAATTTTTTCTCAAAAAAGAACAGTTTTTCGTGCAATTTATTTCTCATTTTCGAATTTTTCTATAAATTGTATAATAATAATTTCAAAACTCCCAAGATGACAAAAAATTGCTACAACGAAAAAATTCATTTCGAAACGAACAAAAAAAAATGAATCCCAGAGACACATAAAATAGCTACAAAAGCTCTCGAATCGGTATTCCAATAAATTCGTCTCTCTCTAACCTATACCTTTCCATCGGCAAAAAAAACGAGCTTTGTAAAAAACCGCATCTTAATGTGTATCGTACCGTTGCACCGCGGCAGCAATTGGAAAAATACTTCATTACGACATCTAAAAGTATAAATACAAAATAGAAGAAGTTTTGTTTACTTTTACCCCGGCATTTCGTTTTAAATGCCCAGCATACCGTTGCAAAAAAGAAAATAAAAATTCAGAATATATTATAAGAATTCACGCCGCTTCGATGGTTTCCTTTGCTCGGCAGGACTCGGTATAAGAATCTGATTACCAATCTCGCTGCTCGGCGCAAATTTTCTCCACAAAATGCAAATTTTTTTAAAACGAAATTATCAAAGGTGTATTTTGTCGGCGGCAAGTTTTAATACTAATTAACCGTCACCTATTGTTTTTCCAACGCTAGTAAAAGTTTATCAATAAAATCATAACAGCCGAGATGAGAAGCGTGTAATGATGGTACATATTTTCACCGAGCCATATTCTCGAGGACGGTTGGCGTCTCGTAGACGTTTTTGTGTACACAATAAGCGACGATTAAAGTGTCTCCGACAGGGTAATTTTTTGTTCGCCACGTTCGCCGCGAGTTGCAGTCACCCAACGGCTGGGAAATATAATTCAATCATTGTCTGCCGGCGATTAATTAAAAATCTTTTCTCGGTTTTAATTTTCTTTCGTCTTGGAAATTCTTCGATTCGAACAATTTTTGTGGCGAGAGATAAATTTGAATAATTAATATCGCGTCTGGATTCGGCGGATGGAAGTTTGCTAGGTACAAATGGATTCTTTTCAATACAAAGCCGCCGAACGGAGGAGATTTGTGTATTGATGCAATATGCATAGCTTGTGGGGCAAATAGAATTATACCGATGGTAGTAAATACGATTAATCTGAGTTGCAAATCTCCTCCAAAGAACGTGCTCCGAATAAGATGTTTAAGTACATTACAAACAAGGTGCACGTATTGGAAATCGAGTACTTGGACTTGGCTAAGGAGTATGGAAAATGTACAATTGTGGGACTGGGGATACACTGGCACGAATCTGCAAATATGTTTACTTATGGCTCACGCACGACTTTCGTAATACAAGTTCAAAAAGCCATCTTGGCATTGGAATGCCTTGAAATCGACCAAACCAACGTACACCTATTAAAATCAAACCCTTATAATGTCTCAGCCTAAAATAATCGAACCATCTCGAAGGAAAAAAATTAGTGTATCGAATGAAACAATCCTTAGCATACAGAAAGAAAACGATGGAACACCTACGTGGTGAAAAAAATACCCAAGCTGTGCTGAAAAAATCTTATACTAGTTGGTAAAAGTAAAACGACGAAGCATTAATAGCGCCCAGTGCTACCGATAATTACATAGCGGGATGGGCTGAGTGAGCCTTATTATGTTAGCGGCGCGTTTACATTGTACGATATGGCTATTATAAAAGAGGGATCCTTTTTAACTTAAGCTTTTAACCATTGTCGAGTGGCAGCGCTATGCTTCTTGTGTTTTAACCCTTACCCAAACACCTGCCTTTTGCTCATCCCATCGCCCTTCGTCTTCGTAGACGCGACGAAGGGACGAATGGGTTCGCTAATATGATGGTAGGTGCACTTTTTCCTCGTGTAATTGAAAATGGTGAAAAAAAACTTCCTCGTTGAGGATAAAAAATTTTCGTGTAGGTTTTTTTTTCCGTCGTGTCGTCGTTTTCAACCCAATGATGTATGTTTTTTAACGGATTGTTTCGGATTTTTTGTGTGGAGTGGTTTTTAGGTATCGAGGTGGTGAGAGGGTGGTGAATTTTTCTGGTTTTAAATATAGGTATCGTCGTAGGTGTACGAGAGTAGTATATTTTATGTCGTAGGTTTTTTATTTATTTTTTGTGTGTTTATAGAAATACGGTTGTGTTTCAGGTGCTGATTTCAACGGATTATGGAATACGATTAGTGGAGAGAATCAAGATTTGAACCAGAACACCAACAATGAAAATGCTCTAGGTATTAACGGTAAGATATGCTTGTAGATTTTATTTTTGGTGTAATGTAGATCGAGGATTTTTGGGGTAGGTTCTGGTGAAGGGAGGGTGAAAGGGATGAAATAATGTTTGAAATTTCACAAGTGAAATAATTTTTGTCAGTAGAGCAGAATCGGATTTGATAATTTTTCTGAGAATTTAGGGCAAGTGAAATTGACGAAATTTTCATTTTAAAAATTAATTATTCAAAAACATTTATAGCTGGTGGATGGAAACAGATTTTTACTAAAAATTGATTTGATTTGACAAAATTTTGATCGAAAGATGAATTTTAGGCAAAAATTATTCTTAAAAACTGTTGGTAAAATTGAAATTCCAACTAGAGAAATCAAAAATGAAAATGTTTATAAAATTATGCCAGTGTTGAAAAAAAAAGGTCAAATTTAATTGTGATATTTATTAGTAGGGCAACCCAAAATATGGTCTTTGAGAAGATAAAATATTCAATATTTATTGGTTTTCAAGAGGTAAAATATTGCTAAAAATATTCGAAAATATTGAAAATATTCAAAAATATTCGAGTACAATATGGGTATCGTTTTACTAATCTTGAAAAGAGCAAGCAAATTTTCGTATCAAAAGTATATTAAGAGCAAAAACAAAACATGGAAAATTGTAAATTACTATTATTAATATGATTAATTAATTAAATTGAATTTTTTTTACCCGTGAAAACCAATGTTACCAAATGCAAAACGCGAAAAATTCCCAAAATATTTGGAAATATTTGGGAAAAGTCGAAAAAACTGGAAAAAAGGGGAAATTTCCGGAAATTATTGATGAAAATATTCAAATAGCAATCAAATATGGGAATATATTCATTTTCAGGTGATATTCGAAATATTTGAAATGAAGTTGGGCTCATTCTGAAATGGAAAATGATTTCATCACTTTTGAAATCGGAACGCTACAAAAAAATATTCAAAAAAATATATTGGGTTGCCCTATTTATTAGGTTCATAGTTTTGAACGTAAAAATCAAATAAAATGGATCAATAAGGCTACAATACGTAGTTTCAGGAGGTATCTAATCTACTCTCTAAATTTAAATCAGTCAAAATCGACTGCTCTCTAAATTTGAATCAGTTAAAATTGACTGATTAAAAAAGCAAGTGCAACTGTAGAAATCAGTGAAAATTTGAATTTTCTCTACAAGAAGTTCAAATTTTAATAATTATAGAAATGATAATATGGAAATTTTTCACGTAAATTTCAACGAGGATATCACTTGAAATTTCAGTTTTCGAACGTCTATTAATTTGTATTTCAAAATTTAAAATCACATCTGTTGATTTTTTGTTTTTTTGCTTCTTCCTTTCACATTCTATTCTTTTTTTCCTCCAAAAAAGTATTATTGATCTGAACAATTTTTTTTTTGGAAACGCATCTAAAAATGAAGCAGATGCCCACTAAAATTCCTTCTCTCTTTTTTTCCTGGCCCTACATTTGTGGATCAAAAATCTTGGTGTATATTTTAGTCTAAAAATACAAATTGTAATTCAAACGATCCAACGATCACAACGTCTAAATTTTGAATACCTAGTTTTCCTCATCACTTTGCTCGAAATTGACAGTAGATCAGTTGTTCCCATTCGTACGAAAAGATAGGCGAATTAATTCCAATTTTTTCATGCTATGTACGAGTTGATTCCTTTTTTGGAAGGGAGGGGGATGCACGTGCCAGTTGATTTCCACTTTTTCCAATCAGTTACATTTCTGAACATTATTTTCCCTCCTCCCCTCCCACAGGTCTCGATAGATTAGATATTATGCTTTTTTAGTTTACAAAATACGATTTATATCAAATCAAAGAAAACGTTCATATTTATATTTTTAATAACACGCAATGTTTTAAAAAATATGTAGATTTTTAAGAACTCAAAAAAATGCGATGAAGTTCTATATTTAAGTTTTGGTAGGCAGGCCTCCCACAACCATGTTTGTTTGTTTTTTTTTGGAATATCTGAGTGGAAAAATTGCAAGTCGCTTAAGATTTTTTAAAAACTCATTTGCACGTGAAAAATGAAATAAGTATTTGAAAAATTCCTCTCAAGTTGGAAAATTAGTACGGTCATTTTAGGTTTGGACCCAAAAAAAAATTAGCAGGAGGGGGAAGTTTCGTATAAAAGCTCAGTAGGACACGTATTTCAATATTCCAGAACTACCCTAAAATCGGTGCATACTTTGTCCCCCTTTTGAGGGAGGCAAAGGGGTTCAAATTTTGGTTTTTGGGCCATAACTTTTGAAATTTGGCAATTAGGGGAAAAAACCAAATATGTTGCAGAGCATTAAAAAACGAACAACTTTGTCATTTATCATTTTTCCCTAGAACGTCATGGGAAGAAACTGGGGCCTTGCGAAAAAAAAAAACAATTTTGAGAATTTTCCATTAGCACAAAAAATTGCCCAAAATCGGGTTAAAGGACTTTTAGAAGTGGTCCTTTAGCACAGTACATTCCATTAGTATGTAGAATGAGAAAAAATCATAACCGACCCCTTATCTCAAAGTGGGGGGGTGGACCCTCCATACGAAAAGACGCGTTTTTCCCCGATCGTAGCTCATCTACAGTGTAAAATTCGAAAAATCGATTCAGCAGACGTTGTTGAGCGTCAAAAGATGAACATTTTACTTTCTTTACTTTTTTTCTACGTGCTCTTGGGGCCGAGCTATTGCAAAAAGAAAAAAAAAGACTGCGTGTTCGGAATTATTTTACGAATTTTAACCCCCCCCCCCTTTTGAAGAACAATTTGGATTTAGGAGCGTAATTATGATGAAAATTGGGTTTAGTAACCATAAAAACCCCAGAAATCCACTTTTGGACTATCGGTTCGCTAGATTTTACACTTGACGTAAGTAATATTTTGATCAAATTTGAAAAATTTTTGAACCCGCCCTTTGAAAAAATGGGAATCGATTTTTACGTACCCCAAAAAAGTGAGAATCAATTCACATACATTTCTGAATTAGAAAAAAGAAGAAATAGAAAATCATTTTCAGGAAAAAATAAAACAAAACATTGAAAAAAAATTGAAACAAAAAAGATTCATTTTTGAGAAAAAAAGTCGATAGTTATGATTATGAATATGATCTTGTTGGAGGGGTGGGGGGGGGGAGGAAGCTGAAAAAATGATTTCTGTAGAAGCAGAACGAAATTAATTGATAAATATTTTTCAACTTTTGGATGGTGAATTTTTTAGGTAGAAGTCAGTTGATTTTCTGAGACAGGAAAGAAAAGAAAATTGCTACCCCACCCCACCCCACCCCCTCACAGCAATACAATACTTGATCAAATCAATTTTTTTCAAAAAAGAAAATTTTCCAACTAAAATCTGGCGTTTTTAAATTCAAAATTAATTTTTTAAAATATTTTGTCGTGGGCGACGATAAATTTGTTTCAAAGATTTCATTGAAAACAAAAAGTAATTGAGAAATGGGGCTAAAAGGTAAAGGAAGAGACGAGCAACTTTGTAAAAATCTCATTTTTGAAAATTTATTACAAAATGAAACTCTTCATTGAATCTACCAACTTCGAAAATGATATTTGTACTTCGGTAAAATCCAGGAACATATACAACTCTCTTCAACTCACATATCAAAAGGGGTAGGTAAAAAAAAAATCCTCAACAACCCAATCCGCCCAAACGTTGGGTACAAATTAATGAAATAATTTCGCAAAACGGTATACAAAATAAACAAATCGGCTGCATCGCAACGAGCGAATCCGATGAAATTTTCGTACACACACAATACAATACGGTTCGAGTTAATAAAACTGACCGAAGACCATATCGTGTAAATGCGGTAATCCATTTAATCTTCGACAAACTGATATTTATAGCGACGTTTCCGTCATTGCGGTTTAACAACAATCAATCTCGTTGTAAGTTTCACGATCGTTTGTACATTTCGAGCAGGCAGGGAGTGAAGAGCGGGTGCTCGCCGCCGCGCTTGATTCCTATACACGTCTCTAAATTAACCCCTTTTTTGGCTGGTTGACGAGCGCGCCCATAAAGTGTAAACCATTATAGTCGCGTCGCCGGTCGTCGTTTACACACTGCAATTATCTTATTGTGTCGAAATTAAAGAAACAGAAAACACGAACGCGGTGGAAAGAATTAATCAGGTGAAAGCTGAAGAGGAATTTTCGCTTCGCGGAGAAGAAAGAAGACGAAGGGTGGAGGGAAGGGAACGAAAATACGAGAGCATTTTTCACATTCCATAAAATAGTGGAATTTTTAAGCTTATACAAAAAAATTAAAGTAAAATTAAACTTTGGCAAAAAAATTTACGAATACAAAAAGAAAGTAATGAAACACAAACTATAGCAACAAAGTTAACTCTGTTTACAAAACTAAAGACATTCATTAAAAATATTTTTAAGAGTTTTCTTTTTAAACTTCATAAAAAAGTATATTGTTTACTTTCTTTTCTAACAATGATAAATAAAACAGAGAAATAAGTTTATTTTTTTCTCCTACTTCACAAATCACGACCGAGCTACTCTTCTCGGTGGTTCATGAAGTAAGAATACGAAAAAAAAAACTTGAAATATTCTCGTTATTCAGCATTTTTTTAAAAATTAAATTTCGATATCTCACGCGACCCGAGTACAGTTTTATGAGCTATAAAATCTCACCAGATGGGTTTGTACGACGATGATGAAAATTATCTCCCTCCATTTGTCTCCCTTCTTCCAGATTTTCTTTATGAAATCTGCTTTTTATTTCCGCGTCATACCGATCGTTACGGAATGAGATGAGCATTTTTCCATCGCGTCACTCGAGTCGTTTGTAAATTTGGTATTTGGAAATTCAGCTGCGATGCGATGTTGGAAAATGCCTTTTTTTTTGCTTTTTCAATGGTGAACCGTGAATTCAAAGGGGTTCAAGTTGAAAAATATTAAGTATGGTCGGAATTAGTTGACCTAATTCTGTGGGTATTTTTATCGAAAGCTTATTTTTCGTAGGTCTAGTTTCAGTTTCATTATTGAATGAATATTCGAATAGGAATTTGGGTTCTCCTTCTCCTGTCACAAAATGTATAATTTGAGAATTCATTCAGAAAAAAGCTGTTTTGATTCTTTTATTCGTTGAACTATTATTCTTTTGTTTCATTTTGAATAAAGAATGAGCGATTATTTTTCAATCTTGAAGTGATTGAGTGGGATTAATTAAAGTATGATTTTTTACTTCTCAAAAATATCATATTGGGTAAAACTTTGGATATTTTTAAACTTCTTTTCAATTCTATTTACGATAATCCATTTATTTAAAGAATGGATTTCCAAAAAAAAAAGTTATTTTGAAAGGTGCGAGAGAAAGGGTGGTTTTTAATTTCATTTTTATGTCAAAATCGTACACCTTAAGACTTGAGGATTAATAAAAGCAGGTGTGTATTTTCGATAATTAATTTTAAATAGGATTTGAATTAGATTCAATATTGTCAAATGATACTTTTCACTTGCATTAAAAATTATAATTGACGGGTTCGCGATTTATATGATTTTTAGTCGAGATGGGAAAGTTTTTTAATTCTTTGATAACGAGACGAATTGAAAAATAGGTTGGATTGAGTGGTCCGAGGAGAGGGACATAAGAACAAATAAGATTTCATCTGTAAGGTAAAAATTGTGTTGGAAAATTTTATATTTTCGATTTTTGAAAAAGAAAAGCTATACTTAAAAGTTCGGATTTATTTATTGCGAATATACTGTGGAAGAGTAAAATATAAAAATTGTTGCTTCTGAGAAACAACTACCTACTTTCAGTTTAATTACGACGTGTACAAAGTATATAGTTTTCGAGTTTATTTTTTATCTCGCTTAATTTCTTTAGAAAAAATCAAAGAAAGCGATTTTACTTTAATGAAAACTTTCCATAAATTACTATCCTTGTTAAATTTCGCAGACGAATAGAAATTACCAAGGTTGTAGCGTAGGAGAGACTTCAACTTCGATAAGTTGCTTTATTACATCAAAGTTTCGTAAAGAGTGTTGTAGTCAAAGGTGGAAATGCAAAGTGATTAAAATAAATTTAATTGCCATATTTTGGATCTTCGAAGGAGTAATAAGTAATTTACGACGCGTTGTGTTATGCTTATTGCCAGGATGTGGGATTGAAGAAGAATTTAAATTTCTTTAAGGTATTCTCAAAATTTATGAATATTTTGAGATACCTAAAATGTTTTTTCATTAAGATTTCCCAATATTAACGTCCGAAATTGGCTGGTTGTAGGAGTAAAATTCAAATATTTCCAATTGAAATAAGGTTCTCTTTTCTGATTTTGCTGAATAAAAACAGATTTTTTCGTTTTTTTCAATATAAACCGAAAATTTTCCAAAATTAGTAATTTTGTGATTATGAGAGAGGAAATCACTTCCAGGTGGTCTGGCACTGGAGGAAAATAAGTTTCAAAATTACGTCAGAAAAATTATTCTTGAGGAATTGACTTTTTACAGAAATTGTGATTAAAAGAAAATGTTACTTTCGAAATCCTAACTGATAGGACTGATTAATATTATTTATTTATAATTAATGATATTATGAATAAAAAGGAGCTGTGTGAGAATCGAGAAGTTCAGCCAAATAGCTTTATCGAAAAAGAGGCTAAAAAATTGAGAGCTTTTGAACCAGATGGAATTTTTTTCGCTCAAAATGAAGTATAATTTTCTCAATTCAAAAATGCATTTTTTTGGTCATAAATTTTGCAAATTTTAGAGAAAAAACTTGGAATAAAAAATCATACATACCTAATATTGCAAAATAATTAAATTACATACTTGATTCAAGAATTAGTAAAAGTTGAAATTGAGGAACTAACCTTTAGTTTTATTGCTTATGAAATCATTGTAAAGGTCTGCGATGAAAATATTGTAAAATTCGTTAAAATCTCGTAAAAAAAACTCTGCTGAAAATATTCTGAAAAGATTTTCGTCATGTTTAAAAACATTTTTAAAAATAAGTATTAAAATTAGATACATGAGAATTATTGTTTAAATTGAAAAAATTGGAAACTCTTATTGTAGGTAAAATAGAAACATGAAATATATTTTAAATTTGGTGGAATCAAGGACGGACGGTCGGGGAGGAGGTTGTGGTTTGAAAATTATCGGATTTCATAATTTCAATCAGTATTCGAGTCATGTGTATAATTCAATTTTTCAGATTTACTGCCCTCATTTTGTTGAATAAAAATTATAATCTTTTCACAACCTGTTTCAAAATTATTCATTTTTCAGATATGTTTTTACCATGGGAGGAGGAGGGGATTATGAATTTTCTTCCCCAATGACCCAATTATGAAAAATGAGGCTTTTGAAAATGTTGAAAAAATACCAACGTAATTTTTCAAACAAAATTTCACCTAGCAATATTTTTTTGTTTTTGTTAAATTAAAATTTCTATGTACCTATTTCTTTATTTCGGAAAAATTTTTCAAATCCCAAGTTATTTAACAATTTTTTATCGCAAAAACGTCGTTTTTTTGCTTTTAGTTTTTTGCTGTTGTTTTGATTACTTGTTGGAAAAAACAGATAGAATTTTTACACTAGAAACCCTCCTTTTATCCCCATCATCATTTTGATATTTCGTCTAATTTTGGAATATTTTCTGCGATTTGATTTAAGAAAATATCCCATTTTATTTCATTTTCATAATTTTTGAAATGTATCAAGAAAATTTTTCAATATTTTTTACAATACATACTTATTTTTTTGATATTTCAGTGGTTACCAAACATGAGAAGTATCCAAAACTCAAAGTAAAATTTTGGTTTGAACCGAAAAAAATCGAAAATACACCATGAAAGAACCCCAAATTCAAAATTTTACGTGTTCAACTTCATTCTTTGAATTTTGACGAATTTTGGAATTTCAAAATTATTGCACAATTATTCACTTTTTTGGCTAGTAAATTTTTTTGGAAAAAAGATCGAATGAGCAGACATCGAGGTAAAAAACTGAAAGTTAGTAGATATTCTATTTTCGACCTTCTGAATCGATTGAATGTGATTTCAAGATGTTTCGGAGTCTTTAGAGAATTTCCTGAAAAATTTCTTCAGCGTTGGGAATTTTGAAGTTTTTTGATGGCTCCGAAACGTTTTGAAACCACTTCCAATCGATTTGGCAGGTCAAGAATCGTATAGGTATTATAACAAATTCCAGCTTTTTTCGTTGTTTAGATCAAATTTTCATATGCATTTTGCAGGGCTTTGAAATTTTAAAAATTCGTGAAAATTCGAGAAATTAACTTCAGCACCTGTAGGTATCTAATTTTGGATTTGTAGTCTATGTTCTATACCCGATTATCGTTCAAAAAAAATTTTTCATTCGGGGACTGAAAAATTTTGTTGAAAACGGGTATTCACGGATGCCCTCGTTCCAAAAATGCAATGTTCCCAACCCCAAATCACTGGGCTCACCCCTGAAGTCTCTTGAAAAAGTCAAATTTTGGTGTCGTGAATACTTTTCGGGGACTATGGGAACATTACATTTTTGGAAAGGGCATTCATTACTGATGAAGAAAAAAAAATGTTCCCACCCCTCGGACCATGGGCGGAGGTACCACCCCCCTGGGGGTGGCGTAAAACATCCTTTTATTGTGTGTATTTTGGCGATTTTAACGTGGAACATATATTGGCGTATTACGGTAGTTCACTAACTATCATAATAATCCCGTCCCCCAACCCTTGAAGAGGGTCCACCCCCCTTTGAAACTTGAAATGCATATATTTCATGATGTAATGCACTTATTTAAACAGAGTTTTTTCCAAGATGTAGTAGTTTATTCATAATGTTAAAAAATATTATTCGCACCCTCCCCACCTCATGCCACGTCTCACCCCTACTCAGATTTTTAAAATTCACATCTTTAGCTGAAATGCAGTTTTTTTGCAAAGTTTTCGCTGCTGACCTAGAAAGTATACTGACAAGCTCAAAAAGTAATAAACTCGTCCACCCTCCGCATTTCTATTTCACCCTCCCCTCCCCATTACTTCAAAATTACCTACTTTGCGTCGTAATGAGGCGATTTTGATGCAATTTTTTTTAGAATGCATCGTAGTTGTGCCGTTCTGAAATTATATCAACTATTTTTGACCCCTGGAGTCTGATTTTATGCCCCCACCCCTCCCACAATCATAATGGGGTGGTCCATATTGAAAATTTTTTAAGATGTCGAGTTGCCCTCTCCCAAAATTTTTCCTTTATGGGTAGGTATAACGCAGAAAAAATTTCAGACCGATCAAGGGGGAATCGGCACCTCTCCCCTTCAAAATTATTCGACTTTTTTTATAAGAAAAAAATCACACAATTTACTAAATTATTTTTTTTGAACCGAGAAAATCCGGAAAAAGGAGGTCGCAGAATTGACTAAAATTGTTCACTGGAGTATGAGGAATTGATTTACACCATCATACGAGTAGGGGCATACCTACTTAGAATTCAAAAAAGCAATAAGTAATTGTATTTTCAAAGACTCAATTGGAAGGTAAAAAAAAAAGATATTTCATTTTAGAATTTTTGGAACTTCCCCTTCAGGGGTCAAGTCTCTAATTATCTCTGTGTGATACCAGTGTCGGGGCTGCAGTACCAAAGCCCTCTCGCCAAAAAAACATTGAGTCGATTTAAAGTAGTGGTTTTGAAAACGTGTTGATTTTCACCTTTACCCCAGCGAAACAACGAACTTCTTTGAGAAGTAGCGCTCTCAAAGACATTTCCTTAGCTTGGAACATAAATGAATGTCATTAGAAGTCAATTTTCCGGATTTATGATTTTGAGGACCATAATGTTCGAAGAATTTCGCTGTTTTGCTGGTTCGGAGGTGGAAATCCACACATTTCAAAACCACCAACTCAAATCGACCCAAACAAGTTTCAGGATAAGATTAAGTGTAGATGGAAAAAACTCAAGTTTACGCGATTCTGCCTTCATTTTACCCATATGAGGTGTTATCTTTTCAGAAAATTTACTGCTAGTCGTTACTGATGGCCCTTCATATACTCCATTACTTTGAATATAATTCATTTTTATAATTCAAAGGGGTAAAAATCTCAATAGTCCATGAAAATCGATAGTCACTATGCCGAGTCTATACGTCCTCAGAGCCGTGCAGAGAAAATTTGGGAAAATGCACATGTACAAGCAAAAAAAGGTCTTTCAGGTATTTTAAACGTCGATATTCGACGTAATTAGATAAATTTTCCATTTCTTTCAAGATCCCTCACAGTAAAAAGACTAAAATGATATTTCCAACTTTTTGAAACAAAACAAGCCTACTTTTCCCATGAATTTTTGCTTCTTCCTAAAAAATTCTTGCACTTCTGAAATATACAGTGGTAGTGGTGTCATTCGATTCCTTATACTCTAGAGAACAATTTTTGGTACTTTCGTTACTTCGTTTTGATCCCTTTACACAAAGTTATTTAGGAAATTGCGATTTTTTGTTGAAAAGTCAAAATTTGGGAGGAGCCGGGTAAAATTAATCTCGCACCAATCGAGAATAATTTTTTTCTGAGCAATACCTAACCATAAAAAAATTGGCGGATTGGGAACATCGATATCTATTAACAAAAAAGTTTCACCCAGTGAATAATGTGAACAACTTCAGCATAAGACTCATTTTTGTGTTTTGGACACTTCCCCCGCTCGCTCGTATTGGGCTCTACAATGTATTTACGAAAATGACTATGGTGTAACTCGATTCCACATACACCAGTGAACAATTCTAGTCATTTCTGCGACCTCCTCTCCTTTTTCCGGATTTTCTCGGTTCAAAAAATAATTTAGTAAATTATTGTGATTTTTTCTTATAAGAAAAGTCGAATAATTTTGAAGGGAGAGGTGCCGATTCCCCCTTGATCGGTCTGAAATTTTCTCTGCGTTATACCTACCCATAAAGGAAAAATTTTGGGAGAGGGCAACTCGACATCTTAAAAAATTTTCAATATGGACCACCCCATTATGATTGTGGGAGGGGTGGGGGCATAAAATCAGACTCCAGGGGTCAAAAATAGTTGATATAATTTCAGAACGGCACAACTACGATGCATTCTAAAAAAAATTGCATCAAAATCGCCTCATTACGACGCAAAGTAGGTAATTTTGAAGTAATGGGGAGGGGAGGGTGAAATAGAAATGCGGAGGGTGGACGAGTTTATTACTTTTTGAGCTTGTAAGTATAATTTCTAGGTCAGCAGCGAAAACTTTGCAAAAAAAACTGCATTTCAGCTAAAGATGTGAATTTTAAAAAATCTGAGTAGGGGGGTGAGACGTAAGTATGAGGTGGGGGAGGGTGCGAATAATATTTTTTTAACATTATGAATAAACTACTACATCTTGGAAAAAACTCTGTTTAAATAAGTGCATTACATCATGAAATATATGCATTTCAAGTTTCAAAGGGGGGTGGACCCTCTTCAAGGGTTGGGGGAAGGGATTATTATGATAGTTATTGAACTACCGTAATACGACAATATATGTTCCACGTTAAAATCGCCAAAATACACACAATAAAAGGATGTTTTACGCCACCCCCAGGGGGGTGGTACCTCAGCCCATGGTCCGAGGGGTGGGAACATTTTTTTTTCTTCATCAGTAATGAATGCCCTTTCCAAAAATGTAATGTTCCCATAGTCCCCGAAAAGTATTCACGACACCAAAATTTGACTTTTCAAGAGCCCCCAGGGGGGTGAGCCCAGTGATTTGGGGTTGGGAACATTGCATTTTTGGAACGAGGGCATCCGTGAATACCCGTTTTCAACAAAATTTTTCAGTCCCCGAAGGTTTAAAAAAAATTCATTTTCTAGAGCACTTTTCGGGCTATAGAACATAGACTATTGGGGTTCTTTTATGGCGTAGATTTTTTTTTTGTTTGAGCTCAAAATTTTACTTCGAATTGATCTTGCTTGTAAAAAATTTTTTTGGCTATTGGCTACTTTTATAATTTTTTAAAACTATTCTCATGACTTTTCGACTCAAGTTTATTAAAAAAATTACGAAAGACATAAATTATTTTCAATTCAGATTATTCATCTGTTTTTGTTTCAAAATGAATATCGTAGGTGATTCTTGGTTTGGTTGCGAATTACCATTCATCTTACATTTTTTGAATAATTCATTTTCAGGAAAAAAAAACTCGTTTAAAGGATGAAAATTAATAAAAATAGAGAGAGACTGCGAAACGACGAAGGAACGTATGGTACACGTATAACTAGTTAAACCGCAAAATATCGCAAACAAAGAGCCCGAACACCGTAGTGATGTAGATGGTGTCGAGGAAAAACAGTCTGAGGGCGGTTTTTCGGTGTGTATATCTGTTGGTACACTTTCGATATCACCATCCACCGTATTTACATATTTTTTGGAAATTTAATTAAATGCCAAGTTTGCGCACTCGTTTATCGTTACAAACAGTTTGTTTTTCATTCGCGTTGTAAAAGTTTGTTGTTTGGAGCAAGAGGCGAAAGCTCATAAAGGTAGACCAGCACGAGTGCCTTGTAGTGTTATGTTATTTGTTATTTTTTGGCGTAAAATCTCCCACTTCTTGCGGCGAAAAAAAGAAGAATGAGGACGAAGGTGGAAAAAAAGTAAAAAAACTTTCTTCTCCTCATTTTTTATACTTCTTTTTCTTTATTTTTTGTTTTTTTTTTGTTTCGGTGTAAATCCTTTCGAATTTACGATCTTCAATTATTAGAATAAACTTTTTTTTAAAAAGTTAACCTTCGTCTTAATAACGCGGGAGGCGTACGAGTGGCGTGGCGGAGGGGAAAAAATGCAAAAGAAAACCTCTTCGAAGAAATAAAATAAATTACAGGACGCGCGTTATGTATAAAATATTATTCGTTAACGATAAAAACTTTTTAATACCGAGTCCGCCGCGCCACGCTGAGGAGCTTTCGAATAAACGCGAAGAAACGTTTCGTTTTTTTTCTCTCTCGTAGGTACATTTACATTGTTTACTTGGAGTGCAACGTTGAACATGTTACCGGTTTTTCGCCTACTTTTTGCTTTCGATGATCGTAAAAAATTCGTTTTAATTCAACGCGTTCCAGTCGAAAGTTTTTTTCGGTTTGCTAAGTCTGTGATATATTGCTGCGTGATACGAGCGAGGGGTTTTTTATGGAGCTAATATACCTGAGACCGGCTGTTAGTGTTGGGGTCGTGGCTCGAGATCTTTGATGGAGTGAGATGTGAGGGGAATTGAGTATTTTATTTGAATTTTTCGATATGGACGGATTTATGGGGATTTTGTGGAGTTCATGTAATATTTGATTTTTTTGATTTAAAAAATTGAATTGAAGTTCATTTTGAAGTGAAAATATAGTTCCTATTTTTACAAAAATGTTATCGTTATATCTAAATTTTACTATATGGACTTGATACATTGTAAATTAAAATTTTGATTCAAAATGATGAAATGAACCGTTTGTGAATAATTAATGAGATACGAGTGAATGATTTACAAACGATTTCGTTTTCGATTGAGATTTTTTTCAAAAGTTTGATATTGAACGAATCGTTTACAGAGGATTCGATTCAGTTTGGTTGAATCATTCGCGAACGATTTTTTTAAATTGATTGAGATTTTTTGTCATAGGCGCACCCAGAAATTAAAAGGGAGGGGCTGAGAATTTGAAAAAAATCAGAGGAGATGGTCAAATTTCAAATTAATAATTTTTCACTGATCTTTCAGTCAAAAATCATTAATTTTTTCTGACAAACTGGGAATTTATTGAGGAATCGGTGATTTTTCACTGGAAAATTGGTCAAAAATTATCGATTTTGAACATAAAAGTACTAAAATATTGCCCGAGCAAAGCTATGGCGAAATTTTTTTTGAAAAAATACTGTTTGAAAAACAAAAAAATGCACTTTTTAAATATTTTTGCAATAAAAAAATAGTATATTATGCAATGAGGGAGATAAAGTGATTTTCGACGAATTTTGAGGTTTATTGCCCGAGCGAAGCGAGGGAAATAATTCAAAATCGTCGAAAATCATTTATCTCACGAGTTCCATACGATATTTTTTGTTGTAGTGTGAGTAAAAGGCGAGTTTGAGCACTCGAGCGATTCGCGAGTGTGAGTAAAAGTGCACTTTTACTCACACTACGATGAAAAATCCTTTTTCCAAGCTTGGGGGGGGGGAGGGCTCAAGCCCCCTGAGCCCACCCCTTGGGTGCGCCTATGTTTTTTGCCAAATGAATCTATGTTGAAATTGTTGAACGAGTCATTCACGGAAGATTCGATTCAATTTAATCAAATAATTCGAGAACGATTTGATCAGAAATGTGTAAATGAATTGATTCCGAAAGAGGAATTTTTGGAAACGATTTGATGTGAAATAGTAAACAACAAAACGAGTTGTTTCTAAATGATTCGATTTGATTTCAGTGCATCATTCGCGAACGATTTTATCAGAGAACAATAAAACGTTCTTAGAAGATTCAAATATTGACTTTAAATATAATACCTAATTGTTTATGATTGATATACAGTCTAATCATGAACGAGTCGTTCACGAACGATTTGATTCCGCGGAAGTGAATCACTGGTCAACAGTTTGTCGGGAAATTGGCGAATACGTTTTTTATGAGCGATTTGATCTTTGATCAGTAACAAATAACAAATCTTTTCGTTCAACTTGATGTTGATTCGATTCAGATCAATCAGTTCAAGCGAATCATTTTCGAACGATTTGTTCGCTAATGAATCAATTATTGTCTTGAAATATTAAATTTTTTGCCTGGTGGTAATTTTTACGAACTGTTTCGATTTGATCAAAGATGAATTGTTCATGGACAATTTGATTCCTTTTGAGTGAATCATTCGCGAACGATTCAACCAAAAGATGAATGGAAATGTTCGGGAATCGATTGATTTTTACAGGAAACCAAAAATACTTGATTATACATTTTTACTTACTACTTGTTCAGAGTAGAATCGTTCGCGAATGATTCGATTCAATTTGAGTGAATCAATTGCGAAGAATTCGATCTAAAATGATTGAACGACTATTCGATTTTCGGCTAAATATTTATGGTTACCAAAATATTCTGTTTTGAGATGATTTGTTCTTAAATGATTCAGTTAATGCAAACGATTTGACCAGATTTCACAAAAGATGAGCAAAACGTTCACGAAAGGGTTGATTTTTGACTGAAACTCGAACAAAATGCCATATTAATATTTTGTACGAATAATTAAATGAAGGGTAAGTCGTTCGCGAATGATTCGTTTTTTCTGAGTGAATCGTTCGCAATTCAGTCAGTGAGTCGTTCGCGAACGATTTCATAATGAATGGATGAATGATTAGTTCGTGGGTGTTTTGATAAAAAAAAAAAAAAAACAGGATTCTTTTTCCAATGATTTTATCAAAAATAAAAATCGGTTGCGATTGAATGATTCATCTCAGAACGCGTACATCATGGATAAAATCATTCATGAACAATTCGATCACTGGATTTGAATTTTAATAGATCGGTAACTCGTATGTAAACAATTTTTTTTGGTTTTTGTTTAAATTGAAAATTCTTCACAAATAATCTGATCAGAGACAAGTGGTTCGCGAACGATTCGATTAGAATGAATCATTTAAAAATAATTTCGCCGATGATGAAAAAAACATTCCTGGACAGTTTGATGATTTTTGGCTAAAACACTAAATAGATGGATATTAACAAATCATTTTTTCAATAACATATCGTTCGCGAACGATTCGGTTCAATTTGAGTGAATCATTCATAAAAGATTTCACCAAAAACAAATTAATATTATTCGTAAACACGATTTTAATACTTGGTGGACGAATCGTTCGCAAACGACTTGGCCTAAAATGAATTTTTCTTTTTGAATGACTTGATAAATTTTATTCTTTTGCAAACGATTTCAGTAGAAATGAGACAATCATTTTCGATGAATTCAGTTGAATATGATTTTGGTTAAGATCGATTCAATCATATACCTGAACGAAGCTAGATCAAATCGAAGTTTCATAGAATTTCTTTTTTAGTTGGAAAAATTATGTACTACCTAGGGGAAAACTTGAGAAAAGCGAAGACATTTTTTTAGAAAAGAGAAAACTTACAGTTTGAATTGGAAAATTCCGGAGAAATTCGGGCCATTTGACTCTAAACATCAAAAAATGTAACCTTTGGGTCGACAATTTTCAATTTTTACCTTATAATTATGTAAAATAATTTCATTGCTAATTTAGATTTGCCTCTGCAGATAAATCGTTCACAAACGATTCAATTTTTTAAATTAATGATAAGTTTTGAACTTTATTCATTTTTTTCAATAAAAAATCAGAGTTTAGCAATATTTTATGAGAAAGGAGATGATTGTTTTTCAATTTTTATATTTGAAAAAATGCCTAAACGGAAGGGTACGATACCTACCTTTTCAGTATTCGCATTCACCATGTCATTTTTTTCCTATTTTCATAAAAATGAGCTTGAATTTTTTTTTAAAAAAATTGTTTTTTTACAGGTTTATTAGCTTCGATGTGCCTAAATAGAAGAGATCTCGTTAATGGTAACAGTACCGCATCCACCGAAGATGAAAATCACGAAGGTAATATCTTATACGGCAGTCACGGAGTTTGTCGATGGCCCAGCTGTGAAACCGTATGCGAAGATTATCAATCATTTTTAAAGTACGTCTGATCCACTTATTGAACTTTTTCAATCCGATCGATTTGAAATCATAACTGGTGATTTTTTTTCATAGGCACCTAAACACTGACCATTGTCTTGATGATCGATCAACTGCTCAAGCTCGAGTACAAGCTCAAGTGGTCAATCAACTGGAATTACAATTGCAATCAGAAAGAGATCGGTTGAACGCGATGATGCAGCATTTACATATGTTTAAGCAAGAAGTAATCAATGAATCTGATAACGAAGGAAGTAGTGTAAGTATAATTCATCAATATTTTCTGGTGTTTTTGTGTTAAATGTAGTCATCGAGATTTTTTTGATTTTTTCCAGGATACATTATATCCAGCCAGAGCCAATGGTTCTCCGTCAATTTATCAGCAACAATCGAGCAGTGTTTCCAGTACCATTTCTCATTCTTTACCCGTTACCATGTCTTCTCTGGTTCCTTTGAATGGCACCAGTACGCCCCATTCGTCCGCTAAATCGCACAGTTATTATAAGAGTAGAAGAATGAGTGATACTTCTGGAGGTAAAAAATACGCGTTTTTTCTGGGGAAGGGGAGGGCAGGGTGTCTAACGGTCAGTATAAGTCGGTATTTTTGACTATTTTTTTTCCAAATTAAAAAAAAAAATTGTTCCTTGCAAAATAAGAAATTTGAAGATTTCGCCTCCTCTTCAGTCCTAAAATAATGATCAAATAATAAAGAAATTTTAAGTTTTTAAACGTCTTTTTTTTCAAAAATTTTTGCCCTCGCTTCGCTCAGTATTTTTAAAATGATAAAATGAAACTTCTTCATTTCCAACCTAGACAATCATTATTTTCCAGTAAAAAAATTTTCTTCAAAAATGTTACGATTTTTTAAAAAGAATCTCAGGAAATGAGTCAATAGATACAGTTTTTTTTAATAAATCAAAACAAACCACGAAAAAAGCACAATTTTATTTTACCTAAGTAGGTAATAATAAAATTTCAGATTCTGAATGCCCTTTTTTCAAAAAAATTAATTAATGATTTTTTACAAATCTTTCAGTTAAATATCACTGATTTTCAATCAATTTCTAATTTGTCAAAAAAATCAATAATTTTGACTGAAAAATCAGTGAAAAGTCATTGATTCGAAATGTCATGAAAAACTTGGGAGAAAATTCACCTATTAACGTCTAAATTTCATATATATTTTTGAATTTTTACCAAAAATTTTTCGCTCTCGCTTGATGTAGGTAGGTATTGATACTTTTTTTTGGGGGGGGGGAGGACTCGAAAAAAATCATAGCAAAAGTCAGTATTTTTGCTCAACAAATTTTGTGAGACACCTTGGAGGGGGAGTCAGAGAAAAAGTTCAGAATTTTTTATAATGATTTTTAATTTTATTTTAGGATTACCATATATGCTGGAAAGGGCTGGTCTCGATGTACAGCAAGGTGAGCCATTTTGGAATTTTTCTACTCATTTTATGAATTCCTCATCCGCTTTACTAATCAAATGACTGATTTTCAATCATTTTATTAAATTTTCGCAGAAATCAACCGAAACCGCGAATTTTACCGAAGCGCAGACGTACGACCACCTTTCACATATGCTTCGTTAATCAGACAGGTAATTAGTATTTACATATTTATCGATTAATCCGAATGTACATAGACGAACGATACCAACAAAGCGATTAAAATACCTACACAAAAGCTCGAATATTGGCAAATACTGCAAGGTACGGTTCGACACGGTATAAACAAAACCACCATTAATATGGAAACCCGCGATAAGATACGAGAAGAAAAGCTATTACACAATGAAAGCTCATATCGAAAATATCTCATTGTTTGGTACCACACGTAAGGAAAAAATCCAGCCGAATTTGTCAGTCTTCATTGAGAGAAATTGTAGCAGAGACGAGGTGGAATCACGACGGCGCGTATAAAGCGCCGAGGTATTAAGATTAATGAACTGCGAGTAAGTATTTTCAAAAATAAACCGCCGCGTCGCTGGGGCTGGAGAAACGAAGGGCAATGTGAAATTGAAAGCAACAAGTGTCTGAGCTGCGTTTAACGCCACCGCGTATATGCGGTGACAAGAGTATTATAGAGTTGTACGAAATAAAATACGTAAAAATTTCCTCGCGAAGTTGGAACGTATTTTTTAAGATCGTTTGAACCAACCAAACAAGGGTTGTTTCTCGAATTTGATTTTTTTGGTGGTGTTTTTTCTTTTCTTGCAGTCTATTATCGAATCACCGGATAAGCAATTGACGTTGAACGAAATTTACAACTGGTTTCAGAATACGTTTTGTTATTTTCGTCGTAATGCTGCCACTTGGAAGGTAATTTGGTTATTTTTATTGGGTATTTTTTTAAATTCAATATCAGTGAAGTATTTCGATGGTATGCAAATTTTAAAAATTTTAATTATTTTTTTCTCGAGTTTTGATTTTTTTGTTTGAGAAAAAGGTGTTGGTTGAAAGAAATTTAGGTACCTACACGTTTCCATTTTTTCTAAAAACCGTACCCAGAAAATGATTAAAATTGGTGGGTGTAAAGTGGCAAGTTGTGTTTGGGTTTTTTTACCATCGTCTCGTTCGCGTAGGTGTACGAACCCAAGTATTATTTATCTTAAAATAACGTGAAAATTTTATTTCGAGATGGAATTTGATAAACTCGTGTGTCCGTACCGTTTTATAAAAATAACAGTTTGTTGAACGATATGAAATTTATTTTTTTTCGAGCATTTATAGCGTGGCTAGGTCGATCTCGATTGTGCTTCGGTAAATATCAAGAGATACTTCACTGGTACCAATTCACTATTTGTATGAATAGGTAGCCAATGTATAACGATTAATTTTGAAAAACACGAATAATTTTGAGTTATATTTTCATTAATTTGATTTTTTGTTGAAATCAGATTTTTAAACTAAGAACATGTTTGATTTTAGTCGGATTTTTTGAATGATGGAAAAAATATGATTTTATTCAATCTGTTTGTATCAAATTTCTCGATCTTCAGGAATGAAATTCCGTTATCTTTTTAGTCGATTTTATCTTGGTCATTTCCGCTGAAGTCGTGTTGCCTTATTTAATGAAAAATTATCATTTATTATCGTACTACGGATCGAAGGATGTTGAAAATTTTCAAAAAATAAATTCTTTCCTCAAAAAAAAAGTTTTACTTATACTTTTTTTAGCTTACCTATTTTATTGAATTTTTGTCGATAAATTTGACTATAATTTCGTGTTTTTTTTAGCTTACCTATTTTATTGAATTTTTGTCGATAAATTTGACTATAATTTCGTGTTTTTTGCTCTTTACTTTTCGTTTTTCGAAAAAAAAAATGGAATTGAAAGTTCAAGTTTGAAAAATAATCTTTTCATCAGAATCAGAGGAAAATTGATGGATTTTTTTTAAATTCTTGATGAGGAAGATATCTCAGTTGAAAGTAAAATCTTGAACCGAAATAAAAATGAGTCAAAAACGCATTTTAAATGATCCTCATACTCAGAATTTCTTTTGATGAATAAAATTTCTCGAATTTTGGAAATTTTATGATATTTTAGAACCATTTATCTCGTCCTCAGCAAAGTATAAAAATTTGATTTAATCAAAAAAAAATCTGAAAGGTATATACCCTATTTTTGATCTCTCGAATAGATTGGGAGCGATTCCGAAACGTTTCGGAGCCACCAGATAATTTTGGAATTTTCCAGCGTTGGAGAAAAGCTCATAAAAATGGTCTAAATAAGTTTTAACTTTTTACCCATATTGGTTACCTATACCTAATTGATCGATTAAAATCCAAATTTTTTGGAATTTGTGACTGCTGGTTAAAAGTCATTAGGGTGGTTTAGTTTTTTTTTTTTTTTTTTTTTTTTTTTTCGTTATAACAAATTATCATACAGGTAAGGCTATGAAAAAATTTTGAAATTTCAAAAATTTAATAAAATTCGAGAAATGAACTTATGCACTCGAAATTTTGCATGAATCGTTAGGGAGGGAGGAAGTGAGTCTGGGTTCCTTCGACTCTGCCTTCAAGTCTTAAAAAGTGCCTCCGGCTCTGATTTTTTTTAAAAAAAAGTGGCACCGGCTCTGGTATTTTTGTAAAAAGGCCTCCGGGATGAGGCCTCCTTCCTCCGACTTTGCTCCATATCCTTGGCCGTTTCAAGGACCCGAAGAGACCCTCCTCTCTCCGGCCTCTAATCCAGAACTTTTAAAAAAGTGTCTCCGGGTTCGACTCCGGCTCTGTAATTTTTATAAAAGTACCTTCAGCTCCAAAAAAAATCGTTCGGAGAGGGCATCCTCCCTCGGCTTTGCTCTGATTTCCTGCTTTTTTTCTTCTTTTAGTGCTGGAATATTTAAAAATTATTTGGAGGCTCTGAAACGTCTCAAAACTGCTCCTAATCAATTTGGGAGGTCAAAAATGAGGCGTATACTAATTTTTAGATTTTTTCTTCAGTTTGATCAAATTTTTTATATTTGACCCTGCCGGAGTGCCGGAAAGAAGAGACCTTGTGTAAAAAAATCTTTATTTTTATGTGTTTCGTTCAGATTTTATGTCATTTGGACCAAAAACGTGAAAAATGAGACATCGATTTTTTTTTACACAAGGTCCCTTTTTTCTGGCAGGGTTACGTATTTTGCAGAACAATTTCAACAGTTCACCAAAATTCGAAAAATGAACTGTAACACCTAAAATTTCAGGTATGGGGAAAGTTACGATATGCGGTGTACTTTTGATTGATTTTTGTTTCTACTCCTTTTTCTTCCAGTTGAGATACCTCCCTTGTAAATAAAATATTTTTAAAAAATCTACAAAAAATTTTTTGATGAAAATTTCAATCAAGATCAAAAATAATTTTTAGGGTTATTTCAATTTGAAATCCCTTTTAGGTATCTCGATACAACAATTTTTAAAAAATCCGACTGGAATGAAATTTTTTCATTGTAACATTTTTCTACGACAATTTCTTAGCTCTTTATATCTTTTTTTCGATTTTTTTCAATTTATGAATCTTCTGAAAAAATTTCTCGGCCGCAAAATTTCGAAAACTCGTGAATTTAATCATTTCTCGAGGTAGGTATGCTGATTGCAATATTGTATGTACTGATATGAAATAGTTGAAATAGCCTAAGGTTGTTGAAAATACATAGGTAGGTAAATCGTTCTAAAATTCTACTGAAATTCTTTAGATTACATATTTCAAATTAAAAATTTTACCATTTAATTAGAAAAATAGTTCGAAATGCTTTAAATAAGACTGATAAAATTCTGCCGAAGTTACTAAAATATTTTCTAAACTGTTGGCAATTTTTAAAAAGGTGGAAATATTATAGAAGTGGATAAAATTGTATACAATTTGCTCATAAATTTATTATTAATTTTTAATTTTTTCTTCCAATTTTATAGAAATCAGAGATCGTGAAAATGCATGAAATTGTGTTGACAGGAAAATCAGTACAATAAATTTTCCGAGTATACTCGGAAAATTTATCGTTAGATGGTTGGCCATTTTTCCTTCAGATGAAAAGTTCCTGATTTATTAGTTGAAAAATTCTTGATTTTTGAGTTGTATTTTTTTTTTTTTTCGTTTTCCTACCTCTTCGGTGATTTTTGTATTGTTCTGTCTGGGTCTCTGAAATAAATCCTTAAAGTTTCTCAGATCTCATTGCAATCAACATACTTACCCTACCTATACATATGATTATTTTATTTTATCATTAAATATTTATTTATTTACATTAACTACCAAGGTATAACTCGTATTATGGTATTGTGACTGGAAAACAACAGTTCATAAGAGTTCACAAGGGAGATAAACTCGATTTAAAAAAATTCATTTTCAACATCATATTCATCAATCACGTTGACCAACCCGACTTCATGTATTGAAAAATAATAGTTCTAAATTTTTGTCAGGAAATATTTGATTTTGGTGGATGATGAATTTGCGAATAATTAATTTAAAAAATCTGCATATATTTTTCTGAATTATCATCTACCTCAATCAACGATTTCCCTCGTAAAAGTACAATTCGTTATTTTGGTGATTTTTTGGATATCTAATGATTGAAATTTTTGGATTTTGGCAATTTTGGGCAAGTCATCCAAAGATGGCTTCGTTCCATCAACAGTGAAACCTGAGAAAGGCCAAAAAATCAGCGTAGAAAATTAGGCTCAAACATACAGGTTGCAGTTTACGATGGAAACGCTTTGCAAGGAGATATGATTATGATTGGTATATTTTTCAATGTAGAATGCCGTACGTCACAACCTGTCTCTACATAAATGTTTCATGCGGGTTGAAAACGTGAAGGGTGCAGTATGGACTGTAGATGAAATGGAGTTTTACAGAAGGCGACCCCAGCGTTGTATGACTGGGTATGTCCGGCTGTTCAAGTTTTAAAAAACTTCGAAGCCTCGGTTGGCAATAGCATTTCGATTTGAAATTTTTTTTCTCTATTTTTTTTTCTTTTTTCACTCTCTTTTCTCTTATACTTTGGGGCCGGGGCGACCGTCACAGTGGAGAGGTTCATCGGACACACAGGTAAACTCAAATCGAAAATGTTTTGTCAATGTTGAGGCGAACCGGAGTATCTTTACTTTCCTTTTTTTTTCTATACTTTTTTCTCTACGTTTCTCTTTTTTTTTCTTTTTTCATCTTTCACTTTATTTTTTTTTCTTTCTTGATGACCTATGTACGCAGAATGCGATACGTACCAATTTATCACTTCACAAGTGTTTTGTTCGATACGAAGATGATTTCGGTTCGTTTTGGATGGTAGATGATGCAGAGTTTGTGAAACGTCGTCACCTTTCACGCGGTCGGCCGCGGAAATACGATCCTATCTCGTCACCCACACAAACCCACCACTCAGCCGAACAGTAAGCATCCGCAGTGGTGGCATCAACGTGTCCACTGTTTACCCGAACTCAATTGTATTCGTACAATGTCACCATTCATGCTGCTGCTGCTTGAATGAATCCACGTAGAATTTTTTTCCTAATCGTAATACGTTTTTTGTTGCCTAATCGGTAGCTAGATGTGCTGGACGATACGTCAGTTTTTTTTTCATAGTAAGTAGCAGCAGCTTAAGCATAGATAACAGCGATTAGGGGATATATTTTAGGTGATTCAAAAAAAAAATTGAAAAAATTGTCGAATTTAGATTTAAAATGTACTTGTCTCCTTTTCCCCCAATTCGATTTCGAATCGTTGTTTTTAATTGATGTAAACGGTGAAATCAAAATTTCGATGAATCGTGTTTTACTATCTTGTGCAGTGAAAGAGTGATCCTGGCTGAGTTTTTTGTTTTTGCTTTTTTTTGGTTTCAAATTTTCTTTCGAGTAGTTTGATTTTTTGTGGGTAGAATTTGCATCAGATAAGTTGACAGGTTTGTAATTTTTTTTAATAAAAAGTTGATTTTTACTCGTAGATGTAGCCTTTTATACTCACTTCGTTGAAAAGGTAAGTTGTTTAGTTCTCGTTGAAAAGGTGGGTTTTTTCGTAGAACTTTTTTCTTTTTCTTTTTTTTTAATCGCTTTATATTTTTCTACCTAGCTTTCAGTTTCGCTTTCGAGCTTATGTTTCATTTTATTACGTACGTCTGCTCATTTTGGAAACATTTTTGGAGATTTTCTTAAATCTACAAAAGTGTTTCTGGAAGTGACGAGACGTCGATCGTACAGGAAGTAAAATGGAAGCATCTGATGGTGATTTGATGGCTGTGAAAATTCAATCGAAATTATTTCTGGGATTGAAAAGGATTTTTTTGGGTTTGTAACCCTTCACTGATTTGAAATTGTTAATTAAAATTAAGCTTTCAATCAGAATTGAGCTAGTTCTCGATTTTTATGTTGAATAGCAGCAGATTCTATTTTTTTTTTTTTTTTTTTCATTAAAAATCACTTTGCATTGAATACAGAAAATAAGATCGTTTCGAATCTCGAATGTTTTTGTTATTCAAAATTATCGAAAATCTCTGGAAAACAGCCAGAATTTCAGCGAAGTAATAAATCAGTGAAAAAATTAACTAAGGGAAAATCAATGAAAAATCACTGATGGAAAATTATAGTGAAGTATCTACTTAAAATTTGTTTTAAAAAAATCAGTGAAAAGCCATTGGAAATTGAAGAATTTTGCTGATTTTCTTTGTTTTACCATTCTGATTTTTCTTCAGCGATTTCACTGATTTGAAATGAGAGCAGTCTTTGTAATCCGAATTGGAATTTTTGAGCTTGATAGTTTCTAATGGTTTACTTATGGTAAAATTCAGAGCAGGAGGAGGGTAGAAGGGTGCAAACGATACGAGGACATGTGGACCAGGCTCAAACCTAAATTTTCTTCTAGGTACATAAGTAAAGCAATATGGTTATTTGATTAAATAAAAAAAAATTAAATAAATTGATAATTTTTTTGAAAAAGTTACAAATTTTCTAAAATTTTCAATCAGTTTTTATGTTTACTCTCTCATTTCCAATCAGTGAAAAATCACTGAAAAAAAGTTAGAATTGCAGCACAGGAAAAATCAGCAAAATTTTTTGATTTTCAGGAAATATTCATAGATTTTTCAAAATTTTATTGATTTTTTCAGTAAATTTCAGTGTAAAGTAGTTCGCGGACTTTTTAGAGAATTTTCTCCGATTTTCCAACAATTTTTTTCGTTGTTTGCCTTGAGTGAAATTTTTTCTTTGATTTTTTTATTGTGCTGCAATTCTGTTTTCCAGTGATTTTTCAATAATTTTTGCTGATTTATGATTGAGAAAGCAAAATTATCTATTTAAATGACTGTTACTCGATAAAATTACAAAAGTTTAAAAAAATAACCAAAGCATTCAATTTAATTGGTTTTTTGAAAAAAAAAGTGTTCAAAATATGAATCCATTGGAATTATGTACCTACAATTTCAAAAAAATTTAGAAGGTAAAAAGAACTTGTAGATTTTTGCACTCTTTATTTATGATCTATAAAAACTTGTAATCTTAATTCAGTTTAGGTATTCTTTAATGAGTAATAATATATTGTAAAATCGCTTTTATGAGTTCGAAAGTTCATAAAACTTTGTGCGTGAGTGGATATTCGAATTAATCGGAAAAAAAAAGGAACGAATAGACTTCGATAAATTCTGATTCGTTTTAAGCAATCTTAGATATTTCCATTTTATCACAAGTAAGTCAATCACTCTGACATTACAGCAATTTGCATTCTTTTTTCACCGATCTTTTTCCAACTTTTTTTCTACTCATTTATCAAATTCGATCTATTCTATTTTTCTACCTACATCTTCATTTAATTTTCAATACTTCGACTGCCTTGTTTTTGATCATTTTACGTATTTCATTTTTACAGAGAAAATCAGTCGGACGATTGTCCTCCGTATACAAAAAACGCATCATTTTATGGAAATAATTCTATAAACAACAACAATAGTAATCAGGTTAGGATACTTAAATTCAAATTACTCACTTCTATCTGTGCTAAAAATTTCTCCCTTCAACTCGATTTTTGATTATTTTTGCAGAATATCTTGGAAGAAGATGGCGTTTCATATCAAAATTATGGAGGAAATTCGAGTCTGAGAATTAATACTCCTTCTCCAAAACGAATGAAGTAATATATCATTTTATTGTTAATTTTTTTTTTTTTCAAAAATAAAAAACAGGTGAATACCTACGCTAACTAATAATTTAAAATTCATCTTTTATAGAACATCTCACAATGACGAATCTAATTCATATCCGAGACTGAACTCGAACCCGGAGAAAGACCACAACTCGAATAAATTCTCAATCAAGAAAGAATACTCTGGCATCGATTTCAACTACAACATGTCGCTGGAATCATCCAGAAACACGGAAGAGATCGCCTCGAGACCTTCTAGTCCTTGTGATAATTACGATCAGAATCAAAACTACGATATCGGCGAAGCAGACGAAGAAGAAGAAGCTCAAGATCTATCAATGCCCAGTTACGAAGCCGTGAATCATGTTACGTAATCGATAATTATTTTTGTTAGTTTTTTTTTTTTTTTGAAGCAATCAATTCGTATGTACAGTTTTGTCGTTTGTTATATTTTAAAAAAAATTGTGTAAAAATTTTACGTCGTTTTGTGTTATCTTCATTACATTGAAATGTCTATGATGATAAATTTTTTTGAGCACGATTTTGTCGATACGAAGAATGTTTCTATTCAGTTCTTTGAGAATCTTTTTTCTATTAATTTACTTGTTTGAAAAAAATTCATATCTTTGCATTCTTCCCCTATCGGAATCAAATTCGTTATCTCTAATCAGCTTCGATGGTGTTAATTATTCTAGTCTTTATGTGTATAGTTTCATGTATAATTAGAGGTAAATGATGGTAACGTCAATGTGTTTGTTGTGCAACGAACATAAAATGTATACTTTTTAATTCTCGTAGTTACCCATTTACATATGTACTACTCTGTGAGATCAAATTCAATTCGATTTAATTTCTGATCTCCTCTATCCTTCCATTTATTCGTAAATCTCCGTTAATTATAATTATAAATATTGTAACGAACTGTTATATATTTTTAATAGAAATCACGTCGTGAAGTTTTTTTCATTAAAAATTCCTTGCGTAATTTTATTTTCAACCAGAGTTTATCTGTTTTGTATGTAGGTATCGAAATTAGAATAATCGAAATTTTTTCATTTCGGGGATTAAAAAACGGAGCGAAAGCTGCATCTTGTAAAATTTTTTCATAGATGTACAGATGGAAATAACAAACAGTAATAGGTAGAATTGCAATCCAGTAATGCTAAAAGACGACTCAGGTACCAATCAAATTCATTGTCATTTATAGCGAAATTTTTAAGCTGACCTGAGTATCTTTCTTAATGATTATCGTATCAAACATTTCATTCGAAAAAATTGGATGCTTCGAATTTCGACATTCATTTTCAATTGTGAAATATCTCGATATCAAATCTAATTTTTCCCCAGTTTTGACAATCTTGTTAATTTTCAGCATCTATCGAATACATAGGTCGGTGTAGGTTTACATGAACATAAACTATGCTAATGTCGCTTTTGACACACCTGCCAATTTTGAGGGTTGTGAATTGATAAGTTTTTTTTTAGATTTGCCTGAAAGATATGAAACAAATCAGTTAATTTTGAAAAAAAAAGTCATAAAAATATCGTTCAGGCAAAAACTTTGATTTTATGTTGCATGCCAATTTTCCAACTATAGGTACATATCAAAATATCAATTGTGATGATTAAAATATCAATAAACGTCAATTGGTTGGCCCGGAAACGGCATTTTTAGAGCGAAAATTGGCCATAACTCGACAACAAAGGCTCGAAACGGAAAACGGTCACCGAATTCGGAATCAGCGACCTTGAATTAGTGAATTACCACTTCTATCTCAAAATTTTGGAAAATCATCAAAAATCGAAAGAAAGCATGAACTATTATTGATGCATTTTTTTGGATTTTCATGATTTTCAAAAATTTCGAAATTAGTGTCGTTTTCGACTACTTCGAGGTCGATGATTCCGAATCTGGCAACCATTTCCGCCGCCGAGCCTTTGTTGTCGAGTTATGACTGATTTTTCAGCCAAAAAAGTGTAACTTTCGCGAGAACAGCTCAAAATGCAAAAATGAATATACCATTCGATTCGTCTCGAGGAGAGGATTCCGAAAATGTATTAGTTTTTGCAATTTGAGTGATATTCGAACGAGTTACGGGCATTTTTCTGCGCGCCGACCATACATCAACCTTCCGCGCCGGAAAA